>CM038220.1:85878900-86428854 GCA_021442155.1 Cymbidium sinense
TGTCTAATCTTAGGATTGATTAAAAGATGTAATCAAAAAATTCACCTAAATGAAACTAAAACATGAACTTACCTTAGAAATTATTTAAGGATTAGGGAAGGAAAGAGAAGTTATCTTCTCTTTCCCTCTCTTCATAACTTAGTAATTAATTGTAGGTTTCACTCACACCAAATTAAAACATGAAATAAAACTAACCCAAAATACTTAAACAACTTAAATGAAACTCTTCTCTAAGTTGAACATGTCCTTCACACTTAGAAAACTTGAACCTAAAGTCTTAAACTAAGCATACCACACAAACCTTCATAGCACAAACATTAGCCAAAGTCACCACTTCTATCTTTAGGTTAGTTCGGTGCATGGTTTGATGTTATATTTTGTTTTGTGATGAATGTTTTAGATTAGATGATAGGGTGTATGCTTATAGAATGAATGGTAGGACATGCTTAGTCTAATTATTCTTTTGGATTGTGCTTAAGAGGCTATCATAAATAAAAATATAAATGCTTCTTGCTTGCTTATACCCCTAAGCATAATCCATAGGCCAGGTGGACTTAGTCACCCATGTGTGGGGTGTTAAGTCCAATATACATGCTTGATATTTGTGTGGTGTGATTTAATTAACCTTTATTTTGCAGGTATTAATTAGATTTCCCTTTTCCTTTTCATTTAAAAATTTGTATATTTAGGATTTTGGAAGGATTTGTTATGGGGATTAGAATGAGTATTGGTCATAAGATCCCATCTTATGCACCAAGCCTAAGAGCATCCACCTTCCAACCATCCAAAGGAGGAACCAAAAGAAGAAGAAAGAAGAAGAGAAGAAGAAAGAAGAAAGAAGAAAGAAGAATAAAGCTTGAAGACCCCCATAATGAATTCCTTTGATTAAATTGTAATTCAATTCATTTATAATTCGGGTTGTATAAGGGGTATACCCATATTTGATATTTTCATTTGTGTGGTGCCCAACAACGACCATTTATTCTTTTTGTGTTTAGCTTTATAAATTATTTGATGATTTGTTTAATGTTTGCATTAAGTGGCATGATTTTCCTAGTTTCTTCCTTGCTTTATGTATGGCTTGGATGGATTAGGCTCTTTAGGGAAAAATAAATCTTTTACCCAACTTAATAACTCAAAATAAAATTAAATAACTCATAACCTCACCTGAAGCTTAGGATTAAAATCAAGACAAAAGAATTAGCAACCTCTTAGTTGGATGAGCATTTCTTTATAATATCATGCACAAATGCATCTTATTTCACTCTTGATTGGAGGCTTTTTGAGAACCGGTTGACCTTTGAGGGGCGTGGTGGAAACTCACCTCCTATCTTCTCTGATTTTGGCCAATATGATTTATCATGCATTAGTCATAAAATCCTATTATAGTCAAAATAATTGTCCAAAATGAAAATAAAATAAAATTTGAAATGCATTAGATTTAGGTCATTTGAAGCATGTCCCTTTACATGATCTAGTCTCTTTAGGAGTGAGTTTAAGGACTTTGTCTCTTTCTAAATAATAATAGCCTAGCTATCTTGCATAAGCATAAAACTTGCCTACATGTATTTAAAATTTTAGGAGTTAGTTGTGGCCACCCCATGTAAGTCCAAGATGTCGGTGGTTTGTCCTCTCTCTGGAGACAAACCACAATTCTTAGATTTAGGTTTGCTTCTCGTCAGCTCTAGATTTAGGTTCCTTCTCCCCTTTGTGGACCATAAGCATAATTCCTCACCTCTTAGGCATTTCTTTAATATTGTGTTAAGGAATCTTAAGTCCTAAAATTCTAATGAAAAATATAACTCAAACAAACTAAATCAATTTCCAAAAATATAAAGCCCAATTTCAGAATAGTTTGAGATGCTCGCTTGGTTTCCTAGCATTGTGAGCATTTTCTACTTATCTTCCATTTTGGCTTCGATAATAACTCGCTCTTTTGATCAATCCCATTTGATCTTCAAAAATAAAACTAATCGATTAATAGTCCTCTCTATTGAAGTCTTCAAAGACAATCATTTACCTTAATCGAGAGTTTTCCTAAGGGATCCCGTCCCTTAGGATGTAATTAACTATGGGAGCTTGCCCTTGTAAGGAACTTAATGAACCTGGTTTAAAATAAACCCTGCTTTACTTTCCATGTAAAGTAAGGGAAGAATCTCTAGTACATATGCAGACCCATCATCCTTAAGAGTCCTTATTGAGGTGATTGGTTCCATTAAAGGGAAGTGACTTCTTCCTTTTGAGATATTACACTATACCTAGACGACGTATTCGATCACTTGAATAAGTACATCTGCGGATCTCCGTGGCATCTTACTAAGATAAATTTTTATAAGGTCTCTTCTTTCTTTTCTTCATAGATTTGAAAGGTGACTCCCTAATAGGAATTTATTCACCATGCACATGTATATGTATTTTGTAGAAAATGGGATTTTCTCTCATTAGATAAATGTACATACAAGTGTATAAAATTTTTAAGCAAGTTCTTCATCATTGTTAACCAGGGGAGTGAGGTAAGGACCTCCTTGGGGCTACTTAAACCCTCGTTGTGGAGAAAATTTAGAACACCACATAGAGTTTAGGAATTTCTTATTTAGATGATCAAATACGTCATTAAGTAATAAGCATATTATCTCGAAAGATAAATATGTTTTTCTATAATGGATTCGATCATTTCAATAAAATACTCCTAAGGCTAATGGGTCTTTTGTGTACCAAAGATATTTCCCCTGAACTACATGGGAATGTAGAACAAGATTTATTTTAAATTGGGTTCATGGTTTCCTATAAAGGCAAGCCCTTAGTTAATTACATCTTAAGAAGTCTCTTCCTAAGAATACTCTATTAAAGAAATAAGTTATTATTTCTAAATATTTCTAAGGTGATTTTCAAAGGATTGAATTTTAGAATTTCAATTGGAGCTCCAAATTAGAGTGATTTTGGAAGCGATTGGGATGAAGTAGAAAATGCCTATTGATACTAGGATTCCTAGTAGACATTTCAACTATCCTATAATTGGGCTTTAAATTTAATTTTATTTAGATTTTGAGTTGCATTTTCTTAAAAATCTAGGACTTAGATTCTAGCGGACAAGAATGTAGTATTTATTCTAACAAGATGCTTCAAAACCTAGTCTACATGTGCTTCTAACACATATTAGATACTCGACCTAGTTCTATTTTGGGAATTATTATTCCTCTCACTTAAAGGAATTAACCTATCCACGACTCTTCCGGACTTATAACCCACGGAGGGCTACTAACACCACCTAAGCATTTTAAATTCATGAAGCTTCATGAATGCAAGATGGCTACTATTATATTTTAGAAAGTAATCTATGAACCTAGACTCACTCCCTAATCCCTAGAATCACGTAGGGTATGAAAATGCATCTAACTAATGCGTATTTTTTATATTTTATTAATTTTTACTCAAGATTTATTTTAGTCCATGGGTATGCATTTATGCCTAATGTCATGCAATTATAAATGGTTATAGGCCAAATCAATAATAGAAGGAAGGCTTCCCCAAGAAGGTGTCATTCTTATAGACAAATGCCCTTATGCAATGGGTGAAGTTGCCCAATTTAAAGAATGAAAATAATATGATTTCATGATTTCAAACCTTATGGTTTCTAATTAATTTTATGTTATTCCTAAGGCTTTAATTATATGAACTTTCAAGTTGTATTTATTTTATTTTAGTTGTTTAGATTTAAGTTAGTAGAAAATTTAGTTTTTCCATGAGCGATCGTCAGGCTTTCATTCACAAGAAAACACAACATAGAAAGAAACCTATAAAAGTATGTTGATTCTATTATGCACCTAAAATAAATCAAACCAATTTAAATTTATAGAAATAGGTCAATTTGGCTAGGTGCACCCAAGAAAAAAAAGCTCGCCTTAAAGCACCTAGAACCTACAGATCTATGGGTCTTCTTTCCAGATCTCCTTCTTCTTGAGGACATCCATCGCTCCATAGGGGACCACACCATCTCCTAGTAGGTTAACTCCGCTAATCCTAGACCCCATAGAACCTAACCTAGTTCTAAGCTTTTTAAAATTTAAAAGAAATCATATGTCAAAACATATGTTAGAAATACAAATAACACAATAGTTATATTTTAAAACATATGGGCTTAACATTAGTTGCTTGCCAAGCTCCACAGTATGGACTATGTTAAGATATTTTTCTACAAGTAAATAATAATTTTATAATTTTATTTATTTATTTATGACAACAATCTCTTTAACACAATCCCCCACAAAAAATAGAGTTAATTCTAGAAAGAATGACCTACCATCCAGTCTAATGGGCAAACAAGCCTAGGAATTTAGTCTAAAGCAATAGACCGTAAAGATATGTGAAGTACAACATATCACAACATATTGAACTATGAAAATCACGCACGATCCACCTAAATTTAAAGTTCATGACCTAAATGATCTAGTGTGTGTGTGTAGAAGATAGGCTTGTGTGGTAGGTCTTTACTCTCTTTTAGTTCAAGTTTCAATTTGGGATTTGAGTTTGTTTGAATTTTATCTTTGGTGGTTTCAATTCAAATGATTTAGTGATTTAGTTTCATTTTATTTTCACTTTATTTGGTTAAAGTGATGTTTAGATTTTCAAAATTAATATAATGGACTCCATTTTTGGATTGAACTCACCCTATTCAACATCCTAATTCATAAAGAATGAAATCATCATCCCAAGATGAAGATTCATTGAGGTCTAACTAAGATCCTTAAGTATCTTAATTAATTTTTTGATTTCATTTAGTTTGTAGAATTTGGATTTGAAATGATATTTCATTTCTTTTTTCTTGGAAACTGAATTTGATTTTCATTCTTAGTTTAGTTTTCAATTTAGTTTGGTTTGAATTATTTCATTTGATTTTATTTGAATTGCATTATTTAATTTAATTTATTAATTTTATTTTATTTGAATTAGTTAATTTGGTTTACATTAATCTTTTGGATTAAGTCATGTTGATTTCATTTGATTTAGTTTAGGTTAACCTAAAGTACTTAGGTTAAGGTTTGCATTCATTTGATTTGATTCATTGGAGATGTAAGGATTTATTAAGAGTAGGTGATTTAAGTTTTAATATTTGATTTCATTAATTATTTCATTAATTTAAGGCTTAATTTCTTTAGTCCTTAAGTTTGAAATTGATTAATCCTTTGACTTAGGCTATTTGAAGAATTACCTTAAGTATTTTTTTATGTTTGATTAAGATTAGTTCAATTTATTTCATGATTTAATGAATTAATGGATTTTCTTATTTATTATGGATTTAATATTGATCTAGGAATTTGGAAATTCAACAACTCCCAATCTAAAGATCAATTGGGTTTCAAAAATTTCTAACAAGCAGGGTTACATGCCAATTTCATGTTTCCAAAGTTTTATCTTGATTAGATTCATAATTAGCGCATAAATAAAGTTATAATTATTTTATTAAAACTTAAATAATGCTTAATTTAATAAATTTATTTAGAGGTTTTATTTTTTATTAATTTCTCTCTGAAATATCTTTGCAATGAGGGTTTATTTATAATTTTTGGACAGTTGGTTGATTTATTATGATTTAATTAAATTCTAGTTAATTATTTGAATTATTTAATTCAAATTAATTGCTTAATTAAGTCAAATTGTGATTTAGTAAGTTTAACTGAGTTGCCTTAAGGTTTTAATGTTCATTAGGGTTCATTAGGTTAATTTAAAGTTTTCTATTTCATTTTTATTAATTATTTCATTTTAAATCAATTTATTTAATTAAAATTGAGGTTTAGGGTTTAAATTTTTATTTCACATAAAATACGTGAAATAACTTATGAAAAATTTGTGTGCATTAACCCTAATTGCATTTCCCAAAGTTCTAAATCAATTAGATTTATGGTTTAAGAGTAATTAAGGTTTCCGGTTTTAATTAAACCCAACTATAATACCCAAAATAATTTGGGGATTTAAATTTTGTAGATTCTCTCATCAAGACAAATCCATAGAACCTTCATTTGAAATTTTTTATTTATATTCACTTTTCTATGATTTTTATAAGTTATGAGTAATTTTATCAATTTTTTAAATTTAGAAATCTTGAATTTCCTTTTTAAACCAGTTAGCGCTGATGTGACAGACTGTGTCACATTTGGCATGCTAGGTTGTCCATGCGGGATCCACATGGATCCCACTTTAAAATTGTGACAGGATGTGGTTTAGTGTAGGACCATATGATCAATCCGTCCTAAGGGATTTAAATTGGAGATCCACATCGATTCCTTTGAGCGGGTGCGAGATTACATCTCTTACCACGCATAAACAATGTCCATGGTTTTGCTTGATTTTGGCCATCCAAGCAATAAAATCATTTCAATTGCAAAACGAGTGTGAAATCTACCAATCTAAGCATCACACTTGGGATCATGTTTCCTTCAAAAATGAAAATTGAAAGTTTAATGGAAAAATGAGAGTGCTTTAATGGAGAACCTCCAATTCGGTAATCTCCATCGATGAAATCCATTCCACTACCTTCAGAATGATGCAAGAAGCATGTGCGGCAGAGGAAATGAGTTGCCTCCCACTGAATTGCTCCCTAAACTAGCATGGGTTTGGTCCGAGGTGGCGTTGGTTGTTCTCCGGCTTCCCGACGGCGAGGGGGATGGGTGGAATTTCATTCGAGCTCAATTCAACCCCTAGAACGTGTTGGTAACTTTAATTTGAGGTGAAATCCATTCTCTTAGATTTCACCATTGGAGGGCGTTCGACCTTCATCCATTCGTCGGCGTGTCAACGCTAAGAAGGTCAGGGAATGGTCGGGAACTTCATCTCTTGCCTTGGTGAAGCTTTAGAATGAAAATGGGGAGGGAAAAGGCTTCCCTTCACCACTTTCCATAGGTGGTCAAAAATCCTATATTGAAGGATTTTGGTCCTCACCCGGCTGACCGACCAAGGTAGGATCAACTCCCTTGGCCTTGTGAACATGTTGGGATGCTCACACGCGAGGGAGGAAGGCTCCTTGCTTGATTTTTCTTTTGGTCGATCCTCTCTTCTCTTTTTTTTTTTTTTTTTTGCTTCTTCTTCTCTTCCATGTGGACAAGTAACTTGTCCTTGGCTTTTGCTTAAAATCAAAGCTTCACTTAATACCATCCATTTTATGATTTGACTTGATGAAAGAGAGGAATTTGCATTTCCTTCTTCCCATGTTTTTTCAATTTAGTTTTGAAATTCCATTTTTTTTTTCTTATTGTATGAGTTAAGTGGAATTATCATCTATGCCACCTGATTATCCAAGATTATGAGCCAAATAAATCTCAAATTGATTTGGAAATAAAATCAATAATGGATGAAAATAAAAACCAAGTAGTTTAATTATTGGTTGAGCTAAAGTTTATTAAGTACTCTTAATTATGATGTAGGTTAGTTAATTTCTTTAGAATTCTCTTAATTGTGAACACCTAAGAGTCTACCCAAGACTTAAGTCATTAAGTTCAATGATTTAGATCTTAGTTTCATTGATTAAATAATTCAATTTTAGGCCATTCTTGATTAATTAAATGAAATGAACTTGAAGGAATGATTAGAAGGAGGTCTCAATTTTTCCCATAGGCTCATTCATATTGCTCAAATAATTCAAATTGATTTTAATGTTCACATGATTAATTGTCATTAATTAGTAAAAATAATTGATAATTAATTTTTTCTAAAAGCAAGCAATATCCCAATATATCTTTGATTAAGATATGAGATCTTATATATATATATATATATTGTGGAAAATTATGACTAAAATTCTCTATATTTTAAAAAAAAAGGAATCATGTAACACAAAATATGAACTCATGGTGGAATACAAATGGTCATTTATTACATTTATCGTAAAGTTAATGAAATTTTGAGATTATTTCTATTTTAAATTTAAGTTTAAAATTTTAATGTATATTTTGATTTGAAATAAATAATTTTAGTATCTTAAAATATTTTTTTTTATTTTTTGAATAATCAATATGTTAATTGCATTAATAGTCATTTTTAAAATAATTAAAGCAAAAATTTATTTTTGAGTATTTTTAAAATAAGTTATTTTATTTTGAAAATAAAATAAAAATATACAAATAATATATTAGAGAGATATATTTTAAAAAACTAAAATAATAAAAAATACAAATATTTCAAATAGGCCTTAAGCTCTAATTATTATTCTCAAAACTCTGCTAATCATTAATTATTAGTTGATTAATGGAAATAATGAAAAGAAATGGTTGATTTTAAAAGGAGTGCTTTGTGAGTTAAGTCTTAATTTTGAAGTTCAATTTTACGAGATTAAATGAAGCTAAAATTATAAAATGTGAGCTAATTTCAAAATAATTTAATAGAGAATAACGCTAATGTTATTTTAATTTCACCAAATCAAATTGTGAATTTTATTTTATTTTTTTAAAGGAATAAACTTTAACAAGATCTTAAGTGAGATACAAAATAAATATTTATTTTTTTTAGAAAATATGCATTTTACTACCATAGTATATTTAATGAATTTTAAAGCGTCTGATAAATATATATATATATATATATATATATATATATATATATATATATATTATATATATATATATATATATATATATATATATATTACATATATATATATATAATAGATTCAATTCAAATAACTGAAAAATATAAATATATAATAATATACTTTGCATCTATTTTATTCCAACCCAAGTACATGAAAACTAAAATGATATGCAATCATCTTTTATTTAACCATCAAATACAAAGAACAAATAGTTCTTTGATAATAAACAAATAATATACACACGGATGAAGAAAACCTAAATAATATATAATAATTTATAATATAATTATTAAAAGTGAATCGTATATTCTCCCATTGCGATGAATGAGATCGCAGCATTAAGCATATATGAATGAAAACTCTTTCCTCTCGATTTGCGCATTATTCAATCCAAGTGTTCTATTATATTACCACAACATAAATTTTAAGTATTAGTTGTTTCTTTATATCAAATCTATACCAATTAAATAATACTTTGACATTAAAAAAGTAGTTTTCTTCTTAATGGCAATATCTATTTTTCTTTTTTATTCTTTTTATCCAGATGACAGCATTATAATCTTGATCTCCTAAATTATACTTCTTCATTTATTTGGTATCCATATTAGAAGCAAGAGGGTGAAGGCAAAAATAAAAGAGGATGGATTATATAAAGAATGAAGAAGGTGGATTTTATATATAATATCAAAAGAATAAGAGATATGTTTATGACCAAGTTAAACATCTATTTGATGTAATTGAGTGAAATGTAAATATTTATAGAGGAATGAGATGAATTTGGATGGAGATTCAGTTTTGGGTTTCTTTAATGGAGGCAGAGATGAATTGAGGTGAAATGTACATATGTCCAAAAGTATTTTACTATGCCATTAAGATTTATTATAATAATTATTAAAATGATTCAAAATGTAGTTTTAGCCATGGTCTCTTGGAGGATCCTCCAAATTTTAAAGCATCAATATTTTGTTATAATATTTTATGGACTTGAGTGGGTTATCACCATTGATGGAACTAATTTAATGGTAAAAGTATTTTGAGGATGTACCATGTGAACAATTTTAATGTAAAATTAGCTTAGTAGAATTTGTGCTTCATTGACCATTTTATTTTATTCAATATCAACTCGCTTTTGGTTTTAATTCTTTCAATAAAGCCACAAAATGGATTATCGAGTTAAATGTCGCATCATCCATGTCCATGGATCATCGCAAATATGGCATACCATCCGAAGCTCATAGGTCCCACATAACATTAAACTAAATCCCTCAATTAACAAAGGAGGAAATTTCTATAAAAATATATTTAGCCATTGAAATAAAAGTAAGTTATTGATATGTTACAATCCAAGAAGTAGTGTAGAGCATATATTTGATAAATAAATAACATTATAGATTCCTAAACCATCAAAAACAATGGTTTGATATGTTTTGTTCCGAAATAATATTCAAATATTTTCTATAGTTTTTAAAATTTTAGAATAAAGATTATTAATGATCTTGATGCAATTTTTAGGAATCAGCATGACACTAATAATCAAATATTGATTAAGCATATTGTGTTTCCATAACTAAGTCTCGAGGCCATAGACAAATATTTAGCTTTTCAAACATCTAATGAGGATTTGATTTTAATGATAAGAATTAGAAAGTCAAAGATCAAAGACTTAACACAAAAAAAATCATTAGTTTAACTTAAGTGAGCATATAAAAAGTTAGAGGTAATTTAATGAGATTGATATTGAATTTAAAATAATCTTAAGCCCATTTGTGTTATGAGTTGAAGCTTTTCAAAATTTGTACATCCTCGAGTGTAAATTAAGAAATGCAAGAAATACTTTGATTTTTATATATCAAGCTTCCAAAATGCTTCTTTAAAACAATTAAAGCTCCTCCATAGTAATACAAAAGAGATATGAATATAAAAAAGCAACAACATTACCTTAGATCAATCTTAAAATGGAAAAAGCCATCTAGAGAATCATTAATACATATAGAGTAAAGACATTAAAAATATAAGATGTAATCCAAACAAAAAAATGAGAAGGAAAACTTTTTTGAGAATTATAGAGGTAGTCTATTTAGAATAAAAGCTTTTATTATCCCATTTATCATGGAGATGATACTTTGTTAAAATGAAGTAGAATTTCATTAGCTAAATCAAGCAACCACCTCTTAAAGGAACTCATATAAATCCCAAAATGGCCAAATGCATTTTTGGCAAATTTAATGACCAATCAATGTTATTCCCATCATTAGGGACTTGGAACAAGAGGTTTCATTAACAAGTCTTTTACAAGAATCTTATCTTTTCTTACAACCTTGACTTGAACTATATATTTAAAAATTAAATTATGTGCTCATCTCTTAATCACCCTTGCTTCAACATCTCCCACCAACTATTTCGTTGAATGAATTAAAACATAGCACATTTCTTCTTTTGATGAATTAACAATTCATATATGGTCAACTTTGTATGAGTTCTAGCCTTCCTTTTTCATCTCCGTAGTATATGCAATAACTTTTATGTAAAGGTATAAAGTATTAGCGGTTTATACACTATAAGTAACTCTATTTTGGCCCTTAGATTGTTATGAATGATATCATTTATTATAGATTTATATTTGAAAAGGTTAGTGACAATCCCATTCCCAATCAAAAGTTTTGACTTTTAACACTATTTGATCAGTAGATATTTTTTTTTGGTCTTTTATACTCTTGATCTAATTACAAAGCAAGATTATAGTAATGTTAAAATAAAGTCCTTGTTAATGTAGCTTGGTTAGAAAGTTTTTCTTTGTCTTATTACAAGGTATTTCTCTTTGCTTTCTTTGATCATCACCTCTCAACTTCATCATAGGTTTCTAATTTAAAGATTCACAAATTTTGATAAGCATTTTGTCACAAATCTAGAATAAGAATGTCCATGGATATTAGATCTTCACTTTTTTTAAGCTAAAATCTTTAAAGGCTTCTAAAGATTAGAGCTATGTGGCTCAATTCTCACCTTCTCATGAAGAGAGTATGATTTATGCATGTGAAATTTTAAGGCATGGAATAGTAGATAGACACTACCAAATAGTCCTCATTTTGTGAGGACTTTAGATCCATTGAGTTTATAGCATATAGTTAATTACTCTTCTCAATAGAGAGAGAATTTTTATTAAGGCTTCGTTACAGTGCATAGCATATAAAGATGAGGAGTTTTGGAATTTAGATTTAGAAATTCATTATATTTAACTTAAAGCGAATGGTTGGGGGATGATGCATCTAGATCCCATAGTTCCGTCATCACGGGCTATCATGATCCCTAGTCTACTTAGTGAGAGGAGGAACTTGACCCAACTTGATCGAAGGATCCTTATCAGCAACACATGGGTTACGTCATCTAAGAAATCCTTGTAGTCCTAGAGTGTTTGTCTCTAAGACAAGCTTAGTCTACCGCTAATATAGAACTTTTGCCCAATCAAATACCCTATGGTTCACAACTCAAGGATGAGCTGGGACACCTACAATCGTGATCGTGATATAGTAGAGTTATTTGGTGACAACCATCGGAGACTCTAGTTGTAAGCATCATGTGGAGCCTACGCCGCCACAAAAACCACGCGTCCTTTGGCGTGAGATTATTTGAGAGTAAACATAATTGTGTACTTGATTTAACTTTGGCTCCTTTGTAAGTTAGAGTTTTCTTAATTTATCACCTTCAGCAAATAATTGCAAAAGGTGGATTAATTTTTAGCTTTAAGTTCTTTAAAAATTTGAATTTTATTTAAGCATTTATAATTTGGTGATTTATTTGATTTTACATTTGCATTGATACTTGAGTTTGAGTAATCCAATTCGATTGCACATTTTAATGGTTATCCTCCGGTTGAAATTCTCATTTAACACATCATGGGGTAGGTGAGTTGATTGAATCAATATATTTGAGAACTTTAGATCCTCAACTTTTTTAACTCCCAACAAAGGATCGACCACCATATAATTAGCTTCTCAAATATTTTATTAGGTTGAAAATTTTATAATAACATCATTAGATTTTAGCTTTTAACGGGCTCAACCAAGGATCAAATTTAATTGACAATTGCTTTATATTTTAGAATTCATCTCTTTCAAATGATTGAACAAGTTCAAGTTCTTAAAATGAGTGATAGTTGCTCCATAATTTATGCAAAATTAATATATTTGAAGTCTATTTAGAATTTAAGCCAACACCTTATGTCACTTCTAAATTTGTGTTGCTCGATAAGTATGTTGTAAGTATCACTCTTATCAAATTATTTAGATTAATATTTATTTATTTGCATATAGTTCATAGCTTATTGAGCTCTTTAAGTTTTAATGGAGCTTAGCTCGTGATCACTGAAAAGCTCATAGGCAATTATCAAGATCACCGGAGGCTTTACTTGAATTTTGTTCTTATTAGGAGGCAAGCCCTCAAGTTCATTAAAAATACTATTTATGATTATCAACAAGTCATCGAGTCCCCTCTAAGATCATTCTTATTTATAGACTTTTAGAATTTTATATGTAAATTTATTCTTTAATTTATCATTCTCTTTAATTTAAGCTCATCAACACTTTTAATTGTTCTTGTTTAAGTCTCTGTCATCAAAATTAACCTCCTCAGCATAGTTCATACATGGTATGACCTTCGTACTCTAGATAGCATTGTCTCTTGACACTATGGTCATGGTCTTCTAACGCTCTACTAAGCATAACAAGGTCTTCAAACACTTGTAATTTCAATTCAGATTTTAATTTTGAGTTTATAGTTTATTTTGCATTAAATTAATTAAGTCTTCTATCAATCTGAATTTTGACAGCCTCCTGACATCTTCCCCGTATAGAGGATTGCATCGAGGGTTATTCGACCTTTCATCGCTCTCTTGAGCATAAATTGATCTCTTGTGACACTTCATGATCTTACGCTAACTCTACTAAGCATAGGGTCTTCAAACTCGCTCAATTTAACATAATGAGGTCTTCATACCTATGACTAGGTATGCTATCACTCACTAAGTCCAACAAAGCCAGCTATTATGTTGCTAGGTTCTCAAGACTTAGAACAATTACCATTGAAACAATATTGAATGCCGCTTATCCTTTTGCATGAAGTGAACTCACTATTTCAAGCTTGGTATAAAATTGGAGTTCACAATGTGTATAACCCTAAAGGTGTCATTTGATGATTGAGATCTATTCACATGGTCATTTGGATGAACAAACTTCTCACCGTTTATGGCCAAGAATTTGAAGCTCCATAATCACCTCATTTGCATTCATGTTGCCCTGTGTTCCACTCCTGTTTGCCATATCACAAGAGGAAAATATTCATTCAACTTTCCCTCAAACTTCTAGTAGCTTGCATTATTCTTTTCCTATAGTAGATTTTATACCATTCTCCATGTTGACTTTCATTTATTTGAGGATTCCCAAGTGGGATGATCTTCTCAAGCATCCATTCATGCTCCCCACCGATATCAAAGTTGCAATGATCTCAGTCTGTGCTCCCACAACTCATCAGCAAGAACAAGTATCAAAATGTCGCATTCTTTCCTGAATCTTGCTGAGATAAACTAAGGTGGCATAGAAACATGTAGAAACTATCGGCACCATAGAGAATCAGCTTGACGAGATGACACGCATACAACGCCATGATTTTTCGATCGAGAAAGCTCTTCTTCACCCACTCAACTGCGGCATTTTTGGCGACCACCCCCCTCTGGACATCTGGCTCTTCTACATGCAAACGATCCTTAGCCTTGAAGAAGAGGGCTATGATGAAGATCTGAAGAAAGAGGGTTAGGGATTTATTTGTGAGATAGAGAGAAGGAGAAGTCAAGTTCATAGAGAGAGGAGGTTTTCGTTGATGAGCTCGAACTCGGTGAGAGTGCTGCTCTCCATTAGGAAGGGATCGAAGAAGGCGATAGCTCATGCTGGGTTTCGATCCAGTATGAGCAATGCCAGAGAGGAGGTATCACTTGATTTTTCTCTATTCGACTTGCAAGAATAATAGGATAAGATGCAAGATAAGGTATGGGAGGGATGATGTGGAGACCTCTTATTGGTGGGAGGTGAAAATATGAATTGTGGCGTTAAGAGATATAATTAGGTGGATTAATCTCAAAATGCATGCTAATTTTGATTAAATTTTTTAAGTGTGATAGTTTTAATTAAATTGGATGCCTATTCTAAGTAATTTTGACATTCCTAATGCAATAAAAGTTTGTTTCATGATTGTTTTTTCAAGTGATTGGATCACTTTTAATTCAAAATTATGCATCATCCGCTCGACATTCGCATAAACTCATCCAAATTGAGTGCAAATAGTCTCATTTAAAAGGTTTTGATGTTTTGACACTAATGTCATGATGAATTTTGTAAACGGAGGTCATTTGGGCATTTTCAGCGCTTCACATCAATGTGTTATGACGCCCATTCTCGGTCGTTGATTATGAAAGATGTCTATTCTTATCAATTTTGATGTTCTTAATATGATGGAAAAGTCTATTCATTGATCAAAGATTATTTCGACTAATTTTCAATATCATCAAGTGCATTTTAGCTCCAATTTGCATGTTGAAGCTCGTCAAATTCACCTTGTGAGCTTGACTTGACTTATGACGCATGCATGGAGGTCAATAAATGCCCCCCAACAAATATGATTCGTAGAGCGAAATGTTTGTTGAAAATTGACCCTTTGGCTCAGGTCTTGAATAACTTCAAATTTCAACTTCCATGGGTTCATTGAAGAGCTTCTTCCACCATCTACTCTCTACTTTGATGGGTTTGCTAAAAGTCTCTTTCTTTTGTGTCTTCAAATAATTAGCTTTTCTCAGACCCCAGCTTTATGCTTGATCAGACTAGATGGAGGAATCGATTTGTTTGATTTGAGATTCGAAGTTCCTTTTGTCATAGCTTTAAGCTTGACAGACTTTGATGAAGGATTGACCTGATTTGTCTATATTGACTAGTCATGAAGTGTATGTATGCCTTAAGTCCTGTGCTTGTTGCTTTGATAGACTCATTAAAAGGTGCATATAGTTGACCTAGCCTTCCGAATCGTATTAGGTCAAAGTTGAGTTATCAGTCTAGCAGTGTGTGCTTTAACAAACTGAATAACTATGAAATTATTTTAGTTCAACCATCGGCTTTGTACGAACTATGAAATTGCTTCCTCGGTCCTGTGCTTTCTACTTTGACGGACTTGATGAGTATATTGGCTTTGATCTATTCTTTGAGCTTGATCAAATCATTTGAAAAGAGATTAGAATATCACATTTGCATGCAATATATAGATTTATTTGAGGTAGCTCTAAATTGAGAGTTTCTCAGATTGTAGTCTATCGATCAAGTAGAAAGATCTCTTGGATTCTAATTGCTTGTAGTCACTAAGCTGAATCGGTTTGAGATTGAATAACTATCATCATTAGGCGGCGAGGCACTTTCACTTGGTCTTTTCTTACAACTTGTTAAGTGAGAAGAGCTTCAACAACTCACATTTTGGGCTTATTGAGTTACCTTTAGAATGTACTCGAGTCTTTAACTTAAGTGATGGGTTGGTGATTTGGTCATCTGACTAATGAATGGGGCTCTTTCACGTGGCCTTTTCTTATGCTTGTTGAGTGAGAGCATCGAAACTCAGCCATTTATGGGCTTGTTGAGTCGACCTTTAGAACCAATTCGAGTCCTAGAGATGTAGAGGTTGATATTTTTCCAACTTAATTGATTGAAACTTCCAAAATTGGGAGTTCTTCTAACTAGATCTTAAAAAATTGATAAATCTAAGTGACAAACTTTTGATATTTAAGGCCGTCTTTTTGTACATGGAAGTTGATTCTTCTTGTCCTTGCAAGAGCTATAACTTTAATAATAATAGTTATAGATATATTCAGGGATCTTGGCATAAAGCTCGATGTCAACTTTGCAAGAAGACTTCTTATTTCACAAGAGAGGATTGAACAACCTTGATCATAAAAAAAGACTCTTGTAGAGGATTGCAATCTTAGTTTAAAATATACCATAGGGCTTGATCTTCTTTAATATAAATAGATGTAACTTATTATGATCATCATGTATATTTATCTAAGGATCTCGGCTTGAAGCACGATTTTGACTTAGATAAATATATAAAAAATGCCCCCTATCTAATAGGGGATTCTGATGCTATTAAGATAATTTGGAATGTCTTTGGCCATATGCTTTGTTCTTTCAAACTTGTTGAAGACTTTCTCTTGAGAGTTTGAAATTTATATTTTCCTTTTGTCTTCACTTTGTGCATTAGCGGACTTAATGGAGTTGATGAGATGAGAATGTCTTCTATGCTGTGTCGATTGAAGATTCAATCTCAAATTTTGAAATTTATATTTTCTTCCTATCTTGGCTTCGCGCCTTAATGGACTTGATGGAGTTAATGACTTGTTGGCGAGATGAGAATATCTTCGGTCCTATGCTTGGTGCTGGATGGACTTGTTGAAGATTCAATCTCAAAATTGAAATTTATATTTTCCTCCTATCTTGGCTTCGTGCCTCAGTGGACATGATGGATTTGATGACTTGTTGGCGAGATAAGAACATCAAAGGTCTTATGCTTTGTGCTTTGAGGGACTTGTTGAAGACTCCATCTCGGAGATTCGTATCTTATATTTGCTTCTATCTTGGCCTTGTGCCTTGATGGATTTGATGGAGGAAAGTCCTGAATTATCTTAAAGATTTATCAGGTGATACGAAATTACCTTCTAACCCAGATTTCTACTTTCGCGGGCTTAAAGAAGGATGTATGTTGATGACCTAGCCTTTTAGAGCTTATGTTGGGTCAATGGAAAATAGTCATCAATCCTATTCTTTGTAACAAACATATTGATAATGTAACTCTCTTAGTTCAGCCTTTGGATTTATGAATATTGGGATGACTTCTTTGGTCCTTAGCTTTCTGCTTGGTTGGACTTATTGAATAAGAGTTTCCTTCGATCTTAGATTTTTGCTTTAATAGACTTATTAAAAGAGTTGAGATTTCTCATTTGATATTGATACCAAACTCAGTTTAATGCATTCTCGAGTGAGGATCATTTTGTTGGATTTTGAAAAATGACCTTACGACCATTAGGGATGATTTCCCAATTTGGGCCACTTGAACTCAAGTTGGAAGGATTGGAGATTTGGATGATCTTGACCTTGAACTAAGTAGATATGGGCCTATGGTATTAGTGGTGCTGTTGTGACTCATATTTGGGCATGTTGAGTCCGACCTTATGCACCAAGTCTTAGAGTTGAGCAATTGATGGAGGGTTTTATCATCGCTAATGAGATAGGGATCTCTTACTTTATGGCATGTTGAGTAAGCACTGTTATGCTCATCATATTTGGGCTTGTTGAGTCGACCTTATGCACCAACTTCGAGCCTTAGATTAGATGTATTGATGGAAGATGAGTCCCCAACTTGATTTGTTGTAATTTGCAGACTTGAAAATTTCTTATTTTGGTCGGTAAGAATTTGAGGCTCGTGAGCTTTGAATACATAATTTGAATATTTATATAAGGATCTCGGCCTTAGGCACGATGTCAACATAAATACAATAGAAAGGCCCCCTATTTCATAAGGAAAGACTGCCATTTTGCTATAAAATTTTAAAAATGCCCCCTGTCTAATAGGGCGATGTTTTCTTTATTTTGGAAATACATTCTTGTGCTATAAGAGAATTTCTAAGCAAAACTTTCACATGTAATAACATTGAGGAATAATTAGTCTTCACGAGACCAATTTTCCTTCTTGAAAAGTTCGATGGATTCTTGTATGATCGAAACCTTTGGACATCCTCGCTCATAGATTTCTAGATTTTCTTGGAGCTAACTTCATCAAGCGCATCAAACTCTTCCATCCGTAGACATACATTCTAATCTTGAGTGAGATTGTGTTGAATGACTACTCGGAGTGAAGGTAGTTCAACTTCAAGTGGCAAGACTACTTTAGCTCCAAATACCAGTACATCATGAGTGAATTTTATGAGTACAGGATGTCACATGTTGTCCTTCTTTAAGTTTCACTTGAGGCCTTAGCCTCAAATTTGCTTACCTTTTTTTGGGACCTTTTGATGATGGATTCTTGAACTTGTGGTCCAAGTGTCACGTCTCGATGTTCACCGTATGGGACTTGAATTGGTTGACATCATGTCAGGGTTGTAGGAGGATGTCTCCTTGGAGGAGCAACTTTAGCCTCCCTGATGACATGACTTTGATATTTTCTTTTCATCAGTCATTTCACTTTAGGAACTTTGAGAACTCGATGTACTCTTGCATATACAACTTTGAGTTTCCTCACTAGAGAAGCTGAAACCTAACATTGTCGGGTCCAAAAGGACTATTTGATTTGACCAGTAGAGTAGTTCCAATTTACCCATTTTAGGTTGTCAAACCTATTACGGGTTGGAACACTCATTTTATTCCACAACTGGTTGTACAATTTTTTTTGAACAATAGGCTTGAGCATGATTGATTTCCTTTCTCCACTACCTTTGGGTTAGCTTGCTTCCAAATGAAGAAGCTTCGCACTTCTTTTCGAGGCTTGACCTTCATATTTATTTTCCTTTTACCAAGACCTTTGGTAGCGGTTTCCCGAACATGTTGTTCACCTTTCACTCCCCAATGTTCACTATGCATGAATTACTTAAGACGGTCTTGAGCTCTTACTATCACTGATGGTAGTTTTTGTAGTGGAGCATTTTTGGCTTCTTTGATAATTGGTATTTGATACCACTTCTTTCTTGACAACCTTCAAGACTCTATATATTCGAGTAGATAAAATTTTAGGTTATTTCTTTTGTAAGGTTTGAGTTGACTGCTATTGACCCCTAAAAGATTGCTTAACATCACCAGTAGAGCTATTTCTTTTCACCCATCCCAAAATTTTTAAATTTATTGCATGCTTCTAGTTATGAGGTGGTTTGAAAGGTGGATTAATTTTTAGCTTTAAGTTCTTTAAAAATTGAATTTCATTTAAGCATTTATAATTTTGTGATTTATTTGATTTTACATTTGCATTGATACTTGAGTTTGACTAATCCAATTTGAGATAGCAAGCACATTTTCATGGTAAGTATCTCATTTGGTTAAAATTTTCATTTAACATAGCCATCATCGAGATAGGTGAGTTGATTGAATCAAATATATTTGATAACTTTAGATCTTGTCAACTCTATTTAGCCCCTAATAGAGGATCAGACATACCGTCATATGATAGAATTAGCTTCTCAGATATTTTATTATGTTGAAAATATTATAATAACATCATTAGATTTTTAGGTTTTTTTAGTCTAAGACCCAATCAACCCACCCTCATCCTTAGACACTAAGTTTAAGCATTTAGCATAGTGTCGGGGCTCATGCAGGTGTTCATTTAGAATACTTGTATAAAGTTTGGAAAGATCAAATTTAATTGGATTCCTTTATATTTTGTACAAGAATTCATCTCTTTCAAATGATTATGTTACAAGCACTTAAAATGAGTGATAGTTGCTCCATAGTTTATGTAAAATTAATATATTTGAAGCATATTTAGAATTTAAGCCAACACCTATCTACTTCTAATTTTGTGTTCTGATTGGTGGCGTATGTAAGTTTAAGCTCTTATCAAATTATTTAGATTAATATTTATTTATTTACATATAGTTCATAGCTTATTAGCTCTTTAAGTTTTAATGGAGCTTAGCTCGTGATCATTTGAGAAGCTCGTGCAACTATCAAGATCACCAGAGCTTTACTTGAATTGTGTTCTTGTTAGGGAGATAAGCCCTCAAGTTCATTAAAAGTCTTATTTATGATCATCACAAATTCTCAAGACCATTCTTATTTAAATACTTTTAGAATTTTATATGTAAATTTATTTCTATAATTTATCATTATCAAATAAATTTAATTTAAGCTCATCAACACTTTTATTTATTCTTAATTAAGTCTTCCATGTCAAAATTTGGACCTCGTCGTCCCATAGGTGGGATCATTCCTTCCGTCATCTCTAATTGAGTATAATCGGTGTCTTGCGACTATGGTCTTCTAACCCCACTCTGAGCATAATAGGGTCTTCAAACACCTGCAATTTCAATTCAGATTTTAATTTTGACTTTATAGTTCATTTAGCATTAAATTAATTAAGTCTTTTGTCAATCAATTTTGGCTCCGGCATCTTCCCATAGGGGCAAAGCGATATTCGACCTCTTCCACTCTACAGCATAATGGCGGTGTCTGTGACACTACGATTGTGATCTTCTACTCATTAACTCTACTAAGCATAATAGGGTCTTCAAAATCGTTAGCTCTACTGAGCATAGCGAGGTCTTCGTACCTATGACTATCGGTATGCTACTTGTTATCACTAACAATTCAACAAAGCCCAGGCGTATTGTGTTGTTAGGTTCCCAAGACTTAGAACAATTCCACCAGCCATTGCAAACAATATTAAAGGCTAGTTATCCTTTCCATGAAGTAAATTATGTAGCTATTTCAAGCTTGGTATAAAACTGGAGTTCACTCCTATAGTCGAATGTGCATAAGCAAAGGTGTCATTTGATGATTGATATCTATTCACATGGTCATTTGGATGAACAAACTTCTCACTAGGTTTATGGCCACGAATTTCAAAAGCTCTATTCGCAATCACCTCTTTTGCATTCATGTTGCCTTGTGTTGCACTCCGTGTTTGCCATATCTTCAACCATGGGACCTTTTCCATTTGTCATTTTGAATTTATTTGGAAAATTGGAAGGTAGATGAATAGAAAATAAGACACTACCCAGATATTTTGTCCTCATTTGGTGAGAAATTTTTATATTTGGTTCTAGGTTTCCTATAGGCGCAAGCCCCTATAGTTAATTACCCCTCCCAATACTGAGAGAGCACTTTCGATAAGGCTAGTCAATGAATCATTAAATAACGAGTATAATAAGTAGTAGTAGAGTTTGAGATTTATGAAATTTATTATTTTAATTTAAAACTTTTGGTGGGGAACAAAAAACGCGATCTAGAACCCATGGTTTGATCATCTATCGTGGTCTCTAGTCCTTAGTCGAGGAGGTAGTCGACCCCGGAAGGATCCTTATCGAACACATGGGTTACGTCGTCCAAGGTGTCCTTGTAGACCTGGGGTGGAGTTTGTCTTAGGGGACAAATATAAGTCAACCTTAGCTAACATAGGGATTTTTTCCCAACCAAATACATTTTACATTTCACAGCTCAAAGAGCAAAGCCGTTGGGGAACATACGTGCTGCGGCCGTGACCGTAATTTAGTGGTGCCATATCATGATGAACCACCCGGTCAGAGGGCTCTGGTCGTAACCGCCATTTATGTGGTGTCATCTTGCGGCAAAATCATGCAGACAAAGGGCACGAGCCACGTCCTTACGGGCTTAGGAATATTTGAGTGTGAAATTAGTTATGCATTTGATTTGACATTAGCTCTTTGTAAGCAAAAGTTTTCTTAATTTGTCACCCTAAGAGAAATAGTTGCGGAAGGGTGGATTGATTTTTTTTACTTTTAATTTAAATAATTAATTTCATTTCATTTAAATTTTATTTTTTATTTAAATTTTGATCATTTTATGATTGATTTAGATTTGAATATATGATCATTTATCATTGAAATTTTAATAATAATCACCCTTCTTAATCATAGAACTAATATCGATTAATAGACCTTGTTTACTCTGTCTAGTTTTTTTATAGAGGATCGGGTCTAAATTCACTGTCTCAAGAAGTATAATCCTTCAAACCTTGTTAACTCTAGCTTGAACATAGAGGATCGAGCTTGGGACTTTTCTTTTTGAGGGCTTGAACTTCAGAAGCCATATCAATTGATTCATATCTTATAATTATATGATAGAATTAGCTTCTCAGATATTATCAGCTTGAAATTCTTATAATATCAAATTTTTAGGTTTTGTTAACCCGGACCCGGTCCTAAGACCAAACCGGGAAGCATAGCATCTGTTCATTTATATTTGACTTATCAAATACTTCAACATGCACACGAGTATCTGTTCTTTGAAGATTGCATGGGCATTAAGATATCTAAGTTGAAGTTTATATGTCAAATTGTAGGTTTTGATTTTTCAGTTCTGTTAACACGGACCCGGTCGTATGACCAAACCGGGATGAGTAGCGTATGCTCTTTTATATTTGACTTAACAAACACTTCAACATGCACACAAATATATGTTCTTTGAAAATTGCATGGACATTAAGATGTCTAAGTTAAAGTTTAGATGTCAAATCATAGGTTTTGATTATTTGAGTTTTGTTAAACGGTCTAAGACCAGTATAGTATAACATTTTTTTTTTTATTTGATTGCTTGCACATGTCTATTTGAGCATTTAAGCTATCGAATACTTCAACATGCATACAAGTATCTATTCTTTTAAAATTTTGTATGGACATTGAAATGCCTAAGTTGAAGCATTGATGTTTGACATGACATAAATATTGAATTACAAGCATAGGCTTTGATACCTAAAATTATAAATCAAATGTAGATCTATTCCGTCAAATATGAATTTGACCCTTTCAAGTGATTGTCATAGATCAAGTAGAGATCCGTTCTATAAGACTATAAGACATGAGTTGACTCTTTCAACTATTTGTCATGAGTAAAGTATAAATCTTATTCCATAAGATATGCGTTGACGTTTTCACATA
Organism: Cymbidium sinense; assembly: GCA_021442155.1. Taxonomy (NCBI): domain Eukaryota; kingdom Viridiplantae; phylum Streptophyta; class Magnoliopsida; order Asparagales; family Orchidaceae; genus Cymbidium; species Cymbidium sinense. The sequence goes on from CM038220.1 coordinate 85,902,168, forward strand.
CTTGCAAGGATCAAGTGAGAGTATGTTCTTAATGATATAGGCTTTTTTAAAAGTTTACATGAATCAAATAATTATGGAAAACATTGTTCTATGAAGTAAGCATGAGATTACTCTCACTTGCATATTAAAGTCATTCAAATTGAATGAAATTTAATAACATTTTGAATATGCACAATGGATCAATTCACTATGCATTTTAGCAGGAAACTCAAAAACTATGAACCCATATGTAAGAATAGTTCATGATTCATGTTTGATCATAAGCAAATGTAGAATCTCATTCATTTGAATATTTAAATAAGCCCATCTCTTATCACTAAGCATATGATTATGACATGATTGTTTTCCCTCTACATAGGTAAGTTGATGCTATGATAAGAATAAATTTGAATGTTGGGAGCTTGCATTTAAGCTATTGAATACTTCAACTTGAGTGTTTGTATGAATCATATCTTTTAATATCATTTGCCATGAACTGGCATGTAAGGAGATTAACTTTGCTTTACCATTTGTCTCCTAATATCATATGACATGCACTTGTATTTTTGTTATTCCCTTTTAAAATTACATGACAAGAACATAAATCTAAGAGAAGGTTTTCTTCTATGTCTCTTAAGATGTCTTATTTCCAAACAACTCATTCATGTAGTATATAGAGAAATTCTTGGTAATAAAGTAAAGTTTAAATCATACCATGCATTTGGTGTCATCTTTCTATTTCTCACCTATTCATATAGCATAATCACCACTTAGGAAAAATGAATTTGAATTTTAAATAAGTAATTGCCATATGCTATGAAGATTCAAGTAAAAATTGTACTAAGCATGACTAAGCATATTGTAATTGTCATATGGTATGATGAATGAGCTAAGCATAAATAAACATATGCACATACTTTCCTTCTCAAGCATTTAGGCATTTCACACAATTTTATTTACTAAAATTTTTGAAAGCCTACCGGCATCATCTCTTCATATGGGGGCTACTTTGGGGGACTAGGCCTTCTCACCATGCCAAGAAAGGCATGCATGATAGGTTTCTGAGACACCGCGGCTGAAAGTTTATTTGTCCACCATGCCAAGAAAGGCGTGCATGGGTTAACACAGCATAGCATTTCCTTGCCACGTTGGAGAAACGTGAGCAAGTACTTATATCATAACGATTTTCCGCCACATTGGAGAAATGTGAATAGTTATAGCAAGTTTCCAGCGTTGGAGAAATGTGGCGGTACTTATAGTAATGATTTTCCGCCACGTTGGAGAAAGCGTGACGGTACTATAACAGATTTCCACGTTGGAGAAAGCATGAGCAGTACTTATAGTAACATATTTCCTACCATGTTGGAGAAACATGAACATGTACTTATAGCAACAGATTTCTCTGCCACATTGGAGAAACGTGAATAGGTACTTATAGCAACAGATTTCCCTGCCATGTTGGAGAAATGTGAATAGGTACTTATCACATGTTTCTCTATCATGTTGGATAAATGTGAGCAGGTACTTATAGCACAAAGCAATTTAACAAATTTGCATTCACATGTGCATGAAATTAAAATATAACTGATACCCCCTTGCTATAACATCAGTTTAATCACCATTTCATTTGAATTTTGAATTTGGAATATTCAAATGGCAAGTTAAAACACAAGCTTTTAATCACATGTAAGTACATTTCCATTCTTTTCATTTTAAATATAAAAGAGGAAATACCATTAGCAACTAGTACAAAGAAGTGAGCAACATACTAAGCTCACATGTATCCCAATCATACACAAGCTCACATGTGTCAAAATCCAATTATACAAAGAAGACAAGCAACCATGTTAAGCATAATATGCACTAATATGAAATTTCATATCTTATTAAGTGATCATTTGCATGATAATAAGATGTCAAGTGATAGAAAGAGGCAAGTATGAGAACATGCTCAAAGCTAATCATTCCCTTCATCCTCTTTCTAAAGTGATGGTGATAAACCAATAAGGCAAACAACCAAATTACATTTGTTATCATGCAAACAAAGGTTCGATTTTTGTAAAATGTCCATATAACCTGCGAGATTCAAAATCCCATTTTTTATCTTTCCCCAAATCGCATAAATAATTGCAATTATTTCTGATTTTTGTCAACATCCAATATGTATAATCAAAAAAATAACCATGCCTAAACAGTTACCAATCAAGCACATGACACCAATATGCTATGTTTCAACCCTATATTTCAACAAGCTTCAATCCTATATTTTAGCAAACATTGACAAGGTGGTGAATATGGTTAAAACCCAATCTCCATTGCCATCCCCATGTTCTAAATCACCATGATGCAGTTCAAAAGTTTGTAATATAATCTATATAATATGGAAGTTTCATCAATGAACATCACACGATTATTTAAAGAATCAATTTTCATGCTATGTTTTACCTAGTTTGCTGAATTAGTGGATGTGCTTTTAAATACCTTTCTTCCATCAATAGGAAACAAAATTTTTTTGCTTTGAAGTAAGCGGCAAATCAGGAAGAAGAGGATACCCGAGTGCCTCATGCAAGCTACTAATGGCATAGACTTTTTTTTTTGGTTGTGTATCCTAAGGAAACAGGATCATAACAATCATGACTAAGCTTTATGCAAGAAAACATTACCACTTGACCCGATGCGACTGAGTACAACATAGATGAGTAAACCATAGCATATGAAAGAACAGCACTTCACCGGACTCAGCTTATCCAAACAAAAGGGAATGAAATAACGATAGGAAACTTAGAGTTAACCAACCATAGCACATATGAGGATAAATATCATCTCCTCAAGAAAGACCCACATAGCAAAATATAACTTAGGATTGAAATGAAACAACCAGGGGTTTTGGTTGGTGAGGAAGGATCGAACCCTCTATTTGCTCGACTAAGGTTTGATGCTTCGAACCAAGAGAGGAGAAAGGAACTGCTGCAGGGGAGTTCGACCATGTGTAGCAAGAGGGAGAAGGAGAAGAGCTTTTGGTTGAGGAAGCTAGGGTCTTTGCTTGGCGAATCGAATGGAACCGAAGGCAAGGGGGAATCAAGCTTAGAATACTTGAGAGAGATAGACAATCCCAGCAAGGAAGTCATCCGAGAGAGATAGAGCAGCTCTTTTGGTTTGCACGGATGGGAATCAGGAATGAGAGAGAGAGGTTTGCGTGAGGAAAAATCGTGCGAAAGCTTCAGCCACTCGATCCATTTGAAGATAGGGCTGCTCGGCCTCCTCTAATTGATTGCCTAAACGACAATAAATTAGAAATAGCAGTTGGCTATTCCAATTGGGTAAGTGGGCGGCTAAGACTAGGTTAAGGATTAGGGAATTAAGAGATTAAGTAGCCATTAGTCTTTTTTAATTGTAAATTAATGTAATTTCATGCCAAATTTTGTGAATTTAATTCGTACGATAAACCCTAGCAATATGGGTATCGATTTTAAGTATTTTTGTTGTGCCGAAAGCAACGACGTGATCGATTTCAAGAACGGAGATCGTTTGGGCTATGTCGGAGATGATCAAAGTGAAATTGAGTTTAAATTGTGCGACGCCACGTTCTAATCGACCGATGTTCGTGTACACTTTGTCAAATCGATCGCGGAAGACTTCGTTTGATAGGTTTCGATGTTTCGGATGATGGCGTAATCAATTTTGCGAAACGGAGGTCATTCGGATGTCAAGGCATCCCGACTTCGATATGCATGTAATTTCATTAAAAATTAGATTTGACTATTTTATCGACTATTAATTAATTTAATATTTTTTATTTAATTAATTTTAATATTTTTGACACATTGCGAAGTCAAATTTTTAAATCAAAGTGAGTTAGATCGATTTCAATTGCGATTAGGGAATTTTAAACTCGATTCATGCAATGTTACTCTCGTTAATTATTTATTTTAATCTTTCATGGTTCATTTGACTTATGAACCATATGTGGAGGTCAACAATTTCTTGAGAATTCCCAAGGCTCGGATGATTTGCTCGCATCCGTTCATGCTCCCCGATATCAAAGTTATGCGATCTCCAAGTGTGCTCCCCACAACTCGTCAGAACAAGTATCGAGACGTGTTGCATTCTTTCTTGAATGTCGTCGAGATAGTAAGGTAAGTGTAGGAATGTAGAAACAACATAGCCTTAACTGGAAAGCTTGACGTCAAGATGACATTTATAACGCCATGATATTTAGATCGGAGAAAGCTCCTTCTTCACCCGCAGAACCTGCTGCGTTCCGGTGACCACCCATCCGCTAGACATCTTACAACTCTTCTACATGTGAACGATCCTTAGCCAGCATTGACATCGAAGAAAGAGGGCTACAACGAAGATCTGAGAAGAAAGAGGGTTACACGATTTGTGAGAGAGAGAAGGAGAAGTCAAGGTCCAGAGAGGAGGTTTTCGTTCGATGAGCTGCAACTTCGGTGAGAGTGGTACCTCTCCATCTAGAGGAATGATCGAAGAAGATAGCTCGTGCTGGGTTTCAATCCGTATGAGCGCCCATGAGAGGGAGAAAATATTACGTCCCGCGTAGCTTTTATGCGGACTCAATCCATGGCGACGTGTCCCAACTTTTTTTCCCGTTTTAGAGATTAACGGAGCAGTAACATAACGGACGATCGCGTAAATCCCCGGCCGACCCGGCCCATGCGATCATATTCATGACCGTAAAACATTTCCCCGCGGCCCATTTCATTCAAAAGCGGGAGAAGAAGAGCGAGAAACATTGACATTCAACATTCCTCATCACAGCTTTAGGCTTTCTTTCGATGAAGGATTTTTCTCCATATCTCCGCTCTCGATCGACGCGACGTCCCGCCTTCTCTGATATATAAATCAAAATTGAGGTATTGTAGGTGACTACATGAGGTATTTACATGTATTCCTAAACTTGAATTAATTTAGGGTTTACTCTGTTCTTCTCACTTTCCAGTGAAAGATTGGCTATTTTTTATATGTTATTTTGTATCTGTACTCTCTGTACCTCTCTCGAGGGTACATAACATTTAGGGCTTTTTTTCCAATTTTTTTAGCATGTTTCTTGAGATTATGTTCATTATATTCAAATGTAAGCAATCTGATGGCAGTTTGGATGGTTTCTCGGTGATATTTTGCATCTGTACTCTGTGTACCTCTTTGGAGGGTATAGATCATTTTAGACCTTTTTTCCAATTTATTTTGCCTGTTAATTGAGATTATGTTTAGCGCATTCCAATGGAAGCATTTGGAGGCAGTTTGGATGATTTTTCGGTGGTATTTTGCATCTGTACTCTATGTACCTCTTTGGAGGGTACAAATCATTTTTGACCCTTTTTTTCTAGTTTATTGTGCCTACTTCTTATGATTGTGTATAGGGTATTCCAATGGAAGTATTTGGAGGCATTTTGGATAGTTTCTAGGGGGTATTTTGCATCTGTACTCTATGTACCTCTTTGGAGTCTTCATTTTTTCCACAGTTGTATTACTTCTTATGATTATGTTTAGGGCATTCCAATGGAAGCATTTGGAGGCATTTTGATAGTTTCGGGGTATTTTGCATCATGTACCTCTTTGGAGTGATCATTTTGACCTTTATTTTTTAGTTTATTTTGCTTGCTTCTTATGCTTATGTTTAGGGCATTCCAATGGAAGCATTTGGAGGCATTTTGGATAGTTTTTGGTGGTATTTTGCATCTGTACTCTGTGTATCTCTTTGGAGGGTACAGATCATTATTGACCTTTTTTCCAATTTATTGTGCCTACTTCTTATGATTGTGTTCAGGGTATTCTAATGGAAGCATTTGGAGGCAGTTTGGATGATTTCTAGGTGGTATTTTGCATATACTTTGTGTACCTCTTTGGAGGGTATAGATCATTTTGACCCTTTTTTTCCAGTTTATTTTGTCTACTTCTTATGCTTATGTTTAGGGTATTCCAATGGAAAGCATTTGGAGGCATTTTGGATGGTTTCTGGGTGATATTTTGCATCTGTACTTTGTGTACCTCTTTGGAGGGTGCAGATCATTTTTGAACCTTTATTTCTAGTTTATTTTGCCTAATTGAGATTATGTTTAGGGTATTCCAATGGAAGCATTTGGAGGCATTTTGGATAATTTCTCGAGGGTATTTTGCATTATTACTCTGTGTACCTCTTTGAAGGTTACAGATCATTATTGACCTTCTTTCCAATTTATTTTGCCTACTTCTTCTGATTGTGTTCAAGGTATTCTAATGGAAGCATTTGGAGGCAGTTTGGATGGTTTCTGGGTGGTATTTTGCATCTGTACTTTGTGTACCTCTTTGGAGGGTATAAATCACTTTTGATCCTTTTTTTCCAGTTTATTTTGCCAACTTCTTATGATTATGTTTAGGGCATTCCAATGGAAGCATTTGGAGACTGTTTGGATGGTTTCTGGGGGATATTTTTCTATACTCTGTACCTCTTTGGAAGGTGATCATTTTGACCTTTTTCTAGTTTATTTTACCTATTTATTGAGATTATGTTTAGGGCTTTCCAATGAAAGCATTTGGAGGTGATGGTTTGGTGGTATTTTGCATCATTTTGTGTACCTCTTTGGAGGATACAGATCATTTTTGACCCTTTTTTCCAGTTTATTTTGCCTACTTCTTATGATTGTGTTCAGGGTATTCCAATGGAAGCATTTGGAGGCAGTTTGGATGGTTTCTAGGTGGTATTTTGCATCTGTACTTTATGTACCTCTTTGGAGGGTACATATCATTTTTGATCCTTTTTTCCAGTTTATTTTGCCAACTTCTTATGATTATGTTTAGGGCATTCCAATGGAAGCATTTGGAGGCATTTTGATAGTTTCTGGGGAGTATTTTACATCTGTACTCTGTGTACCTCTTTGGAGGGTACAGATCATTTTTGACCTTTTTTCTAGTTTATTTTACTTGTTTATTGAGATTATGTTTAGGGCATTCCAATGGAAGCATTTGGAGGCAGTTTGGATGATTTTGGGTGATATTTTGCATGTACTCTGTATGTACCTCTTTGGAGAGGGTCATTTTGACCCTTTTTCGGTTTATTTTGCCTACTTCTTATGATTATGTTTAGGGTATTCCAATGGAAGCATTTGGAGGTAGTTTGGATGGTTTCTGGGTGGTATTTTCCATATGTACACTGTGTACCTCTTTGGAAGGTACAGATCATTTATGACCATTTTTTCCAGTTTATTTTATCTACTTCTTATGATTATATTTAGGGCATTCCAATGAAAGTATTTGGAGTAGTTTGGATGGTTTTTGGTATTTTGCATCATACTCTGTACCTCTTTGGAGGTATAGATCATTTTGACCCTTTTTTATTTTGCCCTCTTATTTATGTTTAGGGTATTCCAATGGAAGCATTTGGAGGCAGTTTGGATGATTTTGGGTGGTATTTTGCATCTGTACTCTGTGTACCTCTTTGGAGGGTACAAATCATGTTTGACCTTTATTTCCAGTTTATTTTGCCTATTAATTGAGATTATATTTAGGGCATTCCAATGGAAGCATTTAGAGGCAGTTTGGATGATTTTTGGGTGATATTTTGCATCTGTACTCTATGTACCTCTTTGGAGGGTACAGATCATTGACCTTTATTTCCAGTTTATTTTGCCTGTTAATTGAGATTATGTTTAGGGCATTCCAATGGAAGCATTTGGAGGCAGTTTGGATGGTTTAGGTGGTACATTCTGTATGTACCTCTTTGGAGGTCAGATCATTTTGACCTTTATTTCCAGTTTATTTTTTGTAATGAGATTTATGTTTAGGGCATTCCAATGGAAGCATTTGGAGGCGTTTGGATGGTTTTGGGTTGTATTTTGTATATGTACTCATGTACCTCTTTGGATAGATAATTTTACCTTTATTTCGTTTATTTTGCCTATTAATTGAGATTATTTAGGGCATTCCAATGGAAGCATTGGAGGCGATTTGGATGATTTTGGTGGTATTTGCATCGTACTCTGTGTACCTCTTTGAGAGTACAGATCATTTTGACCTGACTTTTCTTTTTAAGTTTATCATGTGAAAAGATAACTTCGAGATCTGAGCCTACCCTTGTATGGTTTGTTTATATATTACACTTTGATGAAGCTACGACATTTTAAAGAGGCTTCATCTCCATCAATTCGTTAGACTCCATGGAATTAAGCAAGACTTAGTTGCCATTACATCGATCCTGTTTTGCTGGGACATAGAAAAACAAGCTTTCTTGTTGGGTGGGCAGTACATTCCTTTCACCCCCGATGAAGTTACATTGATGATAGGGATGCCAAACAGAGAGGAGAAGGTCTTATGGCAGAAATCCCCATTATCGCTATTCGCCTTCAGAATTAACTTGAGAATTGAGATGGCTCGTTGCTATAGCTTTATTTATGCTTGTATATACATTTTCTATCAAATCTATTTTTTGTATATAACAATTACAGGGTGGCATCGATGATTATAGATAGATTCTTTGAATACAACCGGGAGATTTGGGACTTCTAGTTTCCCGATTGATTTATCAAAGATTGCACGGGTTACATGGTCCTTTGTCTCTTGATGGTATATTTTATATCTCTAATTTAATGTGTTGAAGTTTACTATTTAAAATATTCATTATAGATCTGGCGAGCACATAAGCATCATAAGCATCAATCTACAAACGCATTATCGATGGGCAAAAATAGTTTCAAAATGCTTTCCTTGGTTTGGGACAGGGGTGACATATAATAATATACTTAGTTCATATAAGAATGTCTTTATTTATGTTGTATGTCTTCACATTTTTTATCGGTTTACCAGTATGCCTTTCATTCGAGGACATAAGAGGAGAACGGCTCCTTTGTCGGTGTCCCCCCAATAATCTACACATGGTGCAGATAGCAGTCCCATTTTAAGTCCAATTAGTGTGCCATTGACTCTCCTTATCTCTCCTCAATATTCTCCCCATCCGGTGTTTCTAGCACGCCTCTCTACTACCCCCAAACTTTGCGGTGGAGAGGATACTTGCGGTTTCAAGGACTTGAAAGCGATCATCTTTTCATGCAATGATGGAGAGGATGGATGAGCTTGATTTGCAGGTTGCTGCTATCGAGGAAGTTCTTGCAGGCTGGGTCCTACCACCCCAAATGCAGGGGAGGTTCTGTGGAGGTCACCACTGGAAACTCTTCAGAGGAGGCTACCATAGAGCCACAGTGGAGGGTACCCCAGGGAGGCTGCGTGTAAAGCCTCTAAGGAGGGTACCGTAGAGGAAGCTCTTGTGGAGGCTACCACAGGAGCTTCCATTGTGGAGTTGGATACTTCAAAAGGGGAAGCCCATGTGGAATTGACCAAGAGAAGTTCTTGTGGAGGCCACCACTACACATGGTGATGCTCAAACACATGTCGACTTGAGCGTGGTGTTAAAGCTCATGGATAAGAAAGAGAAAGGCATTGCTTCCCCTTCACACACACTTACAGAAGTCTCGAGCAAGAATAAGTGATGTGGTGGCCTCCACTCAAGATGAGAGGCGAGGTATTAAGTTACTTTCTTTTAAATTTGAGATAATAAAATAGATTTCACTAAATTTTTTTATAGGTTACAAAGATGAGTCAATTAAGATTCGATGACCACGGACATAGTTGTGGTGGAGGAGCATCGGTCGGTATAAATCATCTCAAATTGTTCACTAAGAACTCGATCTGGGCACAAAGTAATTCATTTCAAATTTTTTTGCAAGTACAAGTTACTTCTAGGGTAGTCTATCGAAATGCACGCAGTTCATGTTTTGGATGGATTTTTATTCTCTAAGTTTCTCACCAAATACTCCATGGTGTCATCGACTTAGTTCTTGATAGGCCTCCAACTCCTCTTCAAAATTAGTCTAAACCTTTCTTGTATAAAACATAGCGACTTTTTTTTTGGTCAACAGAACAATCGATTGACTTGTCTTATTCATGTTCATTCATGCCATGTCTCCATAACCATTTTCCAACCCCAAGAAATAATCGTGAGCAAACTTGTTGGTTTAGATATTCCGACATACATTGACTCACTACGTTGTGTTGACAAGATGCCCCATGCGAATGAGACCTTGAATCAGTGGACCACTTGGATCTAATCTTATAAAGCTCAGACGCATGATGCATTGCCATCTTCTAGCAGCGGACCAAGCCTCTTTAAACTCTTCCTCACAGTCACACTTACTCATGCATTTATAAAATAGTCTTATCTTATTACTATTAAAGCAATGAACCTTGGAGCTTTCTTTGAAAATATGCCATTGGCACAACCTATGATGAGTATGTGGGCAATACAATTTATTTTTCCATAGCGATCTTGATCGGTGAATATTATAGGATGTAATCATTCATCAATTTGAAGAAATGTTTGGAATAGCCATGAGAATGACTCAATTGTCTTCTTGATAAAAGGCTACTCCAAATAATATATTTTGCCGGTGATGATTCACTCCAACAAGAGGGCACAAAAGATTATATTTATTGAGCGATAAAGTATCAAAATTATCACATCCCCAAAATAATCATATTCTATCCTGATACATCATTGCTAAAAAAAAACTTACAAGTCATCAACTTGCATCACATCCATGCAAACATCCCATCCACTTGCCTTTCTTAAACAATATTAATGCATTATCACCATTCACAATCCTCGATCTTTTCTCTTTCAATAAAATTGGAAGCATCTCTTTTTTGAACCCGATATTCTCTACACTTCCTCGGTTAGATAGTTGAATACATTGCTAATACCACCTCTGTCATTATCTTCAACACGCCTTCTAATGCATGTAATGATCACGAGAAGATGTAAAAGGTGCTCTACCAAAGAATGATTATGACTTTCTATATGTTTTAATCTCCAATTCTCAAATCTAATCATCATGGACAAGTTCTTGTATCAACTTTTAAATTTTGTTAAGCCATTTAGGCGGACTTCTTAACCGACTTTTGAACATAGAAAATCTTTTGATTTCAATTTCTTTGAGTTTGGCCATAAGTATGGTCCTTAGACACGAAGCCAATGATGTGTAGTCACGATATGTGCATCGCCTCCGTTTCATTACGAGCATGGTGAGGAGTTTCCCAAATTTGGATCATTAGACATCGACTTAGTCATAGCTCATTGATTTACGGCGATACAAATGTTATTTGATATGTAAATGCCACCGAAACCATCAAAGCGCCTCCAAATGCTTTCATTGGAATGCCTAAATATAATCTCAATAAATCAAAATAAACTGGAAAAAGGTCAAAATGATAACCCTCCAAAGGTAATGATGCAGATACAAAATATCATCCAATGCCTCCAAAACTTCCATTGAAATCTCTAAACATAAATAAGCAAAATAAAATAAATGATCAGAAAAGAGATGCAAAATCAACTATCCAAATGCCTAATGCTTCCATTGAAATACTAAACATAAGCATAAGGAAAATAAACTAAAGGGTCAAAATGATCCTCCAAAGAAATCTGAATGACCGAAACCATCCAAGCGCCTCCGCTTCCATTGGAATGCCCTAAACATAAGCATAAGAAGCGGCAAAATAAACTGAAAAAAGGTCAAAATGCCTCCAAAGAGGTACAATCTGAATGCAAAATACCACCCAGAAACCATCCAAAGCCCTAAATGCTTTCCATTGGAATACCCTAAACATAAGTAGGCAAAATAAAGCGGGAAAAAAAGGTCAAATGATCACCCTCAAAGAGGTACAATTACAGATGCATACCAAAATCATCCAAATTGCCTCCAAATGCTTCCATGGAATGCCTAAACATAATCTCAATAAAGCAAAATAAAGGAAAAAGGTCAAAATGATCATGCCCTCCAAAAGAGGTACAGATCTGGTCAAAATATCCCAGAAATCATCCAAGCGGTCTCCAAATGCTTCCATTGGAATGCTAAACACAATCAAAAGTAGGCAAAATAAAAGCGAAATAAAGGTCAAAATGATCTACCCTCCAAAGTGGTACACGAGTCTGAATACTACCATCCATATCGCCTCCAAATGCTTGGAATGCCCATAAGCATAAGAAGCGGAAAATAAAGCGGAAAAAAGGTCAAAATGATCTATACCCTCGAGGTACAGTCTGAATGATAAAATACCAGAAATCCAAACTACCTCCAAATGCTTCCATTGGAATGCCTAAACATAATCATAAGAAGTAGGCAAATAAATGGAAAAAAAGGTCATAAATGATGTACACCTCAGAGGTACACGAATATATATGTAAAAAGCTCAATCATCCAAGCGGCTCAGTTGCTTCCATTGTAATGTAATGAACATTATCAAGAAAGCAGTCAAAATATCTTAAAAAGAAGTCCCTAAAAGCTCACCTCCAAAGAGGTACACAAAGTCTGGCAAAATACCAGAAATAAAAATTCAACAAAAAAGCATCCAAATTGCTTCTAATTGGATGTAATGAACATATTCTCTTCAGACAGAACAAGAATATCACTAACAAAAAGTAGAAAAAATGCACGAGAAACATGACATTACCGATGAATTTCTATTTAATACATCCTCAGCTAAATTGGTTGTCATTTCCTCAACGTTCTCCATCTTCATGGTTCTTTTGTAAAAAGGAAATGAGATTTTCTATTTCTCTTCTGAGCTCATTTTGCCTGAAAAAACTAATCCTAAATCCTAAATCTATCTATATATTTCTTTTAAATTCCTCCCGCGCATTCCAACGACGTTTACGGGCCGGGTTGGGCCAGGGGAAATGTCTTTACAACATCGTGAATACTCCATCGATACTTCGGGCGGGTCGGGATTCTACGCCGTCCGTTATATTCGCTTTGTTAATCGCTAAAACGGGAAAAAAAGTCGAGACATGCATCAGCCATGGATTGGAGTCCGCACGTAAAGCTACGTGCGGACTCCGGACGTAATATTTTCTCCATGAGAGGAGGTTTCGCTCGGTTTTTTCTCTATTCGACTTGTCAAGACGAGATAAGGTATGCGGATAAGGTATAGGAGGGATGATATGGCGACCTCTTATTGGTCGAATGGGAGGTGAAAAATAGGGGAATGTGCGGCTGTGAATTCCAAGGCATTGACCGGATGTGATTAATAGATATTAGGTGGATTTATCTCGAAATGCGTGATAATTTTGATTAAATTTTTTAGTGTGATAGTTTTAATTAAATTGGATGTTTATTCTAAGTAATTTCGGCATTCTGAATGCAACAGCAAAGTCCTTTTCGTGATCGGAGGTTATTTGGTTCAAGTTGGCGACGGATTGGACCACTTTTAATTCAAAATTACGCGACGTCGCTTTCAACCGCTTGACATTCGCACAGACTCGTCTGAATTGAGCACAAATAGTCTCATTTGAAATAATTTGACATTTCGACGCTAATGGTGTGATTAATTTTGTTAACGGAGGTCATTTGAACATTGTCGCGGCTTCCCGATCTCGACATGCGTGTCAACGCTTTGACGACCCCCATTCTTGATCAGTCGACCGTCGAATTATGCAAAATGTCTATTCTGATCAATTTCAACATTCTTAACGCGATGATGGAGTCCATTCATCGATCGAAGATCATTTTGACTAATTTTTGATGTTGTCGAGTGTGTTTCAGCTCTGATTTGCGCACTAAAGTTCGTCGAATTCATCTTGTGAGTTCGACTTGACTTATGGTGCATGCATGGAGGTCAACACTGGGAATCAATTTATATTCTGAATTCATCCATTTAGAACATCATCAAAGAATATAAACAAATTCATTTTTATAGTGACTCCAACCCTTTTGTCCCCCAAGATAAGTCTTATGTCGTTATTATATGTGAAAAATTAGCCACCAAATGGAATTTAAAATTACGACCTTTTCATCAATATATATACATCATACATTTATTGGCGGAATGAAATTTCTTCTCTCTCCCTCTCTCTCTCTCTCCCTCCCACCCCTTCAACACATGTATAGTATTAGAGGCTGGCCGATGACGACCCTATCGCCCAACTTTGCCAGTAGATCAAAGCAGACCAACCTTCGACACCCATTTCGCCATTACGGTAATTTACGCTACGACCATCCACATAGCCGCACGTCCTCGACTTTCGTTGATTGCGATAGCTGGCTCGTCGTGCGTGATGGGATCCCTCGCTTTGCGCTACGGCAGTCCCGCTTATTAACGCACGTACATTGCTTTGCCGACTTGTCTCTGCATCTACGTATCTCCGCCTCTCGCCGCTTCCCTGGTCACATCTTTCTCACCCTCGTCCCCCGTTGCTCCTCTCCTTGCTCAACGACCCAGCGCAAACGCCTCCCCTGCACAAATCCCATCAATCCTATACATCGGTAGCTCACCCATGTCCTCTTCTATAGAGCTGCAAATGAACCGAGTGTTCAACAAACTACTCGTGACTCGGCTCGATTAGAGCTCATTTATATTCATTTATTTAATTAATCGAACAAGCCTGAACACTTTTGCAAATACTCGATTGTTAAATGAACAAGCTTGAATAAGTTATTGTTATTCGGTTATGTTACACTATCATTTAAAGCTTGACAAGCTTCGTTCGATAAGCTCGATAAAGGCTTAAGGCTCGATAATGACTCGATTAAGGCTCAATATTAAGGCTCGATTAAGGCTTGTTCATACGACGATCTTACGCTCGATTAAGGCTCGATAATGGCTCGATTAAGGCTGGTTTATTTTATTAAACGAGCGCTTGAAGCTCGATAAGCTAATCGAAGCTCATGAACAAACCGCTGAACATAATTTTTTAAACGAGCTCGAGCTTAAACACCATCCTAAAGATCGAATCGAAGCCGAGCTCGAGCTCAATCGACAAACGAGCTTGAACTCGAGCAGGCTCTTTGTTGGTTTGTTTGAGCCCTACTCTTCAAAGACAAAAATAAAAAAAATAATTAAAATCAATTAAAATTAAAATTTATATTTTTAAATCAAAATAAATAAAAACATAAATGATTAAATAAAAATATCTATGAAAACGTATAAATAAAAAAATTCCTTTTTATCTTAATATTATGATTAGACATTTTTTCATTATGTATACTGCTTTGCATTAAATTTATCAATCAATTATTCATATCAAAACATATTATAATATACCTTTTAATATTATTAATGCGCTTGCAAGTAAATCTAAAGAAAAGCAACTTTCATTTTATTTAAAAACCTTGTTATTTTTATAATCTTTATTATACAAAATATACATTCATTTGTTGCCGTCAAAGTTGCAGTTGAAATATGCAACATTTTATTCAATTAATTAATAAGAGGATATGTGATTAAATTTTTCTCTTAATTAATATTTCATATAAATCAAAAATTATAGAGAGATTTTTAAAATTTTGAAGTTTAGTTTTAAAAATGCTCGAATTGATTTTTTTTTTTAGTATAGTATTTATATATTCATAAAATCTTCAAAGTAAAATTTAATTAGTTAATATATATATATATATATATATATATATATATATATATATATATATATATATATATATATATATATATATATATATATATATATATATATATATATATATATATATATATATATAATCAATTTTGAATGATTGGTATCCATCTTGAGGACCCAATATTAAATTAGGAATCAATAATTATACTAAATATTCTTTAAATCGGCTATGTACCCCTTAAAGTATTTATCTAAAGTGTTTATTAAAGTATTAATTTTGTAATAATATCATATTATAATAATATTCTTTTATGAAAAAATGTCCTAGACCTTCAGAGTAAAAAGAATTTATATTTAGAATATATATATATATATATCATATATCATAAAATAATTTCACACTCTTAAATAAATTATAACATTTGTTTTTCTTTTTAAATTTTAAAGATGTATGAAACAAGTATATGCAAAATAATTAAATTTATAATATATTAAATATTGAATTATCATTAAAAAATTAAGTTTAGAAAAATAATAATTAGTGTATTATATAATATTAAAAGTTTAGCAAAAATTTAGAAGTGAAGATTGATATTTGATTCATTCGTTAATCTCATAATACTATTACCACACTCCATATTATATGATTTAAATCTGATAAAGAGTCAAAAAATTTAGCCAGATAGTTGAGAACTTAACCTTTCTTCAAAGTTTATATATATATATATATATATATATATATATATATATATATATATATATATATATATATATATATATATATATATATACTGAAATTTTACTCTGAATCATTTTCATAGTCAAGCCGCACATTTCGTAGGTGGTGAGAGCTCTGTCAGGTTTAAAGCATATAATGAGTTGTTTACAAATTAATGTTAAGACAGCAACAGTTTAATAAGTTCATATGAATCATTTAATTTAATTTACAAATATTTCTCTTTAGTGAGAATCATGGTATGCAAAATAAATGAATTAAACTTTGACTGCTCTCTCTCCCCTAATATTTGGAGTTTGGGATAATATCTAATTATATGTCTCTTATCTCCTATTAATTTATAGATCTTTAGACAAACTCGAAGTTACCAAATTATCATGTATTTATAGTTATTTTTATTTTCCTTTTATTTATCTTGAGATCAAGTACCTATTGATCTCTCTTTCTAGAATTCTAAATACACCGGCCAGTATAAAGTATTTTGACCGCCTTTTATTGTCACGGTGTCGCCACCTCCGCCAAGTCATGCCATTGCTACCTCCATCACGGTGCCCGATCCATAATCTAAAATATACTTTATATTATATTTATTTTATCAAATAAAAAAAATTCATGTATTTGTAAATGTGGGCTCCGAAAATTCGCTAATGATCTCTCGATTAAGAGAGTATGATTTAAGTGTCGGTATAATTTTCAGAAGGAAGATGTAATAGTAGATAAGACACTACCTAGAGATTTTGCCCTCATTTTGTGAGGACTTTAAATCTGGTTCCAGGTTTCCTATAGGCGCAAGCACTTATAGTTAATTACCCCTCTCAATGATGAGAGAGAACTTTCAATTAAGGCTAGTAGATGAATCGCTAAATAGTGAGCATATAGTAGCAGGATGTGGAGTATAAAATTGTGATTTATGAAATTTATCATTTTTAACTTAAAGCGGATGGTTGGGGGAATGATGATGCACCCGATCTAGATCACATGGTTCATCATCCCGGGCTGTCGTGGTCCCTAGTCTACTTAGTTAGAGGAGGTAGTCGACCCAACCTGATCGAAGGATCCTTGTCATCGGCCATGGGTTGCATCGTCCAAGAAAACCTTGTAGACCTGGGATGATGTTTGTCTAAAGAGACAAACTTAAGTCTACATTAACTAACAGAGAGTTTTTTTCCCTATCAAGTTCACCTTAAAGTTCACAACTCA
This sequence comes from Cymbidium sinense, assembly GCA_021442155.1. Classification (NCBI taxonomy): domain Eukaryota; kingdom Viridiplantae; phylum Streptophyta; class Magnoliopsida; order Asparagales; family Orchidaceae; genus Cymbidium; species Cymbidium sinense. Next base: position 85,919,480 of record CM038220.1, read on the forward strand.
AAGGGAAGAGCCATTGGGGAGCATACAGGCTACAGTCGTGATCATAATATAATGGTGTCATTTGGCGGCAACAACCCGATCAAATGACTCTAGTAAACTTCATCATATATGAATTGGCCAAACGTGGTCGGAGGATATGGACACATCCTTCCAACATGAGATTGATTGAGAGTGAATATAATTGTGTACTTGATTTGACATTAGTTCCTTTATGAGCTAGAGTTTTCTTAATTTGTCATATTTAACAAACAATTGTGGAAGGTGGATTGATTGAATTTTGCTTTAAGTCTTTTAATTTGATGATTTTCATTTAGTCATTTTGAGATTAATAATTCATCAGATTTCTCATTTTGATTGATATTTAACTTATATTAATTTGATTTGAAATAACAATCACATTTTGATGAAAATATCCCCTCCAATTGAAATCTTCATTCAACACAGCCATCCTCAGGGTATATAAGTTTGCTTGATCTTTTATTTTATTGTTTTAGATTTTATCACCTCTATTAATTTAATAATAAAAGATCGGATCTACTATGATAGAATTAGCTTCTCAATATTTTTATTTGAAAATATTATAATAATATCATTAAATTTTTAAGTTTTGTTAACTGGGACCACAAATCAGAATCAACCCACGTATTCTCAAACACTAAGTTTAAGCATTAGTGTAATTCGGGGCCCATGGTATATTTAGACTATTTACATAGTTCTAAGACATTGAATTTGAGTTTTAATCATACTTTATAATATACAAGGGTTCAATTGAAGCTTTAATTAACTCTTCTATTACACGATATATTTATTGTTTTGTTTCATTTTGACTTTAAATCTTTTGAAAGTTTCATTGCAAAGTGTATTTTTTATTCATTCAAGTATTTTGCTTACATTGAATAGACATCTAATTTGTTGTAGACTATTGTCAGTCAGATGATTGTAAGCTTAATTTTGTCTTAAGAGCTTAGTCATTGTATTTAGTTCAATTATTGGACTTATTACTTAAGATTTAAATATTATTCTTTGACTATTTCATTTGTTTATTAATTATCAATCTTTATTTGATGAAATTTTGACGACCTTCATCGTCCCCATAGAGTCGCCGGAGTGCTTTGAGTCTTCCTACCATACTTAAGAAAACATAGTCAATGTCTTGCAACACTAAGAGTCTTCCAAACCCACCACGCTTAAGAAAGCGTGCATAGGCCTTCAAATACTTGTAATTTCAATTCAGATTTTTATTTTGAGCTTAGAGTTCATTTTGTGTTAAATTGATTAAGTCCTTTATCAATCAATTTTGCAACCTCTGGCCTTCTCTAGGGGCGCATCAAGAGTCAGCCTTCCCACCGTCCTAAGAAAGTGTGCATAGCTGTCTTCGCGATCGGTGAGTAATTTTCTTGCATCTACCGCTTATGAAAAGTGTCTCATAGTTCTTCAATATATGAAAATCATCCGATTTCTTAACATCTTGAAGTAACATGCACGCAGTACTTATATCTAGCAAATATTTGCAATTACAATATTAAGTAGATGAATTTAATATGCTAGCAAGCATATGCATAGGTGTTTCAAAAGAAATTTGGCAACCTCAGGATCATCCCTATGTAGGCTGATCGAGTCGAGGCCTTCCCACCATGCTTATGGGAAGCGTGCATGGTAGGTGTCTTGCAACACCATAGCTAAATGATTTTCTTGCACCTACCATGCTTATGAAAAGCATCACATAGGCCTTCAAACCTGTGTAAAGAGCATCGATTTTTCGCTATATGCTAAAAACATGCATGCTACTTATATCTAGAAAATATGTGCAATTGTATTAAAGCAATAGGTACAATAATTTAATATACAACAGACATATGTATAGGTGTTTGAAATGAAATTTGATAGCCTCCTGACATCATCCTCGTGTAGGGGGCTGCATCGGGAGTGTGGAGGCCTTCCCACCATGCTTATGAAAGTGTTTGTGGTAGGTGTCTTATGACACCATAGTCGAGTGATTTTCTTGCACGTACCATGCTTATGAAAAGCGTCACATAGGCCTTCAAACCTGTATAAAAGTATTTTTATTTTCTTATCGTGCTTCTAATATTTTAAAAAAAACCATTGATTGAATTAGTGTTGATGGAAAGTGACCAACACTTGGAGTACTTAGCATTAACCAAAACCTGTGTCAATCTAGAACCAACATTGGTGTCACTTAAGACATCTAGTCAAGGCATCTCCAACTTCACCCACATCAGATCCTTAAAACTTAAACAACCATATTTTATAGTGAAGGAAATAGAATCAAGTAGTTTTCTTTCCACAATCAAATCCCTCAACATTCAATCTCCTAGATTCCACCAAAATAAGAAATGATGATCTCCCTCAATATCAAAGAGAGCTTTCATGCAATCTAGATCCATTTTGCATATCAATTTTCTCGTAGTCTTCTTCAATTTTACATATAAGAGATTCCAAAACACTTATTGTTTGCTCACGATTGATGAGGAAGATCATAGCATGTAAGCATCTGGAAGGAGGTCGATGATTCATGATTGGGAGTCAGATGGAAGGGACGGATGGCTGCTGTCATCCATTCAAGAATGTGTGGCGATAGGTGCAATTCTCAACAAGAGGCCGTAGGATAGGGCTTGTGTGTCACTCGTCTCAATGACTTCTTTGTGGAGGAGGTCTATGAGATTTGGCCGAACCCTTGATTAGCTCATTTGGATGGATGAACATGAAAGAGGGCTTGATGGATCGACTAGAAGAAGGAGAATCAGCTTAGAACATGATAGCTCGACTACTTCGATCGACAGTTCGCTTGCTTGATGATCAAGAGAGTCAAATGGAAGGAATGGTTAGGCTCTCGGTTCTGGTTGTGGAAGGGAGGAGGAGGGGTTGCTCATGTATGCGACTTCGATTGGCCTTTGAATCAAAGTGGCAAGAAAATTGCGACACATATGTGGAATAAATAGAAGGAGAGAGTGTTATCCTCTTTGGGTTAGATATAAGTAGTATATATATATATATATTTTCTTCTTTTTTTGAGATATTAAATAAATTTTAACTTTGATTTTTCATGATTGTACTCATAAATAGATAAATTGGATATAAAGTTTAGGTTACTTGATGTTCGGATGCGCATCCGTTCGTGATGATTTGCCATTTGGTTCAAGTCGTTAATCGAGTCAATTTCAGCTCAAAATTGTGCGACGTCACTTCCAACAGCTTGATATTTGCATAGACTTGTCTGAATTAAGCGTGGATAGTCTCATTTGAAATATTTTGTAGTTTCAACACTAACGACACAATCAATTTCACAAACAAAGGTCTTTTGTGCAACGTTGGGGCTTCTTGATATTGTATCAACACACGATGATGAATTTTTTCTTGATAAGTAGACCGTCGAATTATGCAATATGTATATTCTGATCAATTTCAATGTTATGGACGTGATGGCGAAGTACGTTCATCAATCGGAGATTGTTCGACTGATTTTTAGCATTGTCGGGTGTATTTTAGCTCTAATTTGTTTGCTGTTGCATTCGAAGTTCATCAAATTTGGCTTGTGAGTCTGGCTCAACTTATGTAGTAGACATTGAGGTTAACAAATACCCCCCAACAAATATGATTCACGCATGGAGCGAGTCATATTTGCTAAAAATTGGTTGACCTTTCATGTTGACCATGACTTACTTCGGGTTTAATGGGCTCGCTGAAGATCTTCCTCCACCATCAAGTCTCTGCTTCAATGGATTTGCTAAAAATCTCTTGCTTTTGTGTCTTTAAAGATTGAGTTTTATAGATGGATTGATTTGTTCACTTTGGGATTTAAAATTCCTTCTATCCTAGCTTTAAATTTGATGGACTTGATGAAGGATTGACCTGATTTGTCCATATCGACTTGTCAGGGAGTGTATGTATGCCCTGAATCCGATGCTTGCTACTTTGATGGATTCATTGAAGGGTGCATATAGATGACCCTGCCTTCTAGCTCATATTAGGTCATTGAAGGGTGCATACAATGTGTGCTTTAACAAACAAAATAACCATAGAATTTCTTTAGTTCGACCATCGACTTTGTATGAACTTTAGAATTGTTTCCTCTCTGTTTCCTTTTGCTGACAAAGTTGGCTTTGTTCTACTCTTTGTGCTTGATCAAGCTATTTGAAAAGTGATTGTAATATCATCTTGTAGGTAATATAGAGATTGATTTAAAGCAGCTCTGGGTTGAGAGTGGTTTCCTTAGATTATCCCATTTCATCGATCGAATAGAAAGACCTCATGGATTCTGGTTGCTTGTAATCACTAAGCTGGATTTGTTTTGAGACTGAACAACTATCGTCATTGTATTGATGAGCAAAAGCTCTTTCACCATGACCTTTTCTTATGGTTTGTTGAGTGAGGAGAGCGTTGGTGACTCAACCATTTGTGAGCGTGTTAAGTTCAACCTTAGAACCTACTCGAGTCTTCCACTTAAGTTGCAATAGGTTGGTGGTTTAGTCATTAGACTAATGAACGGGGGCTCTTTCACTATAGGCTTTTCTTGCAGCTTGTTGAGTGAGGAGAGCGTTAACAACTCAGTCATTTATAGGCTTATTGAGTTTGACCTTTAGAACTTGTCCGTGTCCTAGACTTGAGTATGTAGAGATTGATGTTTTTCCAACAGCTGATTGAAGCTTTCGAAATTGAGAGTTCTTTTGACTTGATCTTTAGAATTTGATGAATCTTGGAGAGAAACTTTTGAGATTTATGAATGTCTTTTTGTGTGTAGAAATAGATTCTTTTAGTAAGCAAGAGCCAACAACTTTAATAATAATTGTTGATATGTTGAGATTTACATAAAGCTTCGATGTCAACCCAATACATATACAAGAAGACCTATTTCACGGAGAGGATTGAACAATTTTGATTATAAAATTAAAAAAATGCCCCTATCTAACAGGATTGCGGACTAGTTCAAAATATATATATTAGTTTGAACTTCTTTAATATAAATAAATAGCTCATTTTGATCATCATGTATATTTATTTGAGAATCTCAAGCATGATGTTGACTTAGATAAATATATAAAAAAGCCACTGTCTAACGGTTTTTTTTATAATGAGAGAGAATTTGGAATGTCTTTGGTCCTATGCTTTGTGCTCTCAAACTTGTTGAAGACTTTCTCTTGAGAGTTTAAAATTTATATTTTCTCTTGTCCCTTGCCTTGATGGACTTGAAGTTTATGATTTGTTGGTGAGATGAGAATATCTTGGTCCTATGCTTGGTCTGACGGACTTGTTAAAGATTCAATCTCAAAATTAAAATTTATATTTTCTTCTATCTTGGCTTCGTTCCTTAGTGGACTTTGATGGAGTTGATGACTTGCTTTTGAGAGGATAACATCTTCGATCCTATGCATAGTGCTTTGATAAACTTGTTGAAGACTTTAACTTGGGGATTTGTATCTTGTATTTCCTTGTATCATAGCTTGCCTTGTGATTTTATGGAGGAAAATCTTGAATTATCTTGAAGACTTGTCTAGTGATACAAAATTATCTTACGCCTAGCTTTCTTTCAGCTTATAAAAGAATGTATGCTGGTGACCTAACCCTCAGAGCTTGTGTGAGGTCAATGGCAAAGAGTCAGTCCTATGCTTTACGCATAAGCATATTGATGACATGACTCTTTTAGTTAGTTGCTTTTGGCTTTGTACAAATATTATGATGAATCTTTGGTCCTTTGCTTTTGTAGTAGACTTATTGAAGGAGTTGACATTTCTCATTTGATATTGATACCAAACTTAATGCCTTCTTGAGTGAGGATCTTTTCATTGGATTTTGAAAAATGACCTTGACCATTAGGGATGATCTCCTAGTCTAGGCCACTTGAACTCACCAAGTTGGAAAGATTTCAAGATTTAGATGCTCTTGTCTTTCAACTAAAGTAGGAGGATCTCTTACTATGGCCTTGTGGCATGTTGAGTAAGAAGACCTATTAACGATGACCATTTATGGGCTTGTTGAGTCCGACCTTATGCACCCACTTGAGTCTTGAACTTGAGCAATTGATGAAGGGTTTTATCATCAAGCTAACGAAGTATGGAATCTATTATTGCGGCCTTTGTGGCGTATTGAGTAAGCAGAACTATCAGCGACTCAATTATATTTGGGCTTGTTGAGTCCAACCTTATGCATTAACTCAAGCCCTAGATTTGATGTATGGATGGAAGATGTGCTTCCAATTTGATTTGTTGCAGTTTACAGACTTGAAAATTTCTCTTTTTGGTCATTAGAATTTTGAGACTTGTAAACTTTGAATACATAATTTGAATACATATATGAAGATCTCGGCCTTAAGCACGATGTCAACCCAAATACAACAGAAAGGCCTTATACTTTACAAGGAGAGCCTGATATTTTGCTATAAAATTTAAAAATATCCCACATGTAATGACGGTGAGGAATAATTGGTATTCTCAGCACCATGACCAATTCTCCTTCTTGAAAAGTTTGAGGACGTACTGTATGATCGAATGCATTCTTGTGATTACCTTTTTATGTGTAATACTTTTTCAATATTGACCATTGATTGGCAGCATTTATCTTTCACCCTTAAAATCGATGAGCTGGTAGCTCCTCCCATATAATCAAATGCTTTAGACATCCTCACTCGGTAGACTTCTAAACTTTGTTGAGCTTGGAGTCTAACTTCGTCAAGCATCAAGCTCTTTCATCCATAGATAGCATTCACATCTTGTAATGTCATATTGAATGGCTACTCAGAGTGAAGGTAGTTCAACTTCAAGTGGCAAGATTGCTTCAGCTCCAAATACTAGCATATAAGCAATGGATTTTTTGAAAGTATAGTCCAGATGTCACATCATTATATTTCTTTAAGAAAGTTTTAGTTATGGCCTCCAAATTTTCTTACCTTTTTATCAGGACCTTTCGACGGTGGATTTTTAGACATGTGGTCCAAGTGTCACACCTCGATGCTCACCGTACAGGACTTGAATTGGTTGACATCATGTTGAGGTTGTAGGAGGAAGTCTCCTTGAGGAGCAACTTTAGCCTTCCTAAAATCTATCATTTCTCCTTAGCAACTTTGAGAACCAGATGCACTCTTTCATATAATTTCAAGTTTCCTCACTAAAGAAGTTGGAACCTAACATTATCGTGTCCAAAAGGACTATTTGATTTGACCAGTAGAGCTATTCCGCTTTACCTATCTAAGGTTTTCAAACCTATAATGGGTTGGAACACTCATTTCTAGTTCTACAGCTGGTTGTATAATTTTTTGTTAGAATAATATTTGTTGAGCATGTAATTCAACATTTCTCTTTTTTCTTCTATCTCTAGGTTAGCTTGCTTCCAAATGAAGAAGGTTCTGTGTCATTACTTCTTCTCGGGGCTTTGGCCTCCATATTTATTTTCTTTTTGCTGGGACCTTTCAATAGCGGATTCTCGAACACACGATTCAGGTGTCACACCTAGATGTTCACCTTGTCGATTACTTAGGATGGTCTTAAGCATTAGAGTAGCCTCTTTTATGAAGCTTTTCATTTTCCTTAATTATCGGGCATTGATACTTTTTTCTTCACAAGACCCTTCTCTTTGAAAACTTTCAACACCTTGTGCACTTTGGAGGACAAAGTCTCGGGATGCCTCCTTTGTGGGGTTATAACTTGGTGTTGCTTCCCCCAGAATGATTGCTTAATATCACTAGTAGGACTATTCCTTTTCACCCACTTGAGATTTTTAAACTTAATGTGAGTAGGAACACTCACTTCTGGCATTAAGTTTGGTCGAATAGATTGTGATTCAGACATTAGCTGCTGAGCTCGCAGTTCAGCATTTCTTCTTCTTTTCCTTTTACTCAATTTTCCTTTAAAAGAGGAGGCTTCATCATCATGCCTTCCTAGTGCAAAATATTCAACTAATAAAGTGGTTGCATTCACAGGCATGGCTGAAACTTTTTGCCTAGTAATGATTATTTTCATGACTGGTGTCGCAATATAACAAAATCTTTCAAATACAGAGGCCCTCTTTTGAGGAACCTCAATAGCAATAGCGGCAATTCCAGTTGTCCTCCTCCCTCTTGATCTCACTTTTGGAGTGAGTTCTCAACTTCTCCATCTTAGACATAGGACTCCTATAGACACTAAGAGTTTCTTAATCTTAAGAATAAGTGAACACATATCCTAACCCTAGAGACTTAGAAGAGTTAGACATTAGGAATATGTTATGCTTTGGGGGTATTAGGAGGACTTGCCTACCCTATAGCTTGAACCCAATCCTTGCTTCCCTTCTTCAAACCAATCCAAATCAAATCTTAAATCAATTCCAAACTCAAAATATTTTCTCATATCTCATTTATATTCTCATTTATATTCATAAATATAAATGAAATATAAATTCAAATAACCAAAACTAAATTCAAAACTCAAATCCAAATCCAACTTATACTCTTTAATCCTTGAACTTAGCCAAACCATTCACAAATCAATCCAAACCCTTAGATTCTCTCTTCAAACAATCACTTCTTCAATCACATGCCCAAATATAAACATAAACTTCAATCACCAAGCCAAAATCTAACTAACTCAAGTCAAACCCATGTTCATCCTTTTGACTTGAAATTGTCAAATGAACCAAAATTCATTTGACTTCAAACCACTTACAATTATATTTATATTTCAATCATAAGTCCATATGTGAGTTCAACCAAACTTGAATCAAGCCTTGATCAAGAAAATTGACCAACTTAGGTTCACTTGACCCAAAGTGACATAAAGGACCATTCTGAGCCAAATTCTAATCCAACCCAAACTGGATTGAACTAAGCCCATCTAAGCCTCAAATTGTGAGCAACAATCATCCTAGGATGATCAATTACTGAAATTGGGTCAAACCAAGTCAAACTTAGCCTTTGACCAAGCCAACATTTAAAATGAAACTTAAACTAGCTAAAATTCACTACAAATTGATTGAACCCATCACTAATCTATAATCAATGGTGAACTTGACCAAACCATCAATTGAACCAAACTAAGCCTAATTAGCCATTTGACCTAAGTTGACCCAAATTGATCTAAAAAAATGGGTCAAATCGGATCTAAGCCAAATTGATTGCAACCAATGGATCAAATTTATTCTAAATTGATTGTTGAACTTGATCAAAGCTTCAATTGACCAATTAGACCTACCTTGTTTGAACCCAACTTGACTTAAAAGGTCAAATCAACTTGAAATCAAACCAAATCAAAATGATTGAAACCAAAGCTTCCAATACATTTCAAATGACCAACCAAGCCTAAACCAACCCATGACCTAACCCAATTGGGTCAAATGGGTCAATTGGTCTTATTTGACCTAAATGAACCAAAATTAACCAAAACCAACTCTAAACCAAATTGAACCAAACCAATGATACCCATCGGCTCCAAATGATCATTTGAACTTGACCTAACCCATGATTTGACCCAATTTGACCAATTGGTTAACCTAACTCAATTTGACCCAACTTGTCCTAAATGGGTCAAATTGAACCAACTCAAATCAAATGAACTCTAAATCACTTGAAATTTGGCACAACCCATTTTTAAAATCATTCCAAATTTGCCTAAATCAAAATCATGGCCAAATGACCATTTTGTCTTTAGGTCAAAGGGTATCCTATGACCAAATTCACTTGAAATTTGGTCATTTATTTCTCAAAGCAACTTGGTATACTCCCAATGGTCCACATGTGCACCAAGGAGAGTGGTGAACATCACCCAATGAGCTTCGATCATCCATGACCCAAGCCAAGGCCAAACTGAGTGCTCCAATAGAAATTAAAAACTTGGATCACTAAATGCACTCACCTAGCACATGGGCATCCACTCTCCTTCACTCAACTACCTAAAATGACTCACCTGGGATGTTTGGCAGCCAAAATTGTGAACTCAATCCTTTCCATTGATAAAAAATGGCAAAGCAACTCATTCTGAGTCCAATCAGGGGATATACTCCCCTCATTCCCACTCAAACTAGAATGACTTATTTCCACAGTGAAGATTCAATCGAAGCCTCCCAAAGCTTTTCAAGCCATTCTAAGCTCCATTGATTTTCCATTCTCATTTTCACTCAAAGCAAAATAAGGAGACTAATCCCAGCTAAACTCATCCAATTCTCCATCAAAACCAAATTAAGAAAAGCACCATTAGTGGACTTCAAGCTCAATCGTTTAGTCTCCAAGCCATGGGAAGCATCACTTGATCAAAGCCAATCTCCATTGAAGGAGAGCTTTGTAGAACCATCCACTTCAAATCAAGACCTAATTCTTTCAACAGGGCTTTGTCTCTATTAGATGAAGCTACCTCCTCCGTTAGAAGCGCAGGTGATAGCCTCTGGTGAGCTAATTTCTTGAAATCGTAGCCTAGGAAAATTTGTTTTGGTCTTTTTGAAGAAAAGTGTCTCCTCATTGGATCTTGACCGTTGGATGTGCATCCCCCCTCCTTCCGAAGGTGGGGGATCATTTTGATCCCAATTTGACTCGGGTGAGCTCGGGTGAGCTCGAATTGAACAGAGAGAGACGAACGGTGATCGCCTCTCATCACTCGCGAAGGAGAAGGATCACACACCGTCTATTCCACATGATTGAAATGGGCGGCTATTATTAGGTCATGCTAGATCCTCTTTGATTTAAGTAAACCCACGAGATTAATCACGGCGTTGATCTAGAGATGGCCCGTGGAAAGCGTCCGCCACGAGTCACCGATGGATGTGATAACTTAAATAACTATCCTTGCACGCATGGCATGCAGCGCAGCCGCTGGCCTAACAAGATTAGGGGGTTAATTAGGTTTATTTAATCTGATTTTAATGCTAAAACTTCCAAAATTCATAACTAATTATAAAAAAAATATAAAAATATATAAATAAACACTCATTTTAAAGATAATTTAGAGAAGAATAATAGAAAATTAAAATTAATTAATTTTGCATAGTGATTTAACTCAATTTGGGTTTTATTATAAATATAATTAACTTAATTACTCTCTAATTACTTTAGCAATTAACCCCAAACTTTTTGGGATTAATTAGTGGGATGACCTCTCCCTTCCATAATTTTCTTGGAATTTATTGATTGATTAATTAAGAGAATTGCTCATTTCATCCCTAATCACTTTCTTAATTAATTAAATGGTTAATTAACCTATTAAATAGTGATAAATTCATTAATTAAGCTTGCTAATCCTCATTAAATAGTGAATGGACTTAGGGAATGAGATTTGGATTTCTTTTCCAATCTTTTCCCCTAAGTTTATTTCATTTGGATAAACACTTAATTAATTTGCAAATTAATAAATGGCTTAATCACTTTAAATAATATTAATCAAACTCAAAACTAAATCACTCGAACTTAATCATTCAATTCTTGGGTAGATTCTTAGGTCTTCAAAAACCTAAGAGGATTTCAAAAGAAATTATAATCAAACTACATGTGTACGATGGTCATGTAAGTACTTAATTAAACTCTTTAACTTAATTAATCAATAATTATGAGCCAATTGAATTACATAAAGATTCCTCATCCTAAAAAATATAAACATGTATTTTTTGGAGGAATACAAATACTAATTAAAGCATACTTTAGAAAAGGTATAGATAGCCCTATAACCTTATAGATATATGATGATAGAATTATTAATTCTAAAAAAGATGCTTTATTAGGAGTTATCCAAGGAAACTTATGTTACCAAACTTTAATGTTTAATTTACATCCTGATTACGCCATCAATATTAATGATAGACATTTAGATAGAACTCTTACTCTCAAGCATAATTTAGATCATGTTAAATTAAGATAAGGAAGCATTGCTTATAGCATTACATATCAAGCATTTTATGCCTATAACAATAATCATAATGTTGTAGCATTTAGATCACATAAGGAACCTATTCATATAGATTCTATATTTTCTCATATAGGACAAACTATCGAACCAGATGAAGTAGATTATACAAATTTAACACCACCACCTGATCAATTAGCTTTAGATATGGGTGAAAGAGTGAAGCCAAAGTTTTAGAATACCTAGAAAATTACTTTCTTTTAATGAACATAACAAAGATCTAATTATTCAACCTAGAAGATCTCTTGATTTTAGAAAAGCACAGTATGCTAATAATCAATTAATACTTTAGGGTTATTATTTTTCACCAGATAATATCCACTCAATATTATGATATATGGTTCAGGTAATTTGTAGAAGACTGTATCTAGATATTGGCTTCATTCTAGTGCAAGAATATCATAAAAAAATTGTCGATATTCACAAATGTGTTCATTTAAATAAAAAATATTGCAAATACTAAGAACTATGAGTTTTTTGTTTGCAATTTCAAATTATTTTTAGCTTTTCTTTTTCAGAGTGAATCTAATTCTCTAAGAATTCACTTTTAATTAATCATAGAATCTTATGCACTTTCACGTGTGCCTATTATGGTTTCAGCTAAACTAGTATTTCTAATTTCTTATTTTTGGTTTGAACTAAGTCCAACAAACCATTTTTTATAGATACCTGTTAAAGTATTTTTGATAAAGTTATATGCATCTTCTCCTTGAGATTATAATTGTAAATGGCTAGACTATTTTCTATAGTCCATTTATCAATAGTTTATATTTTACAATAATCTAAGTTTAAGTAAATACCATGTCCACTAATTGGTTCATGCGAACATTCCCTTTGGGTATTAGTGGGTGGATAATTTCTAGGTGTCAAAATTCTTCTAGTACTAGGTGGTATATATTGTCTTGAGGTTGAAGAAGTGGATGATCCGACGCTACTAGTATTTGGTAAAGTAGTTGCCACGGACATTTTAGTAAGTGGTCTATCTATAGATTACATTTGTGGTGTGTTGTTCATAAATTGATGCTGATGTAAAATAGATACTAATTCATATATCTCTTGTGATTCATTGATATTTATGATTTCATTAATTCATATTGCTCCTTGTATATTACGTTTGTTGGGTGTTTATATATTATTTTGTTTAGTCAATGAATACCAGGACAAATTTTTGTGTAGTTTTATTTCTAGTAAATCAAATTTCATACACATTATTAATATGGAGGCGTATTAATGTTAAGAATTTGTTGATTATCTAATATTCGTTTAACTAATTCTGATATATTACTAGTCTTGTTAGCCTAGAGAATGGGTTTATATCTTTTTTGTAACAAAGATTTAAATTTTTTATTTTGTTATGCTAATTTTTATTTATTTCCATAAATCACTAGTTGATATTTTGTTCGAAGGGGTTGAACTAAGACCTAACTCATAATGTTGTTTTAGTATCATATAACTGGTTACTATCCATTCGTTAAAGTTTCCTAATGGTGCTTTGATATGGAAAATTTGTTCTTCTAGGAATACTTCTAGTTAACTATTAGCAATATTGATTTTTAATTAATCTAGGAGCTGTTTATATTCTTTATCTAAATATTCTTTAGTTAGATTTATCATTTGCATATAACTTTATAAATTTCTTTGTCATAATTGATTTCAAAAATATAAAAGATAGGTTCTAGTTCTTGTTCATCTATAATTTGAACAGATTTTCTCCCTGAAACTTTTGTTCTTTTATGACATTCATTAGCATAATGTGCTTCCTCTTTTCATAACCAACATTTACAAATTTTTGGTTTTTTATTAAATTATTTTCGTCTAAAAATTTCTTTTCTTTAGATTCAATTTACTTTTATTTATTTTCTTAAAGAATTTTTTCTTTTTATTATAGGCTGATTCTATACATGAGGAAGTTGTATTTTTGGAACATCCCCATTGATGTGCTACAAGATCATTCTTAACACAACATAAACATTATTTATATTTTTTATTTTGTTGATGTAAATCAATTTGTTGATAGGCTTCTACTAATTTTTCTTTAGCAAATAAAAAACTCTACTTCCGAGGTTATATTTGTAGGATATTGTTGAAGAAATTGTTGACTCCATATTATGTTATATGGTTCAGGTAATTTGTAGAAGAATGTATCTAGATATTGGCTTCGTTCTGGTGCAAGAATATCATACAAGAATTGTTGATATTCACAACTATATTCATTTAAATAATAAATATTGCAAATACTAAGAACTGTGAGTTTTTATTTTGCAATTTCAGAATTCTTGGTTTAGTTTTCAATTTAGTTTGGTTTTAATTATTTCATTTGATTTTATTTGAATTGGATTATTTGACTTAATTTATTTAATTTGGTTTTGTTTGAATTAGTTCATTTGGTTTACATTAATCTTTTGGATTAAGTCATGTTGATTTCATTTGGTTTAGTTTAGGTTAACCAAAAGTACTTAGGTTAAAGTTTGCATCCATTTGATGCGATTTAGGAGATGTAAGGATTCATTAAGAGTTGGTGATTTAAGTTTTAATATTTGATTTGATTGATTATTTCATTAATTTAAGGTTTAATTTCATTAGTCCTTAAGTTTGAAATTGATTAATCTTTGACTTAGCAGTTTGGAGGATTACCTTAAGTATTTTTTATGTTTAATTAAGATTAGTTCAATTTATTTCATGATTTACTGAATTAATGGATTTTCTTATTTATTATGGATTTAATATTGATCTAGGAATTAGGAAATTTAACAACTCCCAATCCAAACATCAATTGGATTTGAAAAATTTCTAGCAAGTGAAGTTACATGCCAATTTCAAGTTTCCAAAGTTTTATCTTGATTAGGTTCATAATAGGTGTTTAAGGTTATAATTATTTCATTAAAACTTAAATTATGCCTAATTTCTTGAAACTTATTTAGAGGTTTTATTTTTATTGATTCCTCTAAATATGTTTTCAATGAGGGTTCATTCATAATTTTTTGAACATTTGGTTGATTTATTATGATTTAATTAAATTCTAGTTAATTATTTGAATTATGCAATTCAATTAATTATTTAATTAAGTCAAATTGTAATTTATTAAGTTTAAATGAGTTCCCTTATGGTTTTAATGTTCATTAGGATTCATTAAGTTAATTTAAAGTTTTCTAATTTATTTTAATTATTTCATTTTAAATTAATTTATTTAATTAAAGTTGAGGTTTAGGGTTTAAATTTTATTTCCCATAAAAATACAATGAAATAAATTATGAAAAATTACAAAATGTGTGTCTTAACCCTAATTTCAAAGTTTCAAATCAATTGGATTTGTGGTTTAAGAGTAATTAGGGTTTATAGTTTTAAATTAAACCCAAATTAAGGCTACAATATCCAAAATAATTTGGGATTTAAATTTTTGTAGATTCCTCTCATCAAGATGAATCCATTGAACCTTCATTTGAAAAATTTTATTTATATTTGTTTTTATATGATTTTTATAAGTTTTGAGTAATTTTAGCAATTTTTTAAATTCAAAAATCTCAAATTTCCTCTTTAAACCGAACACGTAATGTGTCACGTTTTTACGCGTTAGTTGGTCCATGCGATCATGTGGATCCCACTTAAAATGGCGTTAGATGTAATTTAGTGTGATCCATCCAATCAATTTGGGTCAAGGGATTTAAATAAATTCTAGATCCAATGTTCCTTTAGAAGCAATGGAAGACGGAGAATGCGTCTCTTACTCAGACTACATAAACTTAGAGTTGTCCATGGTTTTTACTTGATATTCGGTGATACAAGCAACAAAATCACATGATCTCAATTGCAAAATGATCGTGAAAGGAAATCCTACCAATGATTGATCACACTTGAGATCAAGTTTCATTCAAAATGATAAAATCAAAAGCTTAATGGAAAAATGAGAGTGTGTTAATGGAGAACCTCTAATTTGGCAATCTTCAATGATGAAATCCATTATTAGCTTTGGAATGAAAGAAGCTTTGTACAAAGGAAACGAGTTGTCTTCAAATTGCTCCTAAACCAACATTGCTTTGGTCCAAGGTGGTGTTGGTTGTTCTTGCTCAATGGGGGATTGGTTGAGTCGTTAAGCTTGATTCAACCCCTAGAATGTTTGGTAACTTCAATTTGGGGTAAAATCCATTCCCTAAGATTTCACCAATGGAGGGCGTTCGACCATTTTCCATTCGCCGATGTGTCGATGACGAGAAGGTCAGGAAATGGTTGGGAGCTTCATCTCTTTCCTTGGTGAAGATTTTGGAATGAAAATGTGGATGGAATAGGCTTCCCTTCCCCACTTTCCATAGGTGGCCAAAAATCCTATATTGAAGGATTTTAGTGGCCAAACTCCAGCCACCAGCGACTTCAAGGCCGGCCAAGGGGTAGGATCAACTCCACTTGGCCTTGTGAACATGTTGGGATGTTCACATGAGAGGGAGGAAGGCTCCTTGCTTAATTTGTCTCTTGGCCGATCCTCTCTTCTCTCTCTCTTTTTTTCTCTTTTTTCTTCTTCTTCTCTTCTTCCTTCCCTTGGGAGAAGCCAACTTGTCCTTGGCTTTTTGCTTTAGTTGGCCTTCACTTGAAGGCAAAATCCATAAAGGTGGGATGACTTAATGGGAAGAGTGAAATTTGCATTTCCCTTCTTCCCATTTTCTTTGGATTTTGAAATTTATTTTTCTTTTTATTATTTTATGATTTATGGCATTATCATCCTAGTTTGAATTGATGTATGACATGCCCAAATTAATCTCAAATTGATTTGAGATTGGGTTTGAATTCGTCTGACTTGGATTGGGAAATTGAAATCGAAACCAAGTAGTTGAATTGAAAGTGTTGGATTTTAATTTAAACCTTTTTAATTTTGAATTCAATCATCTTGATTGATGATTGATTGAGTTTTGATTCAAATTCAATTTTGAATTGAATTTTAATTAGGTTCAAATTTTTGATGAGTTGACTTTGGCTAGGTGGGTCTCACTAAGTCAACTAGGTTAGAATAAACCCAAGGGATTCCTTAAGCACTAGGTATAGTGTCCTAAGCTTGAATTAGGTTCTAATTTGGAATTAGAACATCATAATTACTATTTTCAAATTGATATAAACGTCATCCAAAAATGAGGTCAATACTCGCATCCCCGGAATGTTTAGACTATATAAACCCACTATTCTTAAATACACATGGATGTACAAATAACTACAAGAATAGAAAATTATGCAAAAATTATATTTCTTTCAATTGAAAGGAGATCTTCATTCATTTGCTAAATGTACAGACAAGTGTATACAAGTTTTAAGTGGATACTTCGCCATTGTTAAACTAGAAGAGTGAGGTAAAGACCTCCATGGTGCTACTTAAAGCCTTGCATCCCCGGAATGTCCAGACTAGATATACCCTCTATTCTTAAATACACATAAATATACAAATGACTACAAGAATGAAAAATTATGTGAAAGTTGTATTTCTTTTAATTGAATTATTTATACATGTGAGCTAAAGTTCTATCTAAATTTAAACATAGAAATACATAAGAATGAATACAAAAAAATGTTGTGTCCTTTTCGAATGGACTATACATTTGTTAACATTCAAATTTTATGTAAATTCAAGTAGACTAAAGAAAAAGAACTCCATATCATATGTTCTAAGCTATATACACATGCAAGCTTATAAATATTTATAACTATTATCACTCCAAATATTATAGTTGATTTATACACTTTTGAAAATAACTTTGATTTAATAGTGATAATAGCCACACATATTATAAATTTAATTCAACACATGCAAGTTTAACATAAAGAAAATTTCATTTGATTTATTTTTGAAAGACATGAATGAATGAATCAAATGACATACAATATTTAACATGATTAGAAAGGAATTACTAAATATAAGCATATAATCTCATTCAATCAAACTAATTACTAAGGGAAATCATGTTAAATAAAAGCATTTAAAGAAAATCAAAGCTTGTTAATACCATCTTTCATTTTATGTTTTGACTTGATTTAATGAAATGAGGGAAAGTTTGCTGATCTTAATCCATTCCCATGTTTATGGTTCAATTTAGTTTAATGAAAAAGGTAATTAGGTTAATTTTATGGGTTAATTAGGTTATAATATGAGTTAAGTCTATTAATTAGCCCTTTTCTATGCCACTTTAGCATAATTATCCAAGTGATTGTGAGCCAACATGATATGAACATGCTTTGAAAATAAAATTGATAATGATCCTATGAAAATAAAAGGACTAATGCAATTGGCTCACAATTAGTTGGTTGAGCTAAAGGGTAATTAAGTACTCTTATAACCCTCCCACACATGTAGGTTAATTATAATTTTCTTTGAATTCTCTTAAGTTATTGAACACCTAAAAGTCTACCCAAGACTTAAGTGATTAAGTTCTCGAGTGATTTAATTCTTAAGTTTCATTGATTAAGTAATTCAATTAATTAATTAAGCCATAATTAACTTGATTAATTAAATGAACTTGAAGGAATAGATTAAGAATGAGGTCTTAATCTTATCCTATAGGCTCATTCACTGTTGCTCAAAGGATTGATTACTTAATTACTTGATTCATTAATGTTCACATCATTAATTAATCATTAATTGGATTATGAGAGTAATTAAGGTTAATTAATTAATTTCCCAAATTAAGCAAGTAATAAATCCAAGAAAATTAGGGGAGGTAGAGGTCATCCCCTTAGACAATCTCAAAAATTTGAGAATAATCCCATAGTTAATTAAGGAATAATTAAGTTATTTAAGTTAACAATTAAACTCTAATTATTCCTTAAAAATTAATTAAAATATTTTATTACATCCTCCCTTGAAATACCTTTAAAATGAGTATTTATTTATATTTTTGGATTTTTTATAATTTATTATGATTTTTCAAAGTTTCAATTGATTTAAATAATTTTTATAAAGTTTGTTAATTTATTTTATTAAAATGGACTATTTGAGCTTCAAAATTCAATTTCTCCCAATCTAGAAGTCATTTAGGTTTGAAATTTTTATGATATGTATATTTTAAGCTCAACTTCAATCCTCAAAAGTTTCAACTCAATCTGATTTATATTTTTAGAGTAATTAATAAATTTTCTTTCACTAAAACTCAATTAAGCTCATAATATTTAGTGAAATTTGAGGATTTTGGATTTGTTAGATTCCTCTCTGAAATATGAATCCAACGAGCCCTTATTGGTAATTGTTCATTAGGTATTTTATATTTTTATTAATTTTTGAAGTTCCAGGTGATTTAATTAATTTTAAAATTAGAAATCCTTAATATCTTACTTAATCGAGTCAGCACCATGCGGTACTGATTGAACCACGTGCTTCCACGTGGAAGTGGCAGATTGGGCTACGCGGTCTTGCATGGCAAGCAATACCGCGTGGCGTATGGTGATTGATCGGAGCCGTTCCACATGGCAAATGAGTGAGAAACCACGCGGATGGCATGGTGACCGTCCATCATAGATCGACTCTCCAAATCAAGTACGGTGATTTAAGGGCTTAAATCAAGTATCGGTAAATCACGTCGTTTTCCAATGAGAGATCGGTTTGTTGCCGCCTCCCCCGATGAAAGGGACGCCTGAACAATGCACCAAGCAGACAAAAATTGCAAAAATGAAAATTGATAGAATGGGTTCCAATTGTGGTCGATTTTACACCGATTCTCACTGAAAAACTTCTTTTTTCACATTAGGATTGTATAAAATGAAGAATGCAAGTGATTTCTAAGAAAAATTCTTAAAATTATGCAAGAATCATCGTAAACAAGAGATCCTACAACCGGCTAAAGTTTGAAAAATTACCTTATCGTGGATTATTTTCAAGTGTTGATCGAGCACGCTTCTTGATGCGAGAGGAAGCTTTGGAATGAATGCAACCTCTCGTCACTCCTTGTAATGTTGTATTCATCAATAGTCATCGTCTCCTTGCAGAATCCCAGTTTTGGTGTTTTTAGCTCAAAAGAAGTGGGGAAATGGTTGTTGGCTACTTGGGAGAGCTCTTAGAGAGTGAATAATGGCAAAATCTAATCACTTTAGTGCCTATTTTCATATGTGCTTAATGGTGGCTGAAAATCACCATTAATAGTGATAGGAAATGGTTGGGAGGTGATGGCTGATTAGTGACCTTGGATTCTAGCTCCCAAATCTTCCTTTCCTGCTATGTGGTCATTTCCATTAAGTGCAAGAGGTGTGGGGAGGATTGAATGAGGGGATTTTGCAAGATTGTGTGTTTTCCCTCTCTTTCTCTCTTATTCTCTCTCTCTCTTTCTCTCTCTCTCTCTCTCTCTCTCTCTCTCTCTCTCTCTCTCTCTTTTCATTATGCCAGCCATAGAGGTTTGATTTTAACTTTTTTACATAATACTTTAAGTCTTTTATTCAATTTGGGGTTAATTTGGGATTGGCTCAACTCATGTTGACCCAAATGGGTTTGGATGAGTTCAAGCAACCTGATTTGACTCATTGGCTTTGGATTTACTTTAATTATGTTTAATTGATCATTTATGATAGTTTTAATTGATTAATTTTGTTTAACTTGGATTAATTTGGCTTGGATTTGGATTTGACCCATTTTGAGTTCAAATGGGTTAAATGGTTCAATTGAGTTAAATTTTATTTAGCTCAACCAAGATGTGTTTAAGTTCTAATCATGTTTGATTAAGTGGTTATGATGATTTAGAGTGATTGGTTTTATTTGACTTGATGTTAATTTTGATTTGAATCTATTTTAATCCAAATTGAGCTTAATGGGTTCAATGATCCAATTAAACCATTTAGATCTCATTTGATTTAGATTTGTTTAGTTATATGTTTAAACATATTCATTTGATGACTTTGATCTTTAGAGTAATTTAATTTGGACAATTTTTGGTTTGTTTACTTTTGACTTAATGGGGATCACATGGGTTAACTCTAGGTCAAATGACCTATTTACCACTTTGAACCTCATTTGAATATATTTTGAGTTCATTTGTGTTTATGCATTGATTATGTACTTTTATTTGATTCAATTTGGTTTAATCTTGATTTAATTTGATTTTATTTGGACTTAGATGATTGCATGTCATGGGTTAGGCCATAGGGTAGGTAGGTATCCTTAGTCTAAAGGCTTTGCCTAATCCTATGGAAAACCCTTCTAAAGTCTCTAGGTTTAGGTTAAGTGTTCACTTAGCCACTAAGTGTCCTATGACTAAGCATTTTTAATGTCTAAGATTCCTAAACCTATGATGGAAAGAATCATCACTCCAATAAGAAGGTAATGCTTGTTTTATTTTAAATTAGGTTCCTTATAAAGATTCTAATAAAACACCATATGAATTTTGAAAAAAATAGAAAACCCAATTTGAAGTATTTAAAATTTTGGGGTTGTTTAGGTAAAATATTTATTTCAATATAAAAGAGAAAATTAGGATCAAAAATTGTATATGGTGTATTCATCGGATATTCTCCTAATAGTCCTACTTATAGATTACTTATCATTAATTTTGATATTAGTGATATTTCTATTTATGCAATTATGGAATCTAGAGAAGCTATATTTTTTGAAGATATATTTTCTATGAAAAATTAGAATACAAAATCTATTAATAAAAAAATCTTAAATAGAAAATTCTATAATAAATAATGATGATACTATTTTAACTAATAAAAAAGTGAAAAATATTAGAAAAGTAAAAGAATTAGAAAAGATAAAATTTTAAGTGATAATTTTTATTCTCTTTTAACTAAAATATTTATTTTAGAAAATGATCCTACTACTTTTGATGAAGCTGTGAATTCTATAGATGCACAATTTTGGAAAGAAATTATTAATAATGAAATAGATTCTATCATATCAAATAAGACTTAGATATTTTATGATTTACCTCCACATTGTAAAACTATTGGATGTCAATGGATATTCAAAAAAATTAAAATTAAAATCAGATGTATATATAGATAAATATAAAGCAAGATCAGTAGCCAAATGATATACACAAAAAAGTGGTGTTGACTATTTTGATATTTATTCACCGGTTGCTAGAATTTCTATATTTTGTTTACTTTTAGCTTTATCTTCAGTATATAATCTAGTTATACATCAAATCGATGTAAAACCTATATTTTTAATGGTGATTTAGATGAAAAAATTTATAGGGATCAATGTTAAGGTTTTATAGTAAAAGGTCAAGAAAATAAAGTTTTTAAATTAGTAAAATCCTTATATGGATTAAAGCAAGCTCCCAAACAGTGGCATGAAAAGTTTGATAAAGTAGTATTGACATATGGATTTTTGATTAGTGAGTCTGATAAATGTGTTTATATTAAATTTGTTGATCATGATTATGTTATTTTATGTCTTTATGTTGATGATATTTTAATTTTGGTACAAATCTAAATATTATCAGAGTTTCTATCAACTCAATTTGATATAAATTTTTTTGGTGAAGCTAATGTAATACTAGGTATAAAGATTTATAGAAATGCAAATAACATTTATATTACTCAATCACATTATATTCAAAAACTTCTTTAAAAAAATTTAATTATCAAGATGTGAGTTCTGTAGGAACTCTATATAACTCTAGCTTATATCTTATAAATAATTTAGGTGATAGTATATCACAAAAATATTCTCAAATAATTAGTTATCTTATGCATCTAGCAAATTATTCTCAACGATATATTATGCTATAGAAAATTAAGTAGATATACTAGTAACCCTAGTGAAACTCATTAGAAAGCACTAGAAAGAATTTTTGAATATTTAAAAGGTACAATAAACTATTACATTCATTATAATGGTATTTTTTAGAAGGATATATATGCTAGATGGATTGTTGACACTAGTAAAACAAAAGACATTAGTGATTATGTCTTCACATTTTATGGTGGCACAATATCATAGAAGTCTACTAAACAAACATTAATCTCTAGATCTATTATGAAAGTAGAATTTATAGCACTTGATATTATTACTTCTGAAGTCGAGTGGCTTCAAAGTTTATTCATTTGCTTACCTTGTATTGAAAAACCTATACTGTTATTTTAATAAATTATGATAATCAGGATGCTATAAAAAAATAAAAGTGCAAAATGCAATGATAAAAAACATCATATGAGAATAAGACATGATTCTTTATATGAATTATATAAAAGAGTGGTGTCACTTAACCATTTTATTTGCGAGAAAAATTAGATCCATTAAAAGGAAAAAGGCTTTATATTAAGATCATTAGAAGGGATGGGGTTAAAATAGTCATCGCATTGGAAACCCAACCTTCATATTAGAAACACCATGATAGAAGAATCAATGTGATAAAAATGAAGCTGATCGAATGACTGGTGAAAGTATAATTTTATAAATATCATTCTTATTTATATTTATGCTAAACTGTAATGAAAATAAGGTTGAGCTATAGCTATTAATGAGATCAAAGGAAAAAAATTTGTCAGATATTATAATTGCAGTGTATCTTTGATATCTCACCTATATAAGTGTTGCAGTAATAGGTCACTACATTGAGTTCTTATTAAGATCCTAAAAATACTTATGAATCGAGATGAAAGCACATGACCTTTAAAGCGTACCCTTGAGTAGATCTTATAGTGTGTCTCATATCATGTGTATACCAAATGATATAATAATTTATATACTTAGTTCAAAACTTCAACTACTATGATATTTATTATTGTTAGATTTTGGTTATACTAAGTAAAAGTTCAAACCCGGAAGGTACTTTCATCGAATGCATGATAAAAGTTGTCCAAAATAAAAAATTTGATTATTGATCTCTTATTTTATTCACCTCAAGTTTATTTATAAATATTTTTTTATTGGAGAGGAAATTATTACGAAAAAATAAAGAAAAAAATATTATAACATTATAATAATGTTAAACTATATAACGTTATTCTTAACATTATTATTAAAATGTTATTATAATAAAAATATAAATTATATAACTTATAACATAAATTAAATGAATACAAATAAATTAATTTATAACTTTAAATAATAGCTAGTAATGGCTATAAATCAAAATTATGCGATTTTATATTTGGCTCTCATCTTTCACCTATAAATAGATAATGTGAGCTTAAATGACATGAGAAAAATTGAATATTCTTTCTTCCTTTCTCTATTCATATATTTTCTTGTCATTCTCTTCATTTCATTTCTGGGCAACAAGAGACACGTGATTAGTTCAAAGTTTTCATGGTGCACGAATGATTAAGGCAAGGGGATGTGTTATATCTCACAAGTAAAAAAGAGAACCACAAATTGGTGCACCCAAGACTTGATCTACTCTAAGGATAGTATCATCAGCAAACCTCCCTCCTAGGCTATTTCAATCTAACTAATTTTATTTTTTATTTTCTTAATTGTGTTAAATTTATTTATTAATTGCTAATTTATTTTCTTAAAGTTCTAACAACACATACATTAATTCAAATATAACTAATATAAAAAGAACTATTTCAATATAGTCTTATACTAGTTTGATTAGATCTAATCTCAAGTTCAATTAGGTTTGATATGAGCTACACTCGTTATGTGGCCAACTGCCAATAGTTGATCTAATGATTCTCACTTTTTAAATAAAATTTCATCATTTGAGAAGCTCTGTTTAGAGGGTGAATTTTTGCAAGATATATGAGTAGCCATCTATCAAAATAAATAAATAAAAGTAAATATTTTTGTCATGTTAAGTATTGACTTAATATTAATACATCAGTAATATAATAAGGTACATTCAACCTTATCATGTAAAAGCTTCAAAATGGGATAAATGACTTGTTAGATAGACATAATATTCATATGTTAATCATATTGTGGAGAAATTATTAAGCATAAATATCACCGCATCTACATGTGAGGCCAATGGTAGGTAGATATATCATAGATGTGCCCATACTCAAATTAGAATATTTTCAAATTGATAAGCTCATTGACCCATGTCAAAAGTGAGCCATATCAAAATAAGCAACAATAATTTTAAAGTTGCAAATTTTAAAGAGATTGAGCATCATTGAACATAAAACCCTAATTTCAGTGAATATTAATTTTTGTTTGTAAGATAATAAGAATGGAAAGATAGTTATAGTGAAGAAGATGATGTAAAACACTATTTGATAATTCCCCCAACTCGAACTAAAGCATCTATATAAATCTACATCGCCTCAATTATTTTTATAGAAAACCAAACTTTTGTTAGGTTTTATAGCTTATTGTGTACAAATAAATAATAAAATAAATGTATAATTGTGGATATAAAGACCACATTAATAAATATAATTATAATATTTTGGTGTGGATTAATTAGTAATTTTTATGTGTATAAAAAAATTTCTTTACATAAAAGCATGGCACGTTATCTTTTCAACAAATGCTAACTTTGGTTCATTTTGCATCACCTATGATGTAAATCTTTGCTTTCATAATCAACATGTCTTCCTACAAATTATAAATTCTACTTTTCAAAATTGACTCTAACAAATTGACTCATAGAAAATAAATCCACTCAGCTAAATCAGTTTAAAGTTAATAAAAATACAAATCAATCTAACAGTAGAAAATTATTAAGCTCACAAACCAATTCTACCAACCCTAAAATTGTTTTGTTTTTATAAAACCATCACTTAATGTGTATATCTTAATCAATCATATATCAACGTTGTCTCTCGATGTAACAATTTTAACTCAAACTTATCTCAACGCTCCCTTCATGAGAAAACACATAATTACAATACAAAGTCTTCATGAACCATTGCCAATCACAAGCAAAATCTTTAAATTACCATCATCTACTTTTGTACTTGTCAACCTTTTTTATCTAAAGTGAATCTAGATTTCATCATAATGGGATGTGTCTCACATCAGAACCCACGTCTATTTATTTTAGATGCTTGAAAGAAGGCAACTCATGACTATTAATTAGACTCCTTAAAAGTTATAGCATAAAGCCCTTTAGCTTTAGCAAATTGGTTCCGATAGGTTGATCAGGAATGGTAGAACTATGAAGCCTTGAACAACTTGGCAACCAATACCCAACATCTCATCTCTAATGACAATTCTCACTCAAAGACATTTGCTTAACTACAGTCTCCTAATCATGGTTGCCCAATCATCATCATTTGACTATAATTGCAGAATTATAGTTGTCTGACCTTCACTTGATCATAGTGCTCAACTACAATCACTCAACCTCCATCTCTTAACTACGATCGCTCTCTTTTTTGAGTTTTTCACATAAAAATTATTTTTTTTTGCAACTCCTCTCTTAACTTGTATGTACGTTAAATTTTCATATAAAACTAAAATATTAAACACTTCCTCTTTACCATCTTAAATGTTCCAACGCACAACAGATTTAAATTTATTAAATTTTAAAAGTGGAAATTTTAAAAAATATTAGACACACAGGTTAAATCATAGTTAACTATTTAACTATCTATTTTAAGGATTTATAATTTTAATGATTGTAAAATTAATGTAAAATCTAAGAAGGAATTGAAATAAAATTTGCAAGATCAATAGATTCATCAATATTAATTAATGTTTAAATTAGCTTTGATAATATTTACCTTAGATGATTAAACAATAATTAGAATTTATTTAGTTGCTCTAATATTACTTTAACAATTAATAAAACTGATAAGTAATCATAATTAATTAGGATATAATTGATACTAATATGTATGAAAGGGATTATAAGTTGACTATTTAAATGTCTTACTATTTTTAAAATATTATAATCATTAAACTAATTGAAAATCCTAGTTAAATAATAATGAAATCTAAGCAACATATTTAAATATAATAAATTACCTTCACTATTTTTTAAACATAATAAAAAAGTAAAATGACTATTTTTTATTTTATATTTTTAGTCAAGTCTTTATAAACTCTTATGAATGACTATATGATTATCAGCTAATTTAAGTGATAAAAATCTTAAAAATTATTATCAACAATTTAATTAAAATAATTTATGTCTATATCATTCAACATTACAAAAATATATTTTTTTAATATTATCTTGACTTATTAAATATTTTTATATGCTCTATTTTGAACAAGTCAAGGATGTCCACAGTCTCTTTTTTGCTCCCTCCTAAACCCCCTCCCGCACGGCTCTTACTTCAACGTACTAAATAGGAAAGATATTGCAAAGAATTCGGTGGAAGATATAATAGAGAACGATCAATGCAGCGGAATCTTCAAGCCTAAGGAGGTCAACTGGTTTGAATCTCAGGTAGATCAATGTCAAGAAATTTGTGGCAGATCAGATCAGGAGACCGTGAAAGAAACTCGAATCTTGAGATCAAATTCTTTGAATATAAATATAAATAAATAAACAAACCCCTACTCACCCTCTTCCCAGCTACTTCACGTCATGATTTAGCCACCTGGCGAGCAGCGATCCTCCCTGCCATGACAAGCCAAGCTTTCCCTTATCCTAATGACCATACCAGTTAAGCGATCCGGGTTGCCACAACCTTGGCCATCTACACACTTCAAACTCTCTACTACGACTAGATGATGATCTTCCGCCACGGCGATTAATATTATCACCATGGCGATGTCAACAGATGGCTTCAAGTTGTTTCATTGGTTCTCGCATGAGCCCTATGAGAGCTTTATTTGACTTAGATGAAAATGTGATCCTTCTCAGTTCGGAATGCTTTCTATTTCTCGCCACACACGATCTATAAAGTGGCTAGTGCATTAAATGTTGAAAAAATATTTGGTGTCGGATACAATCGGATATCAATCAGGTGATAAAATATAAATTAAATTTTATTTTTTATCAAATATTTATATTTAATTTAATATTCAAAAATAAAATTATATCAAAATATCTCATATAATATTCTCTGTTAAAAACTCACATACATAAAATAGCTTTAAATTCAAAGAAAATAATTCATTTATATATATATATATATATATATATATATATATATATAATATTATATATATATATATATATATATATTTATATATATATTATATATATAAAAATATATATATAATATATAATAAAAAGCATAAATACAAAAATAATTATCAAACATCTATCATAAAAATAAAATATATATTTATAAAATGAATAATATTCAACAATATTATATAATAAAAATATATATTATATATATATATATATATATATATATATACATATATATATATATACTGAGCTAATGAGTCAAGTTAGATTATTAATGATCTTGATGCAATTTTTAGGAATCATCAGAGTATGGCACTAATAAGCAAGATATTGATTAAGCATATTGCATTTCCATAACTAAGTCTCTTGGCCATAGACAACATTTAGATTTTCAAACATCTAATGATGATTTGAGTTTATCGATAAGAATTAGAAAGTCAAAGATTGAAGACTTAACAAAAAAATCATTAGTTTAAGTTAAGTGAGCATATATTAAGTTAGAGGTAATTTAATGAGATTGATATTGAATTTAAAATAATCTTAAGCCCATTTGTCTTATGAGTTAAAGCTTTTCAAAAATTGTACATCCTCAGTATAAATTAAGTAAGAAATGCAAGAGCTACTCATTTTGATTTTTGTATATCAAGCTTCCAAAATGTTTCTTTAAAATAATTGACAAAGCTCCTCCATAGTAATACAAAAGAGACATGAATATAAAAAAGCAACATTACCTTAGATCAAACTTAAAATGGAAAAGGCCATCTAGAGAATCATTAATACATATAGAGTAAAAGACATTAAAAATATAATATGTAATCCAAACAATAAAATGAGAAGGAAAACTTTTCAGTGAGAGCCATTGTAGAGTAGTCTCTATTTAGAATATAAAAAATCTTTTTGATGTCCCATTTATCATGAAATTGAGATGGACATACTTTGTTAAAATGAAGTAGAATTTCATTAGCTAAATCAAGCAACCTCCTCTTAAAGGAACTCACATAAATCCCAAAGTGTACAAATGCATACATTTTGGCAAATCTAATTTAATGACCAATCAATGTTATTCCCATCATTAGGGACATGGAACATTAGGAGGTTTCATTAACCAGACAAAGTCTTATCTACAAGAATCTTATATTTTCCTACAACCTTGACTTGAACTATATATTTAAAAATTAAATTATGTGTTCATCTCTTAATCACCCTTCCTTCAACATCTCCCACCAACTATTTCTAGGTTGAATGAATTAAAAACATAGTACATTTCTTCTTTTGGATGAATTAACAATTCATAATGGTCAAGTTTGTATGAGTTCCAGCCTTCCTTTTTCATCTCACTGTAGTATATGCGACCAACTTTTATATGAAATGTATAAAGTATTAGCAGTTTATTGACTCTATAAGTAACTCTATTTTTGGCCCTTAGATTGTTATGATTGATATCATTTATTATATATTTCTATTTGAAAAGGTTAGTGAAAATCCCATTCCCAATCAAAAGTTTTTGGACTTCAGCAACACTATTTGATGCCGATAAGTAGATCTATTTTCTATTGGTCTTTTATACTCTTGATCTAACTATGAAGATTATAGTAATGTTAAGCCAGATAGAGTCCATGTTAATGTAGCTTGGTTAGAAAGTTTTCTTGTCCACTTATAAAGGTACTTCCTCTCGCTTTCTCGACCATTCACCTCTCAACACTTCAACATTGGTTTCTAATTTAAGGAATCACAAATTTAAGTATAAGTATTTTGTCCCAAATCTAGAATAAGAATGTCCATGGAGATCACATCTTCACCATTTTTTAAGCTAAAATCTTTAAAAGAGGCTTCTAAAGATTTGAGCTGGGAATCAATTTATATTCTCAATTCATCTATTTAGAATATCATCAAAGAATATAAACAAAATCATTTTTATATTGACTCCAACCCTTTTGTCCCCCAAGGTAAGTCTTATGCCATTATTATCCGTGAAAAATTAGCCACCAAATTGAATTTAAAATTATGACCTTTTCATCAATATATATACATCATACATTTATTGACGAATGGAATTTCTTCTCTCTCTCACTCTCTCTCCCTCTCTCCTTCCCTCCCACCCCCCTTCAACACATGAATAGTATTAGAGGCGCCATAACTTAGCCTTTGACCCTACGCCGAACTTTACCAGCAAATCAAAGAATACCAACCTTTGACATCTCTCTCTTTCTCTCTCTCCCACCCCATTCAACACATGTATAGTATTAGAGGCTACCCGCTAACTTAGCCTCCGACCCTATCACCCAACTTTGCCAGTAGATCAAAGCAGACCAACCTTCATATAAATAAAAAAATATCTATGTAAATTTATAAATAAAAAAAATCTTTTTTATCTAAATATTATGATTAGATATTTTTCATTATGTCTTATACTTCTTTGCATCAAATTTATTAATCAATCATTCTTGTCAAAACACATTATAATATACCTTTAATATTTTGAATGTGCTTGCAAGTAAATATAAAGAAAAGCAACTTTCATTTTATTGAAAAAGCTTGTCATTTGTAATAATGTAGCTTCACATCCAGACACCAACCGTATGTCAACACGTGTCCACTAATAAAATATGATTTTTTTTTACTAAATATCATGATAATGATGCCTTTAACATTATTCAGAATCAGCCCAACCTGGCTCGTTAAAATAGCAGAAAAAGTCATTTGAATGCGCAGGAGAAATTTAAAAAAAATATATAAATGAATTTAGGGCATAATATGATTTTTTTCAGACGAACTAAGCTTAGAGAAGATAAAGAAAAAAAATCTCATTTCAATTTTCGGGAAGAACCATGAAGATGGAGAGCAAATTTGAAAGTTGTAGCCTTGATATTGCTACCAATTTAGTGGATGATGTCTTAAATATTAATGCATCAATAAACTTTCTCCATCATTTTATATATACAGTTTTTTTGAATTAGTGACTAATATTCTTAGAAATTCTTTTCTATAATATATATTTCTTACATTGTTTGGAATTCTTTGCAAGAGGACTTTGGGGATTTTTTGAAGATAGTTTTCATGTGTACATTTTGTACACTCAGGAGTGTACATCCGTTTTTCCATTTTTTTTTAATTACGGGGCTTGCCATATGTTTTGCACATTCTATTGTAAGATGTTTGGAGTTTAGTCCTGAGAAATTTAAGGGTTTTTGGAGCTATTTTCCATGTGTACTCTCTATATTCTCATGAGTGTACATTATATTTTTTTTCAAATTTTTTCAACTGTGGGGCTTGTCATATGTTTAGGACATTCTTTTGTAAGCTATTTGGATATGTTTCATGAAGAATTTGGAGATTTTTTGAGTTATTTTCCATGTGTACTCTATGTACTCTCATGAGGGTACACACCATTTTTTCAATTTTTTTTCAACTATGGGGTTGTCATATGTTTAGTATATTCTATTGTAAGCTATTTGAAGATATTTTCTGAAGAATTTGGAGGGTTTTTAGAGCTATTTTCTATGTGTACTCTCTGTACTCTCATGAAGGCACACCCCATTTGTTTAAGTTTTTTCAACTATGGGGCTTATCATATGTTTAATACATTCTATTGTAAGCAGTTTGAACATAGTTCCTAAAGAATTTTGGAGTGTTTGGAGCTATTTTTCATGTGTACTCTCTATACTCTCATGAAGATACACCCCATTTTTTTAATCTTTTAACTGTGAAGCTTGTCATATATTTAGTACATTTTATTGTAATAGGTTTGGAGAAGTTTCCTCAAGAATTTGAGAGTTTTGGAATATTTTCTATGTGTACTCTTTATACTCATGAGGTACATGCCATTTTCAATTTCTTTTTAATGACAATCCATTAGTATAACTTGTAGTTGTAAAACTTGAAATGATGATTATTTGTGCATTTACATCCAAGTTAGTTAGAAGATATTATGTGCATTATGGAGAAGTATCTTCTCATGGTCAACTAGAAACAAGAGGATATTTACTTTGACAAGGCTTAAAGAACTTAAAAAGATGTGCAAAGTAATGATGGAAATGAAGCTGCCATTATTTTTTGGAACCCATCAGTCGATATGCATATCAAATAAGCACCAGGGCATAAGGTTTTAAGAAAGCTGAGGAGTATATGTTGATTTCTTTAAAAAACTATCTTATAATATTGATTCTATATTATGTGGGAATTCACCTCAAATAGATAAAATAGCTAGAAGAAGAAGTCTACTATAATAGATAAAGGAACTGAGTTAGTAAAGAATCTAGTTAAGAAATGACCAAAGGGTGTTTCCAATGCAAGGCTGAAAGGATATTGGGAGAGAAACAAGAAAGCCAGAGTAATTTTCTACCTGCCTCTAAATTTATAGTCTTCAAATATTATTGTTAAACTTTAAATCATTATGTATTTAATGTTACAGAGAAAAAAGAACAACCTGCAAGAGGTGGAGAATATAAAGGGTCACCCATTGTAACACCTTTTTTTTTGGTACTTTTTAGAGATATGCATGTATAACACTTCATTCTACTATTACATATCACCATGATGATGTTCTTATCTTAGAATTTAACTACTCAATCTTAATTCGGTTGAAGCATACACCAAGCTGATGATGGATATCATTATAGTGAAATATTATAATGTGTGATATTATTTAATTGTCATGTGTTCTTTGAATGTATATACTTTAATTTGATTGAAAGTATGTAATCAGTTACTATATTATACTTTAAAGGTAAGCTTTGTACTTTGACTTATGTTGCTTATGTTTTTAATATACTATTTATATTTTGTACTTTAAATCACTGAAAATTCTTGTCAATAGAGTCTAGGTTATTGCACCAAAGTTTATTGAAAATGCCTCCATGGTGTACAGAGTGTGGAGTTATTTCTTGGGGAATTTGGTTATTTTCTGGAGATATTTTTGATGTGTACACTCTTTTTTCCAAAAATTCTCAATTAGGGAATTTGGTGATTTTTTGAGTAGTTTGGAGATGTTACCTAGAGTGTGTGTGTGTTAGGGGTGGGGGGTGTTGTTTGGAAATTTTAGAATAAGTACTAAACATATAACTAACCAGTTTAATTTGAAAAATGGGGGACCCTCATGAGAATCTGAGTATATTACAAAAAAGCTCAAAAATGCACTCAATACTCAACTTAGAATAGCATATACTAAACATATAATTGAAAAAAGGAGAGCTGAAAAATTTCAAAATAAATGAGGTGTACCCTTATGAGAGTACAGAGAGTATATATTAAAAATAGCTCCAAAAACTCACCCAAAAGCCTCCAAATAGCTTAGAATAGCATCTACTAAATATATAATTGAAAAATAGTGTAGAATAGCTAAAAAATTTAAAAAAGTGGGTGTACCCTCATGAGAGTATAGAGAGTACACATTGAAAACTATTCGAAAAACTCTCCCAGAAGCCTCAAAATAGCTTAGCATATTATCTTCTAAACATATAATTGAAAAACATAGTAGAATAGCTAAAAAAATTTTAAAAAAATGGGACGTATGCTCATGAGTACATAGAGTCTACATTAAAAACTAATCTAAAAATCTACCAAAAAACCTCCAAACAACTTAGAATAGCATCTACTAAACATATAATTGAAAACTTAGCAGAACAGTTGAAAGAATTTAAAAATGTAGGGTGTACCCTCATGAGAGTATAGATAGTACACATTGAAAAATAATCCAAATACCCACCCAAAAGCCTCCAAATAGCTTAGAATATCATATATTAAACATATAGTTGAAAAGAAGTGTAGATTAGCTAAAATAAATTTTAAAAAATGGGGTGTACCCTCATGAGAGTACATAGAGTACACATTGAAAACAGTTCCAAAAACACACCCACAAGCCTCCAAATAGCTTAGAATAGCATATGCTAAATATATAATTGAAAAATAGTTAGCTGAAAAAATTTGAAAAAATAGGGTGTAGCCTCATGAGAGTACAGAGAGTACACATTGAAAATCATTCTAGAAACCCACCCACAAACCTCCAAACAGCTTAAAATAACATCCACTAGACATATAATTGAAAAATAGTGTAGATTAGCAGAAAAAATTTGAAAAAATGTGGTGTATTCTCATGAGAGTATAGAGAGTACACATTAAAAATTTATCCAAAAATCCACCTAGAAGGCTTCAAATAGCTTGGAATATCATTTACTAAACATATATTAAAAAATAGGATAGAATAGTTGAAAGAATTTGAAAAAGTGAGGTGTACCCTCATGTGAGTACAGAGAGTACACATTGAAAACTAATCTAAATATCCACCCAGAAGTCTCCAAATAACTTAGAACAATATTTACTAAACATATAAATGAAAAATACTCTAGATTAACTAAAAATTTTGAAAAAAATGGGGTGTACTCTCATGATAGTAGAGAGTACACATTAAAACAACTCCAAAAACTCACCCATAAGTCTCCAAATAGTTTAGAATAGCATATACAAAACATATAATTGAAAAATTATTCGCTAAAAAAATTTAAAAAATGGGGTGTACCCTCATAAGAGTACAGAGAATACACATTGAAAATAGCTTTAAAACCCCACTCATAAGCCTCCAAATAGCTTAGAAAAGCATCTACTAAACATATAATTAAAAAATAGTGTAGAATAGCTAAAATTCCCCAAAAACCCACTCCATAAACCACGAAATTCCCAAGAACTAAACTCAAATAACTTTATGGAACATACTAAAATATGGTAAGCCATATTAAAAAAAATTGAGAAAATGAAAGCGCACCAAATTATCAAAAATAATAATAGCTATAACATGCAACCGATAAATAGCATGTGCAACTTATAATAGCACCCTAAACACAAATAAATATAGAGATGATCTACATTTAGATTTCCAAATGCTTTATTCATATGCACAACCTTGTTTACTCAACATTTTAGAGCTTGTTATTTCATATTTAAAAAAAAATAACATAAGCAAACTCAACTCAGTAATTCATTTTCTTTGGCCAATCTTGGTGTTTAGCCAGTCCTTTGGAGGTTTTCGATCCTTCCTCCATGTATTTACACACAAACTTACAATCAACATTATTTTGTTGGACTAGTAGAATAATAAAAATAATTATAATTATAAATAATAAATGTTATATTGGGTCTTCAAGTCTTCATTCTTCATGTCTCTTTCATTTCTTAATGTCTTTGCCTTTTGATTTGGTAGGCTTTAAGGAACCACATGGTAACCCATGATAAAGGCTTCTAATGCTCATCCAAAATTAGCATAATCTTAATTCTAAAGCAAAATTATATTAAGATAGAAAAGTATAACTATACTTTCAAAATAGAGTTTAGCTAAACATACATACAAAAGCGGTTATATTTATAATTTGGACTTAGCATACACATGGGTAACCAAGCCCACTATCTAACTTGGATTATCTTAGAGGGCTTAAAAGAACCTAAAGCAAAACATTTATATTTATTTTTTATAATTATTTAAAAAACTAGAAAAAATATGATTAATAATATCATCCTAACATCTAGTCTACAAAACATACACCCTAACATCTAGACTAAAATATTACATCACAAAATAAAACATACATCAAACCATACACCACCCTAACATAAGGCTAGAAGTAGTGACTTAATCTAATCTGTGTGTCTTAAGGCTTGTGTGGTATTTTTTTACTAGACTTTACAATTGTAATTTTCCAAGTGTGAAAGATTTAACTTTTATATAAGGGGTGGTTTCACTTTAAGTTATTTAATTGATTTGCAAATTTAAGATTTGATTTATTTCATATGATGATCACATAGCAACTAAGTGTTATAAAAAAGAAGAAAAGATTTTCCACTTTTATCTCTACCTTAAGCCATTCTAAAGCATATTAATTTGACTTAATTATCTCTTTAGTGAATAGTTTATTACACATTTTTAAATTAATCTAAATTTAGTTCACTTTAAAGAATTCCATTCAATATGAAAGTTTCTTAAAATTGACTTAATTTATATATCATATGGCATACATCAAGTTACTCCTTCCCATCACATGTAGCATGCATATGACTTAATTCTAGGTAGAACCCACACATATTTCTTTTAGCACACTTTAAATGAAGGATGCATATATGTATTTTGTAGAAAATGAGATTTTCTCTCATTTACTAAATATACATACAAGTGTATAAAAGTTTTAAACAAGTTCTTTCATTGTTAACCGGAGTGAGGTAATGACCTCCTTGGGGCTAAAAAAACCTCATTGTGGAGAAATTTAGGGCACCACATGAGTTTAGAATTTCTTATTTAGATGATCAAATATCATTAAGTAATAAACATATTATCTCGAAGATAAACATATTTTCTATAATGGATTCGATCATTTCAATAAAATATTCCTAAGGCTAATGGGTCTTTTGTGTACCAAAAATTTTTTCCCTGAACTACATGGGAAAGTAGAACAGAGTTTATTTTAAATTGGGTTCATGATTCCCTATAGAGGCAAGCCCAAATAGTTAATTTCATCTTAAGAGTTGTCTCTTCTTAAGAATACTCTCGATTAAAGAAATAAGTTATCATTTCTAAAGATTTCTAAAGTGGTTTTCAAAGGATTGATTTTTTAGAATTTCATAAGCAGTAAGTTATTTTGGAAGCCAATTGGGATGAAGTAGAAAATGCTATTGATCGGGATGCCCGAGACATTTCAATATCCTATAATTGGGCTTTAAATTTAGAATTTAGTTTAGATTTTCAGTTAACATTTTCTTAGAAATCTAGGACTTAGATTATAGTAGCACGAGACTGCAGAAATGCCTAGTATTAAAGACTTATTTGAACAAATGCTTAACCTAGATGTGCTTCTATATTAGATGCTCACCTAGTTCTATTTTGGAATTATATCATTCCTCTCATGGGGGCTTATCAACTCTAAGTGTTAAATTCATGAAGCTAAGTCACATGAATGCAAAATTACATTTTAGAAAATCCTGTCTTCATTCAAGATCATTATTTAATGTCATGCAATTAGAAATGGTTATAGGCCAAATCAATAATAGAGGCAAGCTTCCCTAAGAAGGTTGTCATCCTCACAGATAAAATGACCTTATGTGCAATGGGTGAAGTTGCTAATTTAAAGAATGAAAACCATATGATTTCATGATTTAAACGATGGTTTCTAATTAATTTTATGTTGTGCCTAAGGCTTTAATTATATGAAGTTTCAAGTTGTATTTATTTTTATTTTAGTTTTTTAGATTTAAGTTGGGTAGAAAATTTAGTTTTTGCTATGAGCCTAATCGTCCAGGCTTTCATTCACAAGAAAACACAACACAGAAAGAAACCTATAAAAGTATGTTGATTCTATGGTGCAGCCAAAATAAATCAAGCCAATTTAAATTTATACAAACAAGTCAATGTGGTTGGGTACCATTATACACCCTCAAAGAAAAAAAATGGGCTACCGAGCTCTGCCCTTAAACAGCACGACCTAGAACCACAAGTCTAGATCAATGGGTCTTCTTTCCAGCATTGTCTCCTTCTTCAGGGACATCCATTGCTCCATGGACCACACCATCTCTGTAGGGTTATCTCATGTTAATTATCATAGATCAAACCTAATTCTAAGCTCAAATTTACATTTTAAAATTCAAAAGAAATCTAAGTCAAAATATATTAGAAATACAAATAACACACAATGTTATATTTTACAAACATGACTTAACATTAGTTGCTTGCCTACATGGACTATATTAAGGGATTTTTTTATTTTACAAATAAATAATAATTTTATAATTTTATTTATTTATTTATTTATGATAGCAATCACCACATTCAACATAATTCTAATAGAGAATCATCATCCAGATGAAGATTCATTCAAGTCTAACTCAGATCCTTATGTCTTAATTAATCTTTTAAATTTCTTTTAGTTTGTTTGAATTTGGATTTGAATTGATACTCTTTTCTTTGGAAATTGAATTTGATTTTCATTCTTGGTTTATTTTTCAATTTAGTTTGGGCTGAATTATTTCATTTGATTTTATTTGAATTGGATTATTTAATTTAATTTATTTTGTTTGGTTTTGTTTGAATTAGTTCATTTCGTTACATTAATCTTTTGGATTAAGTTATGATGGTTTCATTTGATTTAGTTTAGGTTAACCTAAAGTACTTAGGTTAAGGTTTGCATTCATTTAATTTGATTCAATGGAGATGTAAGGATTCATTAAGAGTTGGTGATTTCATTAATTATTTCATTAATTTAAGGTTTAATTTCATTAGTCCTTAAGTTTGAAATTGATTAATCCTTTGACTTAGGTTGTTTGTAGAATTGCCTTAAGTATTTTATATGTTTGACTAAGATTAGTTCAATTTATTTCATGATTTAATGAATTAATGGATTTTCTTATTTATTATGGATTTAATATTGATCTAGGAATTTGGAAATTCAACAACTCCCAATCCAAAGATCAATTAGGTTTCAAAAATTTCTAGCAAGTATTACATGCCAATTTTGTTTCCAAAGTTTTATCTAGATTAGATTCATAATTAATTAAAGTTATGATTATTTCATTAAAACTTAAATTATGCCTAATTTAATGGATTTATATGTTTCATTTTATTGATTCCTCCCAAATATGTTTGCAATGAGGGTTTATAATTTTTTTAAATATTTGGTTGATCTATTATGATTTAATTAAATTCTAGTTAATTATTTGAATTAATTAATTCAATTAATTACTTAATTAAGTGAAATTATGATTTATTGAGTTTAGCTGAGTTTTTTAAGGTTTTAATGTTTATTAGGGTTCATTAGGTTAATTTAAAGTTTTATGATTCATTTTTATTAATTATTTCATTTTAAATTAATTTATTTAATTAAAATTAAGGTTTAGGATTTAAATTTTCATTGCTCATAAAACACAGTGAAATAAATTGTGAGAAATTTACAAAATGTGTGTATTAACCCTAATTTTATTTTCCCAAAGTTTCAAATCAATTGCATGTGTGGATTTAAGTAATAAGATTTAATGGTTTTCAATTAAACATAAATTAAGGCTACAATACCCAAAATAATTTGGGGATTTTAATTTTTGTTGATTCCTCTCATCAAGTTGAATTCATAGAACCTTCATTTAAAATTTTTTTTATTTATATTTATTTTTCTATGATTTTTAGAATTTTTGAGTAATTTTAGCAATTTTTTAAATTCAGAAATCCTGAATTTCCTCTTTAAACTAGTCAGCGATGTGCGTGTGATTTGTCATTTTGGTTGGTTGATCGATCCATGTGGATCCCACTTTAAATATGGCGGGACGGTTTTGACCGTCCGATCCAATCAATCTACGAGTCTTAAGGGATATAAATTGATCTGCCCAGATCGAGCCATTGGTTCCATTCAAAGGAATTGTGTCTCTTACCATACATAAATGAGAGCCGTCCATGGTTTTGCTTGATTTTGGCGTCTAAGCAATAAAATCACCACGATTTCAATTGCAAAAGCAATCGTGGAAATCCTACAATCTGCAGATCACACTTGGGATCAAGTTTCCTTCGAAAATGATGAAAACCAAAAGTTTAATAGAAAAATGAGAGTATGTTAATGGAGAACCTCCAATTTGGCAATCTCTGGCAATGAAATCCATTCCATTAGCTTCAGAACAATGCAAGAAGCTTGTGCGCCAAAGGAAACGAGTTGTCTCCCTCTGAATTTCTCCCTAAACCAACATGGGGTTCGGCTCGAGGTGGCATTGATCATTCTCTGGCTTCCCGATGGCGAGGGGGATGGGTGGAATTTTGTTCAAGCTTGATTCAATCTCTAGAACGTGTTGGTACTTCAATTTGGGGTGAAATTCATTCCATTATATTTCACCATTGAAGGGCGTTTGTCCTTCATCCGTTCGTCGGCGAGTCGAGAAGGTCGGGGAATGGTTGGGAACTTCATCTCTTGCCTTGGTGATGCTTTTGGAATGAAAATAGGCAGGGAATAGGCTTCCCTTTCCCACTTTCCATAGGTGGACAAAAATCCTATATTGAAGGATTTTGGTCACTAAACTCCATCCAGCAGAGACTTCAAGGCCTGTCAAGGGGTAGGATTAATTCCACTTGGCCTTGTGAATATGTTGGGATGTTCACATGAGAGGGAGGAAGGCTCCTAGCTTTATTTTTCTCTTGGTCGATCCTCTCTTTTCTCTTTTTTTTTCTTCTAATTATCTTCTTCCTTCCCTTGGGAGAAGCCAACTTGTCCTTGGCTTTTGCTTGCTTGGTTGGCCTTCACTTGAAGGCAGCCATCCATAAGAGGTGGGATGACTTTGCATGGGAAGAGTGGAATTTCCATTTCCCTTCTTTCCATTTTTCTTTTGGATTTTGAAATTCCATTTTTGTCTTTTTATTGTTTTATGATTTATGACATTATCATCCTAGTTTGAATTGATGTATGACTTGCCTAAATTAATCTTAAATTGATTTGAGATTGGGTTTGAATTCAATTGACTTGGATTGGGAAATTAAAATCGAAACCAAGTAGTTGAATTCAAAATGTTGGATTTTAATTTAAAACTTTTTAATTTTGAATTCAATCATCTTGAATTGATGATTGATTGAGTTTTGATTCAAATTCAATTGAATTTAATTGAATTAGGTTGATGAGTTGACTTTGGTTTGGGTCTCACTGGCAGGTTAGCATAAACCTAAGGGATTCCTTAGGCACTAAGTATACTGTCCTAAGCACCGAATTAGGGCATTCTTATTTGGAATTTGAACATCCTAATTACTAATTTCATATTGATATAAACCTCATCCAAAAATGAGGTCGATACTCGCATCCCCGAAATGTTAAGACTAGACATACACACTATTCTTAAATACACATGGATGTACAAATGATGACAAAAATGAAAATTATGCAAAAATTATATTTCTTTCAATTGAAAAGAGATCTTCATTCATTAGCTAAATGCAGATACAAGTTTATACAAGTTTTAAGTTAATATTTCACCATTGTTAAACCAGGAGAGTGAGGTAAAGACCTCCTTGGGGCTACTTAAGGTCTTGCGACCCTAAAATGTCCAGACTAGATATACCCTCTATTCTTAAATACACATAAATGTACAAATTAATACAAGAATGAAAAATTATGTGAATGTTGTATTCCTTTTAATCAAATTATTTATACATGTGAGCTAAAGTTCTATCTAATTCTCAACATAAAATACATAAGAATGAATAAAAACAAATGTTGTGTCATTTTCAAATGGACTATACATTTGTTAACATTCAAAATTTATGTATATCCATTTAGACTAAAGAAAGAGAACTCCATATCACATGTTCTAAGCTATATCACATGCAAGCTTATAGATATTTATAACTATTATCACTCTAATTATTATACTTGATTTATACACTTTTAAAAATAACTTTGATTTAATAGTGATAATAGTATATATTATAAATTTAATTCAACACATGCAAGTTTAACATAAAAATAATTTCATTTGATTTATTTTGGAAAGACATGAATGAATGATTCAAATGATATATAATATTTAACATGATTATAAAGGAAATACTAAATATAAACATATAATCTCATTCAATCAAACTAATTCCTAAGGACAATCATATTTAATAAAAGCATTTAAAGAAAATCAAAGCTTGGTAATACCATCTTTCATTTTATGTTTTGACTTGAATTAATTAAATGAGGGAAAGTTTAATGATCCTAATCCATTCCCATGTTTTTGGTTCAATTTAGTTTAATGCAAAAGGTAATTAGATTGATTTTATGGGTTAATTAGGTTGTAATATGAGTTAAGTCCATTAATTACCCCTTTCTTATGCTACTTTGGCATAATTATCAAAGTTATTATGAGCCAACATGATATGCACATGCTTTGAAAATAAAATTGATAATGATCCTATGAAAATAAAAGGACCTAATACAATTGGCTCACAATTATTGGTTAGTTGAGGTTTAATTAAGTACTCTTATAACCCTTACATGTAGGTTAGTTATAATTTTATTAGAATTCTCTTAAGTTATTGAACACCTAAGAGTCTAAAGACTTAAGTCATTAAGTTCTAGAATGATTTAGATCTTAGTTTCATTGATTAATTAATTCAATTAATTAAATGAGCCATAATTAACTTGACTAATTAAATGAAATTGAAGGAATAGATTAAGAAGGAGGTCTCAATCGTATCCCATAGGATCATTCACTATTGCTCAAATGATTATTTATTTGATTCATTAATGTTCACATGATTAATTAATCATTAATTGGATGATAAGAGTAATTAAGGTTAATTAATTAATTTTTTTAATTAAGCAAGCAATAAATCGTAAGAAAATTAGGAAAGATAGAGGTCATCCCCTTAGACAATCTCAAAAAATTTGAGATTAATCCAATAGTCAATTAAAAAGTAATTAATTTAATTATGTTTATAATTAAACCTTAATTAAGCCTTAATTATTAATTAAATTAATTAGAAATATTTTTATTAGATCCTCACATGAAATACCTTTAAAATGAGTATTTATTTGTATTTTTTAGGATTTTTCTAAAATTTATTATGATTTTTTAAAATTTCAGTAGATTTAAATAATTTTTATAAAGTCTTTTAATTTATTTTATTAAAATGGACAATTTGAGCTTCAAAATTCAATATCTACCAATCCAGAAGTCATTTAGGTTTGAGATTTTTATGGTACATATATTTTAAGCTCAGCTTCAATCCTTGAAAGTTTCAACTCAATCTAGTTTATATTTTTAGAGTAATTAATAAATTTTACTTTCACTAAAACTAAATTAACCTCATAATATTTAGTGAAATTTGAGTATTTTGAGTTTGTTGATTCTCTAAAATCTAATCTAATGAGCCCTTATTGAAAATTTTTTTGTTAAGTATTCTATTTTTTTATAAAATTTTGAAATTCCACGTGATATAATTAATTTTTAAAATTAGAAAATTCTTAATTTTTAACTTAATCTAATCAACACCATGCACTTCCATGAGGTAGTGGTGGATTGGGCATGGTCTATGTGGCATCGATGCCAATGTGCGTGGTGATTGGAATGAGCCATTCGCGTGGCAAATATGATGGGGATGGCGATTTTTATCAGTCAAATCAAATATGATGATCTGAGGGCTTAAATAAAAGGATCTAGCACTAAATTGCGTCATTTACTTGAACGGAGATAGGGCTTTCGCCACAGAAAAGATGAAAGGGCGTGCATCGAGAGAACAAAAATTGTGAAACTAGTGAAAACCATAGAAACCGACATAATGGGGTCCGATTGAGGTCAATTTTGCGTCGATTCTTGCCAAAAAAAAAAATTCTATTTTGCATTAGGATTGTAAAAGGAAGAATGCAAGTGATTTCTAAGGGAAATTCTTAAAATCACGCAATCATCACAAAAAAGAGAATATGGCCAGCTAAAGTTTGATAAAATTACCTCACCGGGGATAGTTTTCAGTGGCATTGTTGATCGAAGCACTCTCCTTGATGCAAGAGGAAGCTTTCGAATGAATGCGACCTCTTATCTCCCTTTGGAATGTTGTATTCATCAATAGTCATCGTCTACTTGTACGAATCTGCCCAATTTTGGTGTTTTTAGCTCAAAAGAAATGGGGAAATGGTTACTGGTTACTTGGGAGAGATCTTGGAGAGTGAATAATGGTAGAATTCAATCACTTTAATTCCTCTTTTCCTATGTGCTTAATGGTGGCTGAAAATCACCATTAATGGTGAAGGAAAATGGTTGGGAGGGGATGGCTGATTAGTGACCTTGGATTCTAGCTCCCAAGTCTTCCTTTGCAGCTGTGTGGTCATTTCCATTAAGTCCAAGAGGTGTGAGGAGGATTGAATGAGGGGATTTTGCAAGATTGTGTGTTTTCCCTCACTTTCTCTCTCTTCTTCTCTCTCTCTCTCTCTCTCTCTCTCTCTCTCTCTCTCTCTCTCTCTCTCTCTCTCTCTCTCTCTCTCTCTCTCTCTCTCTCTCTCTCTCTCTCTCTCTCTCTCTCTCTTGGTTTCTGAGCCATAGATTAGATTTTACATGATGCTTTAAGTGTTTTATTCAATTTGGAGTTAATTTGGGACTAGGTCAACTCATGTTGACCCAAATGAGTTTGGTTGGGTTCAAGAAACCTGATTTGACTCATTGGCTTTGGATTTACTTTAATTATGTTTAATTGACCTTTTAAGATAGTTTAAATTGTTTGATTTTGTTTAACTTGGATAATTTTGCTCAGATTTGGATTTGACCCTTTTTGAGTTCAAATGGGTTAAATCAAGTTCAATTGAGTTAAATGTTTTGTTTGGCTCAACCAAGATGTGTTTAAGTTCTAATCATTTTTGATTAAGTGGTTATGATGATTTAGAGTGATTGGTTTTATTTTACTTGATGTTAATTTTGAATTGAATCGATATTAATCCAAATTGAGCTTAATGGGCTAAATGATCCAATTAAACCATTTGAGATCTCATGTGATTTAGATTTGTATAGTTGTATGTTTAAACATATTCATTTGATGATTTTGATCTTTTACAGGGATTTAATTTGGACAATTTTTGGTTTGTTGACTTTTGACTTAATGGGGCCACATGGGTCAACTCTAGGTCAAATGACTTATTTACCACTATGAACCTCATTTGAATTTATTTTTTGAGTTCATTTGTGTTTATGCTTTAATTATGTATTTTTTTTTTGATTCAATTTGGTTTAATCTTGATTTAATTTGATTATATTTGGAATTAGATAATTGCAAGTCATGGGTTAGGCCATAGGGTAGGGTAGGTCTCCTTAGTCTTAAAGCTTAGCTTAATCCAATGGAAAAACCCTTCTAAAGTCTCTAGGTTTAGGTTAAGTATTTACTTAGCCACTAGGAGTGTCCTATGAGTAAGGAGTTCTTAGTGTCTAGAAAATTCC
Organism: Cymbidium sinense; assembly: GCA_021442155.1. NCBI lineage: Eukaryota > Viridiplantae > Streptophyta > Magnoliopsida > Asparagales > Orchidaceae > Cymbidium > Cymbidium sinense. The sequence goes on from CM038220.1 coordinate 85,964,205, forward strand.
TAGACCTATGATGGGAAGATTGAATCATCACTCGAAAAGTGAGGTCAACAACAGCTTGTTTTATTTTAAATCAGATTCCTTATAAAGATTCTAATAAAATACCATAAGAATTCTGAAAAAATAGAAAACCTAATTTGAAGTATTTAAAAGTTTGTGGTTTTTAGCTAAAATATTTATTTCAGAATATAAAAAGATAAAAGTAGGATCTAAAATTGTATATGGTGTATTCATTAGACATTCTCTTAAAAATCCTACTTATAGATTTCTTATCATTAATTCTGATATTAGTGATATTTCTATTTATATAATTATGGAATCTAGAGAAGCTATATTTTTTTAAGATATATTTCCTATGAAAAATAAGATTACAAAATCTATTAATAAAAAAATCTTAAATAGAAAATTCTATAATAAATAATGATGATACTATTTTAACTAATAAAAATGATAAAAATATTAGAAAAAGTAAAAGAATTAGAAAAGAGAAAATTTTAAGTGATAATTTTTATTCTCTTTTAACTATAATATTTATTTTAAAAAATGATCCTACTACTTTTGATGAAGCTATGAATTCTATAGATGCACCATTTTAGAATTGAGCTATTAATAATGAAATAGATTCTATCATATCAAATAAGACTTAGATACTTTGTGATTTACCTCCACATTGTAAAACTATTGGATGTAAATGGATATTCAAAAAAAAAAATCAGATGGATCTATAGATAAATATAAAGCAAGATCAATAGTCAAATGATATACACAAAAAAGTGGTGTTGACTATTTTGATATTTATTCTCCGGTTGCTAGAATTTCTATAATTTATTTGCTTTTAGCTTTATCTTCAGTATATAATCTTACTATACATCAAATGGATGTAAAACTTGTATTTTAAAATGGTGATTTAGATGAAGAAATTTATAAGGATCAACCTAAAGGTTTTATAGTAAAAGGTCAAGAAAATAAAGTTTTAAAATTAGTAAATTTTTTTATGGAATAAAATAAGCTCCTAAACAATGGAATGCAAAGTTTGATAAAGTAGTATTGACATATAAATTTTTTATTCGTGAGTCTGATAAATATGTTTATATTAAAGTTGTTGATCATGATTATGTTATTTTATATCTTTATGTTGATGATATTTTAATTTTTGATACAAATACAAATATTATAAACAATATTAAAGAGTTTCTATCAACTCAATTTGATTGAAAAATTTAGGTGAAGCTAATGTAATACTAGATATAAAGATTTATAGAAATGCAAATAACATTTATATTACTCAATCACATTATATTAAAAAACTTCTTAAAAAAAATTTAATTATCAAGATGTGAGTCCTGTAGGCACTATATATAACTCTAGCTTATAGCTTATAAATATTTTAGGTGATAATATATCACAATTATAATATTCTCAATGCATCTAGCAAATTATTCTCGACATGATATTGCTTATGCTATAAGAAAATTAAGTAGATATAGTAGTAACCCTAGTGAAACTGATTGAAAAGCACTAGAAAGAATTTTTAAATATTTCAAAGGTACAATAAACTATTACATTCATTATAATGGTTTTCCTATTGTACTAGAAGAATATTGTGATGCTAATTGGATTGTCGACACTAATAAAACAAAAGTCACTAGTGGTTATGTCTTCATATTTTATGGTGGTGCAATATCATAGAAATCTACTAAATAAACATTAATCCTGATATGACCCTGAAAATTCTGCTAGTTGAAGCACAAATCTTGATGTCAGCAATCGGTTTACGAATCAAGACTAGCAAATCGCTATTATCAATTGACTCTTAAACATGGAGTGTTTATAGTAAAATCGAGGTCTTGGCAGCGGATCTAACAAAGATCTCATAATTCTAACTTCATTTGAGCATTCAAATGCACAAAATACATCATATGATCAAAGGAATCGGTTTGAGCCGTCCAGATGGAGTGGCTTGGATTTTGCATGTATTTAGAGGCACTCCCAATCTATAAATAGTCACTCATTCTTCATATGAGGCGAGAGAGAGAGAGAGCTCTAAAGCTTGAAAATCCTCCGTGCATAATGTGCCACCACTTGACGGTGTAGACCACCCCGTTGGTTACCAACCACCATCGGCCGTCGTGGTCGCCACCCGATCCTTGCCGTATCAATCTCGTCGCCGGTCGTCCACCGCCACCGCATCGCCCTCATCGCCGGTCATCATCATCAACCATCGTTGCCGGTCATCATTGCCATTGTCGTGGGTCCACTGCTTGGCCGTCTCATGCCATCTTGCCGATCACCATCCGATGACCTTCATCGTTGGTACGACCCCAATTTATTCATCATTACTATATGGATGTTGTTGGTGATTTTGGGATTCCATTGTCGATCTTTCTACAATTTTGTAATCCGTTATCGAAATTTTGTACTCAAATACATAGTGGAAGATTCTTACTGGGCTAGGACTCGTTGTTTTTCCCTCTTTTCAAGGTTTTTCACGTAAAAGATTCTGGAGTTTTCTTGTTGACTCTTTAAATACCTGGGTGTGTGCTGGATTTCACAAACAAGGCTAAGGCATAAACTTTCACTCCACCGCAATTGGTTTTCTAGCACGCAACAAATCCCTAGATCTACTATGAAAGTAGAATTTGTAGCACTTGGTTTTGTTAATTCTGGTTGAGTGGCTTAAAAGTTTATTAATTTGTTTGCCTTGTTTTGAAAAATATATACCTGCTATTTTAATAAATTGTGATAATTAAGCTGCAATAGCAAAAATAAAAAGTGCAAAATGCAATGATAAAAAATATCTTATAAGAATAATACATGATTCTTTATACGAATTATATAAAAGATGTGGTGGCACATACCATTTTATTTGCTCTGAGAAAAATATTGTAGATCCATTAGCTGAAAGGGCTTGCAAAGGCTTTTATATTGAGATCATTTGAATGGATGGGATTCAAATAGTCATAATAGTCGAAACCCAACCTTCATATTGGAAACACCATGATAGAAGGTTCAATGTGATAAAATTGAAGCTAATCGTTTGATTGGTGAAAGCATAATTTTAAATATTATAAATATCATCCTTATATATATTTATGCTAAACTACAATGAAAATAAGGTTGAGCTATAGCTCTTAATGAAATCAAAGGCAAAAAATTTTGTCAGATAATATAATTGTAGTGTATCTTGGAGATCTCACTTATATAAGTGTTGCAGTAATCGTTGCAATGAGATCTTATTCAGATCCTAAAAATACTTATGAATTGAGATGAAAGCACATGGCCTTTAAAGCATACCCTTGAGTAAAACTTATAGCGTGTCTCATATCATGTGTATACCAAATGATATAATAATTTGTATACTTAGTTTAAAACTTTGGTTACTATGGTATTTATTACTGTTGGATTTTGGTTATACAAAGTGAAAGTTCAAACTCGAAAAATACTTTCATTGAATACATGATAAAAGTTGTCCAAAATGAAAATTTTGATTATTGATCTCTTATTTTATTCACCTCAAGTTTATTTATAAATATTTTTATTATTGGAGATGAAATTGTTACGAAAAAAATAATGAAAAAAATATTATAATGTTATAATAACGTTACACTATATAATGTTATTCTTAACATTATTATTAAAATGTTATTATAATAAAAATTTTAATTATATAACTTATAACATAAACTAAATGAATATGAATAAATTAATTTATAACTTTAAATAATATCTAGTAAAGGCTATAAATCATTATTATGTGATTTTATGTTTAGCTCTCATCTATCACATATAAATAGATGATAATGTGAGCTTGAATGACATGAGAAAATCTGAATATTCTCTATTCCTTTCTCTATTCATATATTTTCTTGTCATTTTCTTTATTTCATTTTTGGGCAACGAGAGACAAGTAATTAGTTCGAAGTTTTATCGATCAGTCATGGTGCACACACGATCAAGGCAAGGGGATATGTTATATCTCACAAGTAAAAAAGAGAACCACAAATTGGTGCACCTAAGGTTTGATCTACTCTAAGGATAGTATCATCAGCACACCTCCCTCCCAGGCTATTTCAATCTAATTACTTTTATTTTTTATTTTCTTAGTTGTGTTAAATTTATTTCTTAATTGATAATTTATTTTCTTATAGTTCTAACAACACATACATTAATTAAAAAATAATAAATATAAAAAGAACTATTTCAATACAATCTTATACTAGTTTGATCAAATCCAATCTCAAGTTCAATTAGGATTGATATGAGCTACACTCGTTACTCAGCCAACTAATCATGATCCAAATGAGCCAATAGTTGATCTAATGATTATCCTTGTTTTTTTTAACTTCATCGTATGAGAAGTTGTGTTTAGAGGGTGAATTTGTGCAAGATATCTAAGTAGCCATCAATCAAAATAAGTAAATAAAAGTGAAGATTTGCTTTTGTGGTGTTAGGTATTGAATTAATATTAATACATAAGTAATATAATAAGGTAAATTCAACCTTATCATGTAAAAGCTTCAAAATGGGATAAATGACTTATTAGATAATGACATAATATTCATATGTTAATCATATTGTGGAGAAATTATTAAGCACTGATATCATACATGCATCTACATGCGAGGCCAATGGTAGGTTGATATATCATAGATGTGCCCAAACTCAAATTAGAATATTTTCTCTAGCACAATTGATAAGCTCACTGACCCAAGTCTGAAAGTGAGTCATATCAAAATAAGCAACAATAATTTTAAAGCTGCAAATTTTAAAGAGATTGAGCATCATTAAACAAAAAAACTCTAGTTTTCATGTGAATATTAATTTCTGTTTGTAAGATAATAAGAATGGAAGATAGTTATAGTGAAGAAGATGATGTGAAACACTAATTGATCATTCCCCTAACTCAAACTAAAGCATCTTTATAAATCTACATGGCCGCCTCTATTCTATTTACTAGAAAAAAAACCAAACTTTTTGTTAGGTTTTTATAGCTTATTGTGTAGAAACAAATAATAAAATAAATGTATAATATTGGATATAAAGACCAAATTAATAAATACAATTATAATATTTTGGTGTGAATTAATTAGCAATTTTTTATGTGTGAATAAAAAAAATTTATTTACATAAAAGCATGGCTTATTATCTTTTCAATAAATGCTAACTTTGGTTCATTCTGCATCACCTATGATGTAAATATTTACTTCATAAGCAACATGTCTTCCTCCGAAATATAAATTGTACTTTTCAAAATCAACTCTAACAAATTGACTCGTAGAAAATAAATCCACTCAGCTAAATCAGCTTAAAGTTAATAAAAATACAAATCAATCGAATAGTAGAAAACTATTAAGCTCACAAACCAATTCTACCAACCCTAAAATTGGTTTGTTTATATAAAACCATCACTTAATGAAGTATATATTAATCAATCATTTATCAAAGTTCTCTCCTTGATGTAATCAATCATATATCAAAGTTCTTTCCCTTATCCTAACGACCAGACCAGTTAAGCGATCTTGCTTGCCACGACCTTGGCCATCAGCACACTTCGAACTCTCTGCTACGACTAGATGATGCTCTTCCCTGCCACTGTGACGATTAGCCTATGAGAGCTTTTAGTATTTTCCGCTTGCTATATGAAAGTCAAAATCCTGTGATCCTTCTCAGTGAATCTGGCCAATGCTTGCCTATGGGTTGTCTATAAAGTGGCCGCTGCATTAAAAGCTGAAAAAAATATTAGCTGTGGTGTCCCAATCCATCCATCAACCTGATAAAATATAAATTAAATTTTCTATTTTATTAAGTATCCACATCTGATTTAATGTTTGGATATAAAAGTATATTCCAACATCATACATAATATTCTCTTTTAAAAGCTCACGTACAAAAAATAACTTTATATTTAAAAATAATAATTCATTTATGTATATATATATATAGAATAGAATAGAAGCATAAATATGTAAAAAAATTTACACTTCTTTTATGAGAAATTCTTGTTGCCTTTCATTCGGGGAGGAAATTAAAATTAATATCAAGTTTATAAAAAAGAATGAATATTTAACAATATTTGCACCAATCAATCTAAAATTTATCGTGAATGTTAGTAATATATATATACCAAATTTGCTGGCTTGAGCTAATGACTCAAGTTAATTAAAATGATTAAATACCAAATTTGCTGCTGTTGCTATATATTAGTGTTCGTAATCCGTAATATGAGAAATAATAATCCATGCATTTACATGTAACTATTAATCCGCACTTTATTCATTTATATTCCTATATATAGAGAGAAATGACTTTCACCCATCATTGGATAAATAGTGACTCATCTTAACTTACAAGTTATATTAATAAAAAAGCACTCCCTACATTACTTCCAACAGAGATAGTCATAAATATATTGTGTCTTGAGCAACTATTATCATATATAAATATTTTATAAATAATTATGATCAAGTATATTTTATATCTATATATTATCATTTTCATGAACAAGATTTATTTCCCATCAGGATAGTCAATGCATAGATAAATCAACTTACGTTATCATATATTTCATTTTAATATTTAAGTGTTTATGAAATTATCAAGATAATATTAACTACACTTGATATGTCATAGAAATATGATTATAAAATTTATTGAATGCTTAATTCACAATTACTAATTTATTAAATACTCAAATGAACATATTGTAAATATCAAAGATGATGATCCATATAAAAAAAAAAACATGTTTATCTTCTAGTAAATAAGGTGAGCACTTCAAGAGGTTTTAATCAAGAGCTAAAAGCTTAATTGAGGTCCAAGGAACATCATTGAATAAAATAAAAATGGAATAACCTAATTAAGAAAAATTCTACATCAATGAAACTCATTTTCAAGTCCTTATATAACTTATGTCAATTCATACAATAGCTTAAAAGACTTTCTTCTACACATTGGCAATGTCAGTATAAAATTTAAAATCGTCACTAGAACATAACAATAATGATAATTAGATATAATGGAAGAAAAATAGTAAAAAATAAGTGAACATATAGAAAAATGGGTAATAACTTGAGGAAGGTGAAGAAGAATACATAACATATATAGTATTATAATCATGAGATGCATTTTGGGGAAGAAATGATAGTGCAAAGAAACAATATTTCTTATAATTATAGGTTGTATGGATTGACGGAAAAAGTGGAAGAGTAAGAAGGTAGAAGTGATAGGTACCAATCTTGTAGACACTTGTTTCTTGGATGCTTAGACTCTCAAACAAGATGTGAGATCTCATATATATATATATATATATATATATTGTATGTAAGTTTATGACTAAATTCTCTCTATTTTGTTGACCTTCACATATACTACACAAGCTGAATCGGGCTTATAAGGTGAATTCGATCGACTTAGGATGCTTTAGAGCACAAATCGAGCTGAGATGTGCCAAACATCGCCAAAATAGTCCAAATGATCTCCGATCGATGAATGGACTTCACCATCACGTTCAGAACATCAAAATTGGTCAAAAATATAAATATTGCATAATCTAAAGATCAAACGATCAAGCGATCGAGCTATCAATGTGTTATCGCACATATTAGAGTCGGGAAGCTGCGATAATATCTAAACAACCTCTGTTTGTAAAATTGATTGCACCGTTAGCTTCAAAACATCAAAAACTACCAAATGAGACTATCTATGCTCAATTCAAATGAGTATGTACAAATATCGAATGATCGGAAGAGACAACGCAAATCGAGGCTAAAATACAGTGACATCGCCAAAATTAGTCAAAATGATCTCTGATTGATGAACAGACTTCTCCATTATGTTCAAAACATCAAAACTAGTTAGAATATAAATATTTTATAGCCTGATGATCAAGCGATCAAGCGATCATGTCATCAACATGCTTACACATATATCGAGGTCAGGAGACACCGACTTAAACTAAACGATCACCGTTCATAAAATTGATTGCATCATTAGCTTAGAAATATCAAAATATATTAAGTAAGACTATTCGCACTCAATTCAGATGATTCTGCATGAATGTCAAGTGATGGGAAGTGATAACACGCATTTTGAGCTCAAATTGACCCAATTTGACATCAACTTGAATCAAATGGCCTCCGATCATGAAAAAGACTATGTCGTTGTGTCCGAAATATTGGAATAACCTAAGATTGATATATATATTAACTATGTAATTTTTTTGGCATGAAATTTACATTAAGACTGATTAGATATTTAAACGATTAATAAAAAACCTAATTTAATCCTATCTAAACTAAATCCCTAAAAGCGACCAACCCTAATTCCTGAAGCATGACCCAAGCCTTTCAATCGACCTTCACTCAACTCTTTGTCCTTCACGTGCCTCTTGCTCGTCCAGGCCTCCCCTCCCTTGGCTCATCCCTCGAACTCCCCTCTCCTTCTCAGCTCACTGTCTCATGCCTGTTGCTCCTCGATCTCCCCCTTCTTCTTCTCAACCATTCCCCCTTCCTTTCATGGTTATTTTTCTTCCCTCAACTGAAAGAAGGGCCTTTTTCTCTTTGGTTTTTCCCCTCTCTCTCATCCAAACCACACGCAAGACCTTCCCCCTTATTCCTCTTCTCTCCATGCAAGCAAGGGCAAGGTTCTCCCTCTCCTTCCTCTTCCCTTCCCTTCCTCTTTCCCTCATTTCTTCCCAAATAGAAAATCCCCATTTCCCTTTTCTCTGCTAAAACCCAAAATCCCCATTTTCCCTCATTTCTTCCCAAACTGAAAATCACTATTTTCCCTCATTTCTTCCCAAACCGAAAATCCCCATTTCCCTTATTTCTCTCAAAACCAAAAATCCCCATTTTCCTCCCAAATCAAAATTTCCCTCTTCTTCCCACTCATCCTTCTTCATCTACCTCAACAAACACACCAAATCGAAATTCCCTCTTGTTCTATTTCTTACAAGAGCAAGCATAACCTTCTTCAAATTAAACACACATCCACTGATTTTCATCCTTCTGACCTTTCCTTTTTCCACAGCTGAAGGAAAATATTGTCATCAGGAGGGTTCTTCTCTTAGTTTTGGCATCTCTCTCCACGTCCATCTAACATTTCCTTTTGCCATAGTCAAAGAAAAATATCATCATTAGGCGAGTTGTTCTCTTGGTTTCTAACATCTCCCTCTCCATCTCCCTCAGCTTTGGTGAATGTGCAACAAAATAAGCTTGAAATGTGTCAATTTGGAAATATATGTGCTAGTTTCTTTTTGTAAGTTTGAAGACCCCACTAAGATAGCATAGGGCATGGAGTCGAAGATGGTGGTGTCATGAAGACACCACTCCTACTCAATAGGGCTTACTGAGCAAGCCAAAAAAAATATTAGATGTCGCTCCCATGGTCAAAATGCTACTAAAATTTCGTCAAATCTTTGGACTTAAAAAAAAAAAGAAACTGAGTTAAGAGCACTAAACAAAGAAATCTAAAGCTAAATTCAAATTAAAAGAATCAAATAAGAAAAAGGGGGAAGAGAAAATAACATATAATGAATACAAATGTAAAATATTAAATCAAAGAGAAAAGAGGTAAAAAGCACTTACAAGATTTATCTAAGCTCACAAAGCCCACTAAAAAATTAACCTTTCTCTTTCAAGCACTCCAACTCCTCAAACAAGTTGAATGAAATAGAAGTCACCACCCCTTAGCCTTATTTTAGGAATTGAAGGAAACAATGTGGAACCTATCCTTATTTAAATTTAATAATCAAGTGTGACGACAGGTTTGAGGGATGATACTAAACTCACAAACTTTAATTGTAATCCTCGGTGGATTAAATTAAAGTGGTAAAAAGGTTTTCTTTTCTTCAGACTTCACAAAACTAAACAAGCTTTAGTTGAAACTTGGAGAATGATATCAAACTTATAAGAGAACTAATTGAACAATTAAAAATTAAATGATATCAATAGAAGTAGGAATTTTGATTGAACATCAAATCAAAGTATAAAAGAAATCCCCTTTGAATTAAGATATACTTTTCAAATATACTCAAATAAATTGAAGAAAATTAAAGAATTCATCAAAGATTTTCCATGAGATTGAATGATTGCTAATAAGCATAAGCAATGAATCCTTAGAAAATGTTTGAAGTATATTCGTTGCCCTATTAAATACTCGAATTAGATCAAGAAGAAATTGGGTATAGTTGGTGATGAATTTGAGAATTTTCATAAGTGAGAGTCTATAGAATATTCAAAAACTAATCAACTTGGGATAAAAGAAAGTAATTCAATATTAATCCAAAAGATCTAATAAGATATTAGACCAATTTATAACAGCTTAGATGCCACCAGATTCGTAACACATCGTACAAGTGAACAGAAGGCATTAATTAAGGCAGTCTTAAATACACACACATTGGCCCCGATACCATGCTAAATGTTTAGTTTCAACTGTCTAAGAAAGCTGTGAGGGTTATTTCCTAGTTTAGTCTTAGGATTGGGTTTGGGTTAACAAAACCTAAAAATCTATTATAAGAATTTCAACTTACTAAAATATCTGAGAAGCTAATTTTGTCATGTGATAGTAGATTTGATCCTCTGTTAGAAGCTAAATAGAGTTAACATGATCTAAAGTTCTCAATTATATTTGATTCAATCAATTAACTATCTGGCGTGTTGTGTTGAATTTCCAGGGATACTTCCATCAAAATGTTATTCTAATTTTAAATCAAATAAACTCAAATTAAGTATCAATCTAAAAAATTGCTTAAATGAAATTCAATCATTAAAAACTTAAAGAAAAACTCAATCTATCCACCTTTTCGCAATTATTTGTCGAAGGTGACAAATTAAGAAAAATCTAGCTCACAAAAGAGCCAATGTCAAATCAAGTGTTCCAATATATTCACTCCTAATCAATCTCATGTCAGCAAGGATGCGCCCATGTCCTCTGACTATGTGGCCTGGCCGGTAGGCTCTATTGATGATGTAGTTATGACCAGAGTCCTTTGATCGGGTGGTTTGGCCAATAAGGCTCCATTATATTATCATGCATCATAGCCCGTATGCTTCCCAATGACTCTGCCCTTTGAGTTGTGAATTATAGGGTACACCTAATAGGGAAAAAATTCTCTATCAACTAAGATATACTTAAGCATGTCTCCTTAGACAATACTACCTTAAGTCTATAAGGATTTCTTGGACGATGTAACACATGTGTTGATGATAAGAATCTTTCTGTCAGGTTGGGTCGACTATCTCCTCTGACTAAGTAGACTAGGGACCGCGAAAGCCCAGGATGATGGAACCATGGGATCTAGATCAAGCACATCATCATTCCCTAACCATCCGCTTTAAGTTTAAAAGATGATAAATTTCATAAATCTAAGCACTAAATTACAAAACTCTACCTAGTAGAGGTCCTTTTTGTGTTCATCATCCTCAAGTCTGGAATTAATGGAATTACCTTTAAAGAATTTTTACTTGTGTTCAAAATATTATACATAAAGGTTTAGTTCTTCACACTTGGTCCAAGCACAAGTCAAAATATTTCCAAAAACTATGGAACAATATAGGTTGGGAAGCTCAATTAAGAGCACTGGGTGGTCCGTGGCTGGTTGTTTATAATCCATTGCTACTAAGCAGAATGCTACCTAAGACTCCTTTGGGCGACATAAGAATATTCTACAGCAGCCCAAATATAGAATCAATTTTCTCTAGGCTACGGGGAAAAAGTTTGTATGTTGTCATCTTTTTTTATTAGCTAGATTATGGATATCATTGGTTACTTGGTGAGGAGGTGGTGTTTTATTCCATCGGGTAGGAATTATTTCCTTGGTCCAAGAAGTACTATTGATTTCCTTTTAACCTTTGTCTTTCTGTTTCTTTTCTATTTTTGTTTCTGTTTCTTTTAAGGTTGTTCTTAGTATATATTCTCTGGATTATTAATTTTATTTTATTTATAAAAGGAAATGTTTGTTTCTTGATTGTTGGTCTCCCAATGGTTGGGGATTGGTACCTTGCATGTTGCAATTTGATAGCTAATAATAAAATTTTGTATATATAGATTTCTTATGCCTATCCCGGGTTTATTACATGGAGGTTGTCTGTTATTACCTCCTTGCTTTCTCTCATGTTGGTTATGCTATGATCTATAAACATATTTGATGGTTCTAAGTTGTAAGGTGATTTGGTTTCATCCAGTGGATAGCAACTACTTTTTATTTACTGCTTATATCAAGGTGGTGAACTTTATAATTTTCTTCGAATGGACGTTCATCTTAGGTTTGTTTTCTTTGACGGGTGGCAATTTAATCTCCTGATTTGGATGGTAGTAGAATATGTGTGGTAACCTTGGTGGGATGCATATGTATGTGGTTGTCCCAAACTAGTGGATTGATTCCTGCAACTCCTTTCTCCACATTATGGTTTCCAAATGTAATTATATCCTCTCTTATGGGTACTTACTGGCATTCAAGATATTTGCAGGTGTTTTCTTTTATTGCAGGTTCCTACTAATTTTCGTTGGATCAAAGCTCTTTTACTCCTCAAGCAGATGGTAGCGGATATTGTTGCATGTAAAGGTTTGTTTCTTTAATATTAGGGTTTGTATTTGCTTTTGCTGTGTGAATTTTGTACTTAGATAGGGGTTTTACTCTTTAGATTGATTGTAGCTCTTTGAGTCAGAGTTTAACCCCTTTAAGGATCTTGTAACCTTTTTATTTGAGCAATAAAATTCCCCTATATGGGGTTTCAAAAAAAAAAGAGTAGGACTAGGATTCGGCACAGTGGGTCCAATTGATGATGAAGATTATTGCCCAGTTGTTACCAATCATTTAGAATCTGATAGGTTCTTCTCACACATCACCAACTCTCATGAGAATGTGTGTTTAGAAACTTCAGATGATCTAGATGATCTCCAAGTCGATGAGGCACAACCAGAGTTTGAAGAGGAGATTCATTCAACAATAGACAAGCTCAAAGGAATCAACCTCGAGATAGAAGAAAATCCTTGCCTGATGTACATCAGTTCATTGCTAAATGAAGAAGAAACCAATGACTTAGTTAGACTATTAGAAGTTTAAAGACTACGCCGAGTTATAAAGAAATGCTCGGTTATCTCGATGTTGTAGTCCACTAGCAATGAATACTAATGTTTCCCCTATTAAGCAAGCTTCTAGGCGCATGTGATTAGAAATTGAACAATATGTCATTTCTGAAGTCAAGAAATTGATCGATGCTATTTCATCAGGGAAGAAAAATATTTTACCTGGTTAGTTAGTTTAATGGGTTAAATGATCCAATTAACTCATTTGAGATCTCAATTGATTTAAATTTGTTTAGTTTTATGTTTAAACATACTCATTTGATGATTTTGATCTTTTAAAGAGATTTAATTTGGATAATTTTTTGTTTGTTGACTTTTTTTTTAATAGGGCCCATATGGGTCAACTCTAGGTCAAATGACTTATTTACCACTTTGAACCTCATTTTAATTTATTTTTGAGTTCATTTGTGTTTATGCATTGATTATGTACTTTTGATTTGATTCAATTTGGTTTTAGCCTTGATTTAATTTGATTTTATTTGGACTTAGATAATTGCAAGTCATAGATTAGCCATAGGGTAGGGTTGGTCTCCTTAGTATTAAAGCCTAATCCTATGGAAAACCCTCTAAAGTCTCTAGGTTTAGGTTAAGTATTCACTTAGCCACTAGAAGTGTCCCATCAGAGTTCTTAGTGTCTAGAAGATTCCTAGACCTATGATGGGAAGATTGAATCCTCACTCCAAAAGTGAGGTCAACAACAACTTGTTTTATTTTAAATCAAATTCCTTATAAAGATTCTAATAAAACATCATAAGAATTCTGAAAAAAATAGAAAACCCAATTTGAAGTATTTAAAAGTTTGGGGTTGTTTAGCTAAAATATTTATTTCAGAATATAAAAAGAGAAAATTAGGATCTAAAATTGTATATGGTGTATTCATTGGATATTCTCTTAATAGTCATATTTATAGATTTCTTTTCATTAATTCTGATATTCGTGATATTTCTATTTATACAATTATGGAATCTAGAAAAGCTATATTTTTTGAAGATATATTTCCTATAAAATATAAGATTTCAAAATCTATTAATAAAAAAATCTTAAATAGAAAATTCTATAATAAATAATGATGATACTATTTTAACTAATAAAAATGATAAAAATATTAAAAAAAATAAAAGAGTTAGAAAAAGATAAAATTTTAAGTGATAATTTTATTCTCTTTAACTATATTTATTTTAAAAAATGATCCTACTACTTTTGATGAAGCTATGAATTCTATAGATGCACCATTTTAGAAAGAAGTTATTAATAATGAAATAGATTATATCATATCAAATAAGATTTAGATACTTTGTGATTTACCTCCACGTTGTAAACCTATTGGATGTAAATGGATATTCAAAAAAAAAATTTAAAATCAAATGGATCTATAGATAAATATAAAGCAAGATCAGTAATGAAATAAACAAAAAAAGTGGTGTTGACTATTTTGATATTTATTCTCTGGTTGCTAGAATTTCTATAATTTATTTGCTTTTAGCTTTATTTTTATTATATAATCTAGTTATGCAACAAATGGATGTAAAACCTATATTTTAAAATGGTGATTTAGATGAAGAAATTTATAGGGATCAACCTAAAGTTTTATAATAAAGGGTCAAGAAAATAAAGTTTTTAAATTAGGAAAATTTTTTTATGCATTAAAACAAGCTCAATGAAAAGTTTGATAAAGTAGTATTGACATATGAATTTTTTAATTGAATTTTGATAAATGTGTTTATATTAAAGTTGTTGATCATGATTATGTTATTTTATATTTTTATGTTGATGATATTTTAATTTTTGGTACAAATATAAATATTATAAATAATATTAAAGAGTTTCAATCAACTCTGATAAATTTAGGTGAAAATGTAATACTAGATATAAAGATTTATAGAAATGCAAATAACATTTATATTACTCAATAACATTATATTCAAAAACTTCTTTAAAAAAAATTAATTATCAAGATGTGAGTCCTGTAGGCACTATATATAATTCTAACTTATATCTTATAAATAATTTAAGTGATAATATATCACAATTAAAATATTCTCAAATAATTATTGGTTATACATCTAACAAATTATTCTCAACATGATATTGCTTATGCTATAAGAAAATTAAGTAGATATACTAGTAACCTTAGTGAAACTGATTGGAAAGCACTAGAAAGAATTTTTAAATATTTAAAAGGTACAACAAACTATTACATTCATTATAATGGGTTTCTTAGAAGAATATTGTGATGTAGTAGATTGACACTAGTAAAATAAAACCCTAGTGGTTATGTCTTCACATTTTATGGTAGTGTAACATCACATAAATCTACTAAACAAACATTAATCTCTAGATATATTATGAAATTTAGAATTTATATTATATTACTTCTAAAGTCGAGTGGCAAAAGTTTATTAATTTGTTTACCTTGTATTGAAAAAAACTATACGCTATTTTAATAAATTGTGATAATTAAGTTGCAATAGTAAAAATAAAAAATGCAAAATGCAATGATAAAAATATCATATGAGAATAAGACATGATTCTTTATTTGAATTATATAAAAGATGTGGTGTCACTTACTATTTTATTTTCCTTGAGAAAAATACTATAGATCCATTAGCGAAAGGGCTTGCAAAGGCTTTTATATTGAGATCATTAAAAAGGATGGGGTTAAACTAATCATAATAGTGGAAACCCAACCTTCATATTGGAAACACCAAGATAGAAGGTTCAATGTGATAAAAATGCAGCTTATCGAATGACTAGTGAAAGCATAATTTAAATATTATAAATATCATCCTTATATATATTTATGCTAAACTGCAATGAAAAAAAGGTTGAGCTATAGCTCTTAATGAGATCAAAGGCAAAAAAACTTTGTGAGATATTATAATTGTAGTGTATCTTGGAGATCTCACCTATATAAGTGTTGCAGTAATAGGCCGCTGCATTGAGATCTTATTAAGATCCTAAAAATACATATGAATTGAGATGAAAGCAGATGGCCTTTAAAGCGCACCTTTGAGTAGAACATATAGCATGTCTCATATCATGTGTATACCAAATGATATAATAATTTATATACTTAGTTCAAAACTTTGGTTACTATAATATTTATTATTGTTAGATTTTAGTTATACTAAGTGAAAGTTCAAATCCGGAAGGTACTTTCATCGAGTGCTTGATAAAAGTTGTCCAAAATGAAAATTTTGATTATTGATATCTTATTTTAATCACCTCAAGTTTATTTATAAATATTTTTGTTATTGGAGAGGAAATTGTTATGGAAACAATAATGCAAAAAAAAATTATAACGTTATAATAATGTTACACTATATAATGTTATTCTTAATATTATTATTAAAATGCTATTATATAATAAAAATATTAATTATATAACTTATAACATAAATTAAATGAATAATAAATTAATTTATAACTTTAAATATTAGCTAGTAATGGCTATAAATCAAAATTATGTGATTTTATATTTGGCTCTCATTTTCACCTATAAATAGATGATATGTGAGTTTGAATGAAACATGAGAGAAAAATCAATATTCTCTTCCTTTCTCTATTCATATATTTTCTTGTCATTCTCTTCATTTTATTTTTGGGCAACAAGAGACACGATATTAGTTCAAAATTTTGTCGATCAGTCGTGGTGCACGCACGATCAAGGAATGGGATGTGTTATATCTCACAAGTAAAAAAAAGAATCACAAATTGGTGCACCCAAGGCATGATCTTCTCAAAGGATAGTATCATCAGCATACCACCCTCCGAGGCTATTTCAATATAATTACTTTTATTTTTTATTTTCTAACTTGTGTTAAATTTATTTCTTAATTGCTAATTTATTTTCTCATTATTCTAACAACACAAACATTAATTCAAAAATAACAAATATAAAAGAACTATTTCAATACATCTTTTTCGATCAAATCAATCTCAAGTTCAAATTAGGTTTGATATGAGCTACACTCAATGGCCAACCATCATGATCCAAACGAGCCAAGTTGATCTAATCATTCTCCTTGTTATTAATTTTTTTTACTTCATTGTATGAGAAGTTGTGTTTAGAGGGTGAATTTTTGCAAGATATGTAAGTAGCCATCTATCAAAATAAATAAAAAAATAAAAGTGAAGATTTGCTTTTGTGGTGTTAGGTATTGACTTAATATTAATACATAAGTAATATAATAAGGTACATTAAACCTTATCATGTAAAAGCATCAAAATGGGATAAATGACTTGTTAGATACTGACATAATATTCATATGTTAATCATGTTGTGGAGAAATTATTAAGCGCAAATATCACACTTGCATCTACATGTGAGGCCAATGGTAGGTAGATATATCATAGATGTGCCCCAACTCAAATTAGAATATTTTCTCTAGCCCAATTGATAACCTCATTGACCCAAGTCTGAAAGAGAGCCATATCAAAATAAGCAACAATTTTGAAGTTGCAAATTTTAAAGAGATTGAGCATCATTGAACATAAAAACTCTAATTTTCATGTGAATATTAATTTTTGTTTGTAAGATAATAAGAATGGAAGATAGTTATAGTGAAGAAGATGATGTGAAACACTAATTGATCATTCCTCTAACTCAAACTAAAGCATCTTTATAAATCTACATGGCTGCCTCAATTCTTTTTACTACAGAAAAAAACCAACTTTTTGCTAGGTTTTTATAGCTTATTGTCTAGAAACAAATAATAAAATAAATGTATAATTGTGGATATAATGACCACATTAATGAATACAATTATAATATTGTCATGTAAATTAATTAGTAATTTTTTGTGTGAATAAAAAAATTTCTTTATAAAAAGCATGGCATATTATCTTTTCAACAAATGCTAACTTTGGTTTGTTTTGCATCACCTATGATGTAAATCTTTGCTTAAGTAACATGTCTTCCTCCAAAATATAAATTCTACTTTTCAAAATCAACTCAATCAACTCATAGAAAATAAATCCACTCTAAATCGACTTAAAGTTAATAAATACAAATCAATCGAATAGTAGAAAATTATTAACAAACCAATTCTACCAGCCCTAAAATTTGTTTGTTTATATAAAACCATCACTTAATGAAGTTCATCTTAATCAATCATATATCAAAGTTGTCTCCTTGATGTAACAATTTTAACTTATCTCAACGCTCCCTTCATGAGAAAACACATAAATAAATATAAAATCTTCATGAACCATTGCCAATCACTAGCAAAACCTTTAAATTACCATTAGTTACTTTTGTGCTTGTAAACCTTTTTTATCCAAAGTGAATCTACATTTCATCATAATGGGATGTGTCTCACGTCAGAACCCACATCTATTTACTTTAGATGCTTGCAAGAAGGCAACTAATGACTATTAATTAGACTCCTTAAAAGTTATAGCATAAAGCCCTTTAGCTTTAGCAAAATGGTTCTAATAGGTTGATCAGGAATGGTAGAACTATGAAGTCTTAAACAACTTGGCAACCTATACCCATCATCTCATCTCTAATGACAATTCTCACTCAAAGACATTTGCTTAACTATAGTCTCCCAATCATGGTTGCCCAATCATCATCATTTTGACTAACACGATTATAATTTTCGGACCTTCACTTGATCATAGTGCTCAACTACAACAACCTCCATCTCTTAGCTTGATTGCTTTTTTTTGAGTTTTCACATAAAATTATTAGTTTTACAACTTTGTTCTCTTAACTTGAACATTAGATTTTCATATAAAACTAAAATATTAAACGCATACTCTTTACCATCTTAAATATTCCAACACACAACAGATTTAAATTTATTAAATAAGAGTAAATTTAAAAAAATATTAGGCACACATGTTAAATCATAGTTTACTATTTAACTATCTATTTTAAGGATTTATGATTTTAATGATTGTAAAATTAATGTAAAATCTAAGAAGGAATCAAATCAAATTTGCAAGATGAATAGATTCATGAATATTAATTAATTTTTTAAATTAGCTTTAATAATATTTAACTTAGATGATTAATAATAATTAGATTTTATTTAGTTGCCCTAACATTACTTTTAAAATTAATAAAACTGATAAGTAATCATAATTAATTAGGATATAATTGATACTAATATGTATGAAAGGGATTATAAGTAGACTATTAAAATGTCTTACTATTTTTAAAATATGATAATCATTAAACTAATTAAAAATCCTAATTAAATAATAATGAAATCAAAGCAACATAATTAAATATAATAAATTACCTTCACTATTTTTTTAACATAATAAAAAAATAAAATGATTATTTTTTATTTAATATTTTGAACCAAGTCTTTATAAACTCTTATGAATGACTATATGATTATAAGCTAATTTAACTGATTAAAATCTTAAAAACTATTATCAACAATCTAAAATCTTAAAAACTATTATCAACAATCTAAAATCTTAAAACTATTATCAACCAATAAGCAAACAATCTTAGCCTAGTGGTTGAGAGTATAAGCTTTCAACCAAGAGGTCTTGGGTTTAAAACTTATATATCTATTGTGTGTGTGAATTTATTATTAAATTGGGCCCAAAAAAATATGGCTAATGATGGTGAAAGCAAAACTATAATTTGAGCTTTATGATGTGACCAATGAAGAGAACTTATGCACATGATTTTTAAGATCAAATATTAGAGTCACACATTTTATATTTTTTTATTGATCATTAAAAAAATCTTCTAAACACAAAATATGAACTCATTTTAAAAAAAAAGACTTAAAATGAACTCATGGTGGAATCAGCTACATAGCTGCTCATTTCACATAAGTTAATGAAATTTTTGAGATTATTTCTATTTTATATTTAAGTTTAAAAGTTTAATGTATATTTTTATTTGAAATAAATGATATTTAGTATCTTAAAATATTTATTTTTATTTTTATTGAATAATAAATATGTTAATTGCGTTAATAGTCATTTTTTAAAATAAGAGAGAGATATATTTTAAAAAAAAAAAAATAATAAAAAATATAAAGTTATTTCAAATTGGCCTTAAGCTCTAATTATTATTCTCAAAACTCTGATCAAATTATTATTATTTCTATTAATGGAGAAATAATGAAAGAAAAGAAATGGAGAACTTTTGAAAAAAGGAGTGCTTTGTGACGCTGATTGTGAAATTGTATTCCTAATATATGAGATTTAATTAGCTTGTGTGAAGTTCAATTTTATGAGATTAAATGAAGTTAAAATTATAAAATTTGTGCTAATTTCAAAATAATTTAATAGAGAATAACGCTAATGTTAATTTTAATTTCACCAACCCAAATTGTGAATTTTAATTTTTTTTTTAAAAGGCTAATTTTCTAGCTTCAACAAATGAGATCTTAAGTGAGATACAAAATAAATATTTATTTTTTAGAAAATATGCATTTTACTACCATAGTATATTTAAAGAATTTTAAAAAAATATTTAATATATATATATATATATATATATATATATATATATATATATATATATATATATATCAAATAATGTGAAATAAAAAATATATATAATAAAATATATAATAATATTATATGTAAATATAAAGTAATATATATAATAATAAATATATTAATTATATTTATATAATAAAATAATACATATATATATCAATAATAAATACGATTCAAATAATGAAAATAAAATATATATAATATATTTTGCATCTGTATAATTGTACATGAAAACTAAAAGATATGTAATCTTCATTTATGCCAAATACAGAACAATAGTTCCTTGATAATAAACAAATTATATACATGATGAAGAAAACCTAAATAATATATAATAATTTTAATATAATTGTAAAGCGAATCGTCATAATCAATTCACGATCATAGTGCATCATTATAAAACTTTCCTCTCCTTTTTCTCTTATCTAAGCTATTACCATTGTCACTTCTTCTTCACAAAATACCATAATGCTTCCTCTAATATCAGATCTATCACTTCACACCAAATATTTTGGCATTGGGGAAAAAAAGTAGTTTCCTTCCATTAATGGTGACAGAGGAGCTCTATTTTTCCTTTTTTGTTCTTCATCCTCTTGTAGATGAGCATGATCCAGCTTCAATCTCCATGTAGATTGTGCTTCATATTTGGTATCCATGTTAGAAGAGGAGATGGTGAAGGCAAGGAGAACAAAAAGGGAAGGATGAATTATTTAGGAAGAATGAAGAAGATTGATTTATATCTTTAAACATCTATTTGACGTAATTACTTGAGGTGAGATGTATAAGTAGAGCAGTGGGAATTTATAGAGGAAGATGAGCTTCATTTTCAAATTTCTTTAATGGAGGGAGAGATGGATTGAGGGGAGGAATGTACATATGTCCCAACGCAAAACCTGCTGCCTTATTATATGAAAATTTACATATATAACATAATTCTTATGAATTTATATATATAATATCTAAAATTTGATATTTACAAACATAGTACCTTTTTATGCTTCAAAAAGTAAATTTAACTTCAAAAAAAGTAAGAAAAGTATTATTTTTGTTATAATAATAAAATTTTAGATACTATATATATAAATATTTATATTTAGATGTTACATATATAAATATATAAGAATAGTGTGATATGTATGTAAATGCCCTTTTATTATAATAATTATTAAATTATCCAAGATCCGGTTTAGGCACCTCCGACGTGTTTTTTAAAGTATCAATATTGAAGGCGTGGATGTATTTCCGCTAATATTACAAAAAAAAAATAATGAGAAGTGAGTTTGTCACCGCCTGATTTATTATTTTAATGTTTTACTTTTTAGATAACAATGCTAGTTTAGCTTTAAGTTAGAAGTTGTAATTTAAAGTTCATTAAAATAGAAAAGTACTACTTGTTTTATAATATGATTTATTATGATTTTAATTAATATGAAAACAATGAGGAGAAAAATAATTTGTTGTATGTATTTTTAATAATTTTAATGTTATAAATAGTACATATATAATATAAATCACATATAATAAGTATGTATACATCTATATTCACTTAATTTTGATGAATTAATTAAAATAGATTTAATTATTTGTATGTTTAGACAATGTTAAACACTGACTATTTAACTGCACATAATACTGGTCCAAAAAGCTACCAAGATTTTGATGCGGTCAAACATTTCATTTTTCTTAGGGCTTGTTTATTTTTCGGACCAATTTTATTTTATAATTTATAATTTCTTTTTATATTGTTTTAAAAATATATTTATTTAATGTATTTTTTAGTATTTTAAAAATGTCTAAAATAATCTAAAGATATTTTATATATTGTTAAAAATAATAATAATAAAAATATATTTTATTTTAAAATGAAATTAAAATATTAAACATAAAATAAAATATAGAAGTGATCCTAAATAGTCCTTTAATATTTTTTTTAATTAGGCGCTGAAATGTAATATTAATATAAAGAAAGTTTGATATCAAAATTTTTAATAACTAACAGCTTATTTGAGATCAATTTTATTCTATAATTTATATTTATATTTTATGATACTTTTAAAAATACGTTTACTCATTATATTTTAAAATTAATTTTATTTTTCTTGAATAAATAATATTATTTAAATATTTAAAATAATTTTAAAATAACTATCTTCATGAAATACATTTTATTTTGAATTAAAATATAAATAAAATAAAATAAAATAATTAATCACACCTAAAAAAATTAAAAATTACAACTATTGAAGTTTTTTTATGCAGCTAGGGTTTTCTTCTCCTCCCGGTGGTGTGTTGCTACTTCCTTGTGGGTTTGGTTGGTGGTATGTTACCTTTACTCCTCTTGGTTAGCATTGCCCTCTTGTTTCAGCCTCCTTTGGCGGAGGTCCAATCCATCTCTTTACTTTCCCCTTTTCTTTGGTTCTTCTTGTGATATGTTATAATGGACCTCACATCCTCATCTTCTTTCCCTCTTTCAACCCTCCCATCCTACTCTATCCTTAGTGCAACTCCTTGAACTTATAATTAGTTTGAAGCATGTACACACTCAAAAATCTCTTAGTTAAATGAAATATGTAGCCTCACTAATTGAAGTTATTATGAGTGACATCATTAAAGTAGCCTAAGAACTCTTATAATTAACACTTATGGTGAACTCAAATGAATGATCTAAGAAATTGATTACTCTTTGAAAGCACTTTTGATCAACAATATGAATGTATTCACCCAAAGTACTAGTTGATACACAAGATCCTATATGAAGATTTCTCTCAAAATACTTATTAAGGATACATAAAGTTCATAATTGTTTGAATTTTTAACCGTCAAGTTATTATTATGACGCACTATAAGTAGAATGATATTGAACTTTAAATATCAAGATGTATTTTGATATAATATTTGAAATTCAATTTATTAAATAGTTAAACATAAGTTTGCTCATATAAAAGCATATTAGGAAGGTTGATCTCCTAAAAAGCTACACTAAAGGAACAAAATCATGTAGTCATTAGAAAAAAAAAAAGACAATATCTTAATGATTATAGCCTTAGTCATAAATATTATCAAAGATATATTTGTCACAAGATGGTAGAGCTACCTCTCTTAAAGGGGTTGTTTCTAATATCATATATACTTAGTGGATAATGTGTTAAAGTGAGGAGGTCATTAGTTACTTCAGTGACAAAGATTATGAAATTCCTTAAGTTGAATAAAGCTAAACTTTTACATTTTATAGTGTCTTTTAGTATAACAATTAAAATTTGAATAGAAATCCTAATATTAAACATGCTCATATAGGAATAGTGATTAAATGAATGACCCTTGTACTAAAGGGACAAAATTATAAACTCATTAGACTAAAGTAAATAATATCTCATTGTTTAAGAGTTTATGTTATTTTAAAATTTTCATCTTTGCTGAGAATAACCTTCAAATCACCAAACAAACTCACTTGCTTCATACCTAGCTAGACTAAGATCATTCCATTTTGTTATTTAAAATTATACTAATTTAATAATTACATAGCATACACTTGGATCTTCATCTATAAAAAAGAGCATTAATAATAGAAATTTTTCACACTTTGATTTGATTTCTCTCTCTCTCTCTCTCTCTCTCTCTCTCTCTCTCTCTCTCTCTCTCTCTCTCTCTGTGTGTGTGTGTGTGTGTGTGAATTGTATTTCCTCAATTGTTTTCAATTTTTTCTTCTTAACTTTAAAAATGGATTTGATTTGATTTCTACTAAACCCTATAAGATTTTCCAAGACCTAGCTTGTTTAATCTGTTCTCAAATTTTGGTTTTGCTCATTTCTAAAGTTAGATCTAGGTTCTTTCACTAAATAACTTTGGATCCAATGAAAAGAAAAAATAATAATTTTTTTCAATTAATATTATTATTTGTAGAAATAAAGTTTTATTAATGATATGTGGTCTTATAAAAAAATATATATTATATAGACACCTAGGATGCATCATTACAAATAATGGAACAAGTTAACATAATAACACAAACCTAAGACACTTATTTTCAAAAATTTATAACACATACACTTAGTTAACAAGATATTATATTTTATAATTCTTAAATATTAAAAATAATATATTGTAATTGCAAAAATTACAATATATTATTTAAGGTTGCAAAATGATAAATAAAAAATATATGTACCTTTCAAACATCATGATAGTAGGAAAAGAAAGAGTAAAAAAATAAATTTATCTTCATTTATTTATTAAATTATACACTTAGTTTATATTTTTAAATTTCAAACATATTTATTTAGGATAAATATGTCTAAATTTTTTTATGTTTTAAATTAAATATACAACTAGTGTGACATATGTTCAACACATACTCTTATAGCATATTGTTGTGCGTCATAAACATACATCTATTTTAACTAATGAATAAATTAACGAAGGACATTACTATAAAATAATATATTTATCCATTAGCAATAAAAATTAAGTTATTGGTTGCTACAATCTCAAAGTAGTGTAGAGCAAATGTCTTTGATAAATAAACAACATTATAGATTCTTAAACCATCAAAATCATTGGTTCAATATGTTTTTTTCTAGGAAATAATATACAAATATTTTTCTATAGTTTTTCATGAAACAAAATTTTAGAACAAATTATTAATGATCTTGATGCAATTTTTAGGAATCATGAGAGCATGACACTAATAACTAAGATATTGATTAAGCTTATTGTGTTTCCATAACTAAAGTCTTTTGGCCATAGACAAACATTTAGCTTTTCAAACAGCTAATGATGATTTGATTTTATCTATAAGAGATAGAAAGTCAAAGATTGAATAGTTAATAGAAAAAAATCAATAGTTCAAGTTAAGTGAGCATATATTGAGTTAGAGGTAATTTAATGAGATTGATATTGAATTTAAAATAATCTTAAGCTTTGTGTTATGAGTTGAAGTTTTTCCAAAAAAAACATCATCAATATAAATCAAGTAAGAAATGCAAGAGCTACTCATTTTAATTTTGTATATCAAGCTTCCAAAATGCTTCTTTAAAACAATTGAGAAAGCTCCTCCATAGTAATACAAAAGAGATATGAATATAAAAAAGCAAGATTACCTTAGATCAATATTAAAATGGAAATCCTCCTAACATCCTCTCTATCAGAACCGGAGAGGGGATGGAACTTGTTCTCTATGATGAGAGGAGATACTATCCTAGGCCTCCTCCTCACTTTGGTGGTGCCTAGCTCCCTATGCTAGTATGATACACCTAATCATGCAATTCTTGTTTTATGAGCCACGGTGGGGTCGGTAGACCTACTCGGTTATTGAAGGCTATCCCTTCCTTAGAAAGGCGTAGTGGGTCTTAGCACTATCAACTAGGTGCACTGGTGTTGTAATTGCTACTACTATGGGAACTGCCATAGCCTTCCTCTTCAGTGAGGGAATCTCTAAATTAGATGGTAACTTAATCTGGATGATCGTCTTATGCCCGGTCACCATGCTTCTGCTGTCTATTGTGAGGGTGGTCCCCTCACATGTGATCCTAGCCCCCTCAAAGCCTCAGCCAAAATGGATGAGGTGGGTGTCAGCTGACTGGCGATCAAAGCCAAATCCATCCAAAGAAAATGTAAAGACATACTGCGCCATTGAACTGAAGAACTGAAATTGGAAAGTGCAACATTGAAACACAAGTTTGAATCAGTTTGCTTTGTTAAATTTTGATTTAGAATTTAAACCACACTCAACAACATGAAAGTGTTAATGTGGCTCAAATGAATTTGGAGAGATTTTGAAATTGATTGGAAAGGAGACTTTGAATGTAAAATCCATTTTCAACAAATTTATGTATGTTAAAATGGGTTCAAATGTCTTTGGAGAGATGGATGGATGGTTCATATTTGAGTTTATTTAACAAATTTGAGTATGTTAAAGTAAAGGGTCAATTGATTATTTTGCTTTGTGATTTTGGAATTCAAATTTGGGTATGTTATGTAAGGTGATTGAAAATAATTTTCTTCTTCTTTTGCTTGTTTGTGAATCATGTGTGAATTTGAAAATAGGATCTTCACTTAGCAATTTTGGGTATGCTAAATGAAGAATCCAAATGTTTTGTTATTTTTGAAAAGAGAATTCTTTTACTTAGCAAATTTGGGTATGCTAAATAAAGAATCCAAATGTGTTTTGTTTTTGATGATTTTGAAAAGAGGATTCTTAGCAAATTTAAGTATGCTAAGGAAATCCAAATGTGTTTTATTTTGATGATTTTGAAAAGAGGATTCTTAGCAAATTTAAGTATGCTAAGGAAATCAAAATTTATTTTGTGTTTTGATTTTTGAAAAGAGGATTCTTTACTTAGAAATTTTAGGTATGCTAAATAAAGGATCCAAATGTGTTTTGTATTTGGATGATTTTGAAAAGAGGATTTTTAGCAAATTTAAGTATGCTAAGGAAATTTAAATGTGTTTTGTTTTGATGATTTTGAAAAGAGGATTCTTAGTAAATTTAAGTATGCTAAGAAAATCCAAATGTATTTTATGTTTTGATTTTTGAAAAGAGAATTCTTTACTTAACAAATTTAGGTATGCTAAATAAAGGATTCAAATGTGTTTTGTGTTTGGATGATTTTGAAAAGATGATTCTTAGCAAATTTAAGTATGCTATGGAAATCCAAATGTGTTTTATTTTGATGATTTTGAAAAGAGGATTCTTAGCAAATTTAAGTATGCTAAGAAAATTCAAATGTATTTTTTGTTTTGATTTTTGAAAAGAGTATTCTTTACTTGTAAAATTTAGGTAAGCTAAATAAAGGATCCAAATATGTTTTGTGTTTGGATGATTTTGATTTTAAAAAGTGGATCTTCACTTAGGAAATTTAGGTATGCTAAATGAAAGATCCAAATATTGTTTGAATTTTGATTTTTGAAAAGTTGATTCTTTACTTAGAAAATTTAGGTATGCTAAATAAAGGATCCATGTGTGTTTATGATTTTGATTTTGAAAAGAGGATTTTCACTTAGCAAATTTGGGTATGCTAAATGAAAGATCCAAATGTGTTTCATTTTTTTTATTTTGATTTTGAAAAGTGGATCTTCACTTAGCAAATTTGGGTATGCCAAATGAAAGATCCAAATGTTGTTTGATTTTTGAAAAGAGGATTTTCATTTAGCAAATTTGGCTATGCTAAATGAAAGATCCATATATTGTTTGGATTTTGAAAAGATGATTGTTAATTTTGAAGAGATGATCATTGGTTTTGTTTTTGAAATCTTCATTCAAGAAATTGAATGAGGATATTCATTTGTGTTTTTTAAAACATGATTTTAAATTTTATTTTGAAAATAAAATCTTCATCAAAATAAATTGAGTGAAGATGTGCATTTGTGCTTTTTTAGAAAACATGATTGTTGATTTTTTTGTTTTGAAAGTGAAATCTCCATCAAAATAAATTGAGTGAAGATGTTCATTTGTGTTTTCTAGAAAATATGATTTGGAATTTTATTTTGAAAGTGAAATCTCCATCAAAATAAATTGAATAAGGATGTTCATTAGTGCTTTTGGAAAATATGATTGTTGATTTTTTGAAAATGAAATCCTCATTCTTGAATGAGGAAGTTCATTTATGCTTTTTGAAAAGAATGATTATTGATTTGATTTTTGAAAAGATCCTACATATAACAATCATGAAGATTATTAGATGAGGTTGATTTATGAAAAAAATTTTGTGTAAACATTTTATCATGTGTATTTTGAAAAAGTGCAATTTGGAAATTGATATTTTTATAAAGGATTTTTTATTATTATTATTATTATTATTATTATTATTATTATTATTATTATTTGAATGAACCTCACCTTACCATAGAAATGGTAAAAGGAAGTCTTGGTTATTTCCTTTTATTAAATTTTATTTTACCTATTGGGAAACCTAATTGGGGCTTTTTGACTTACACAGAGTGAGGTCCTAAAACCTAAAGGATGTTGGCTAGCTTAGCTTAAGGATGAAATAAACTAAGTGCCAATGAAAAAGAAAGATAGACTTGGATTTACACAAAGTATAAAACCACTATCGATACTTGGAGATAATGATCATTTACCAAAGATGGAGAGGAACCCTCAGAGTCACAGAAAAAAATGGTGAGTTTTATTCTTATCTTCATCTACCTTTTGGAAAGGATAAATGAAAACAAAAATATAAATTGCTGCTTGTTGGGACTCTACGTAGCCAAATATAAATAAAATATAAATTCAAATATCCAAAACCAAATTCAAAACTCAAACCCAAATCTACCCTAAAACTAAATTCATGATTCAATCAATCCTTCAATCATCAAACCAAAACTAAATTCAAAACTCAAGCCCAAGTCAAACTCATGTTCATCCTTTGAACTTGAAATTTCCAAATGAATCAAAACTCATTTGACTCCAAATCACTTGTAAATAGATTTATATTTCAATCATAAGTCTATATGTGAGTTCAACCAAACTTGAATTAAGCCTTGATTCAAAGCTCACTTGACTTAAAGTGACCTAAAGTATCTTTTTTGAAATTCATCCCAAATTGGATTGAATTAAGCCCACCTAAGCCTCACATTATGAGCGCTTATCATCATGAGATGATCACTCAATTCAAATCAAGTTAACACTTAACCAAAATGAAACCTAAATTAGCCAAAATCCACTATAGGCCAAATTGATTGTAACCGTTGATCAAAACTAATTCATGATCACTATTTGAACTTGACCAAGTCATCATTTGAGCCTAACCTAGCCCAATTGGACACTTGATACCTAAAAAGTCAAAATGTGTTAAATCTTGATCTAAGCCAAATTGATTACAACCAATGGGTCAAATTCATTCTAAACCACTTGTTGAACTTCGAAAGCCTCTTGGCCAACTAGACCCAAGCCTATTGACCATGAACCCAACTTGATAAAAGGTCAAATTGAGCCAAATCAAATTAAATCAAATTTGATTGAAACTAAAGCTTGCAATATATTCCAAATGACCAACCAAACCTAAACCAACCCATGACTCAACCCAATTGGGTCAAATGGGTCAAATTGGTCAACTTGGCCCATTTGACCTAAATAAAATCAAATGAACCAAAACCAAATATAAATCAAATTGAACCAAACCAATGATGCCAACACATATCAAATGGTCATATAAACTTGACCCAATTAGACCAAATTTGACCAACTAAAAGTTGACCCATTTTGGCCTAAAAGGGTCAACATGAACCAAATGATATCAAATCAACTCCAAATTCTTTGAAATTTGGACTAATTTCAAACTATTCTAAATCTGCCCAAAGTGAAATTAAAGCCAAATGACCATTTCACCTCTAGGTCAAGTGGCCAATTCCACTTAGATTTGGTCATATCCTTTTCATGGCACTTGGCACCCTCTTAGTAGACCAAGTGGATACTAATGAGTGTGGTGCACATGACCCAATGGGTTTGGTCAACCAAAAGCCCCACCCATAGGAAATTCTCCATTTGGGATCACTCCTCCACTCAAATGAGCACAAGGAAGCTTCATCACTCCACTCCTCAAAATTGAATCATTTGAAGGCAAAATGGCCTCAACTCACTATGGGATTAATTTGATCAAAATGATAAAACACCTCTCTCATCTGATATGGGGAAGATCTACTCCCCCAAATTTCACTTGAATTAAGATCACTCACACTCAATTGAGCTTAGGGAACTCAGAGCAAGCTTCTCCAAGTTCCTCCAAGCTTCCTCAAGCACTTCCCATTTCTCCATTCTCGATTTATTCAAGCCAAAAATAGGGGAGGTAGAAAAGAATTCCACTTTGCTCAATTCACCACCATAGCTCAATTCCTCTTCAAGCACCTTAGAGGACTCAATCAAGCTCACCCAAGTCTTCATGCTTGAGAGGGGAGCTAGACCAAAGCCAAACTGGGAGGATGATTTTGGCATATTAGGGGATCTACTCAACCTCAAGCCTTTGAACCTTCAACACTTATCTACTAGGCAAGCTACCTCATTAAGCAGTGATAGCCTCCGGTGAGGTACTATTCAAAATCGAGCTTAGGATAAATTTTAATTGGTGCTTTGTAAAGAGAAGTGTGACCTCAAGGGAATTTGACTATTAGATGTCTTGCTTATCTCTTCTTGATGGTGTATGATCAATCCTTACTTAATCGAAGCTTGATCGAGCTCGGATCAAGCCCAAGGACGGACTGTGCCATCTCACTAAACGAGGCGGGGATGAATCTTCCATCCATCCAAGGTATTTTGGATGGAAGGTCCCTTAAAACACGAGATCGCTTAATTTTTTAATACCATGGGTTTGATCTTGACCATTCAATCTTTAATCGATGGTCCAAGCGAAAACGTCTAAGTGTGTCGATGTGATAACTTAAATAACCAATCGATCACCATGTGGAAAGCGCGCACGTCAAGCGGGCTTAGTTATATAATTAGGCTATTTAATTATTCCCTAATCACATAAACTTCAAAATTACATAACTAAATGTAAAAAAATCAAAAAAATACAAACCCAAATACATTTTGAAGATATTTCAAAGGGGAATAATATAAAATTAAGTTTAATTGATTTTAAATAATAAATTTTATGCAATTTTGGTTTTATTGTGAATGTAATTATGTTAATTACCCCCTAACTATTTCATTGATTAATTCAAAACTTCTCAGGTATATTAAGTGAGATGACTTCTGCCTCGCCTAATTTTCTTGAGATTTATTAATGGTTTAATTAGGGGGATTGCTTGATTCACTCATAAGCACTATCTTAATTATTTAAATGATTAATTAACCTATCAAATAGTAATAAATTCATTAATTTAGTTTGCTAATTATCTTAGAATAGTGAATGGACTTAGGGAATGAGATTAGGAGTTCTCTCCCAAATCATTTCCCCTAAGTTTATTTCATTTGGATAAAAATCTAATTAAGGTATAAATTAATTAAATAATTTAATCACTTTATTAAATGGCTTAATCAATCAAAGTTTTAAAATCAAATCAATCTTAATCAATTCCTTCTTGGGTAGATGCTTAGGTGTTCAATAACCAAAGTAGCTTAAGGAAGTCATATCTAACCCATATATGTGGGAAGGGTTATGAAAGTACTTAAATTAAACTGTTTAGCTTAATTAATCATTAATTATGAGCCAAATACATTAGGCCCCTTTCTTTCCTAGGTGCATTAGATTTAAATTCTTGTGGTTTTATTACATTGGCTCATAATTATTTGTTTAAATATGTTAAAGTGGTGTAAGGGATAATTAATGGATTTAATGTACACCTTAACCTAAACAAAATATAAAATTTATCTAATGGTTCTAAAATTAAACTAAAACAACATACACATGTGGGAGATGGGTTAGGATTAGAAAACTTTCTCACATTTCTTAAATTCAAATTAAACTAAAAAAAAATCAAAATTTCCTTTAAACAATTTGATTCACTTTAAATGATCTTATTCCATATGAGTGTCTTTAGGAATTAATTAAGGTGAATGAAATTATATGCATACATCACTTTATTTTTTTTCCTAGCATGCTAAATATGTATGACATATGAAAACCATGCATTCATACCTTTTGAAAAATTAAAAATAAAATAAAATATTTCCTTTATGTCAAATTGCATGTTTAGGCTAAAGTAAGAATATGAATGACTATTATCACTATTAAATCAAAACTTATTCTCAAAACCTATACACCAAACATTACAAATGAAAGGTATGCTACTTATAATTATTTATAAGCTTGCATGTGAGTATAATATAAAGATGTGCATTATGTGACTTTTCCTTCTTTTCTCTTTTAACATAGTTTTGAATAGGATTTGTAAAGTGTATAGTTCCTTTGAAAAGAACACAACACTTGCTTACATCCATTCCTATTCATTCCTATGTTATCATTTAAGAGGGACTTTCATATTTACACACATAAATGCATAACCAAATCAAAACTAACAAACATAAACTTTTTGCATGATTCTTTTTTCATGCATTTCTTTTTGTACATGCACATGTATTTAAGAAAAGTGGTAGATTAGTCCGACACCCCAGTTCGAGGCTTTAAGTAGCCCCAAGTAGGTCTTATATCTTACACCCCTAGTATAGGAAACAATGACACTTACATCTTTCATACATGTAAATGTGCATATGAATAATGGATAAAAGAACCCCTCTTTTTTCTACTTAACAAAATAATTCATACATGAATCATTCCAAATTTTTCTTAGACAAACATCTCTTAGCATTCATCATTGAGGTGTGCTAAACATTTCCATTTGCATGTATAGATATGCTTAAGATCCTTTAATATGCATGTTCCATATGTTGGAAAGAAATAAAGTGTTGTATGTTTTGTGATAGTAATTCACTTTACTTAATCTTAAAATGCCTTTCTCTTTGAATAGGTTTGTTTAGAGAAAATATGAACTTAGGATTAATTAAAACACATAATAAAATATTCACTAAAAATCACTAATGAATCTATCTTATAAATTACTTACTTAAGGTAGGGAGGAAAGAAGTTCTCTTCTCTTTTCTTCTCTTACAACATAGTAATTAATTGTGGATTCATTCAAACCAAATCAAATCATTAAAATAAAATTAGCCAAATCACCTAAATCAAAAATGAAATCACCCTCTAAGTTGAACTCATCATACTTAGAAAATTCTAACCTTAAACCTAACTAAGACATACACAAACCTTAAATGACACACAATCAAAGTCATCACTTAGTCTATCTTAGGCGCATGGCTTGATGTTTAGTTTTCTTTTATAATGTGATATTTTATTCTAGATGTTAGGGTATATGTGTGTAGACTGAATGGTAGGGCGATCTTAGCCTAACCATTATCTTCTGCAAGGGATTGTGCTTAAGGGGCGTTGTAATAACAATTATAAATACTTTTGTTGTGCAGGTTGCTTATACTCCTAAGCATAATCCAAAATAGGCCAGGTGGACTTGGTTACCCATGTGTGGGGTGCTAAGTCTAACTTATTCATATACATTCTTGGGATTGTGTGGTGTCTTTAGCTAATCTCTATTTTGCAGGGCTTAGTTAGATTTACTTTTCTCATTTTCATGTAATTTTATAATTAGGATTTGGAATGATTGTTTCGGGAGATTAGGATGAACATTGGTCATAAGACTATGTCCATATAAAGCCTTTGCAACCACCTTCCAATAACCAAAAGAAGAAGAAAGAAGAAAAAAGAAGAAAGAAGAAAAGAAGAATGAAGAATGAAGACCCCCATAATATGAATTCTGTCTTGATTATAATTAATTCATTTGTAATTTGGGTTGTATAAGGGTAGAGCTCGGCTACCCACATTAGTCTTTTTGGATTTGTGCGGTGGAGCCTGACCACATGTTTGATTAAGATTAGTTCAATTTATTTCATGATTTAATGAATTAAATGATTTTCTTATTTATTATGGATTTAATATTGATCTAGAATTTGGAAATTCAACAACTCCCAATCCAAAAATCAATTGGGTTTCAAAATTTTCTAACAAGTAGGGTTACATGCCAATTTCATGTTTCCAAAGTTTTATCTTGATTAGATTCATAATTAGGGTGTAATTAAAGTTATAAATATTTTATTAAAAATTAAATTATGCCTAATTTAATGAAATTTATTTAAAGGATTTATTTTTCATTAATTCCTCTCTAAAATATGTTTGCAATGAGGGTTTGTTTGTAATTTTCGGACATTTGGTTGGTTTATTATGATTTAATTAAATTCTAGTTAATTATTTGAATTATTTAATTCAATTAATTGATTAATTAAGTCAAATTGTGATTTATTAAGTTTAACTAAGTTGCCTTAAGGTTTTAATGTTTATTAGGGTTCATTTGGTTAATTTAAAGCTTTCTAATTCATTTTTATTAATTATTTCATTTTAAATTAATTTATTTAATTAAAATTGAGGCTTAAGGTTTAAATTTTTATTTCCTATAAAATACATTGAAATAAATTATGAAAAATTTGCAAAAATGTGTCCATGAACCCTAATTGCATTTCCCCAAAGTTTTAAATCAATTAGATTTATGGTTTAGGAGTAATTAAGGTTTAATGGTTTTTAATTAAACCCAAATTAAGGCTACAATACCGAAAATAATTTGGAGATTTAAATTTTTGTAGATTCCTCTCATCAAGACGAATCCATAGAACCTTCATTTGAAAATGTTTTATTTATATTTACTTTTCTATGATTTTTAGAAATTCTAAGTAATTTTAGCAATTTTTTAAATTCAGAAATCTTGAATTTCCTTTTTAAACCAATTAGCACTGACGTGACAGACTGTGTCACGTTTGGCATGCTGGTTGGTCCATGCGGGATCCACATGGATCCCACTTTAAAATTGCGGTGGGACGTGGTTTAGTGTAGGACCGTCTGATCCAATTTGCGGGTCCTAAGGATTTAAATCGGCTGCACTTCAGCCGTCGATTCCTTTCGGAACTGGACGGCTGGTGTGCATTTGGTTGATTTGGATGGATTGGATGATAAATTTTTAAAACCAATTGGTTTTGGTTTCCTAAAAATATTGAAACAAACTGACCAAATAAAATGTAAAACCAAACAAACCGAATAACAATTTGGTTCGATTATTTTGGTTTGGTTTTGGATTAATCAAAGTTTGCTACATTTAAAAATTATTTGCATAATATTTTATTGTATAATGAACAAGCAATACTTGTTTATATTTATAAATATTACTATAAACCTATAATATATAAATTAATAATACCGTATATCATATAATTACTTTGGTTTATTTGGTTCCAGCCAAAATTTTATTTACCAAACCCATCCAAAAACCAAAAACCAAAGTTTTCATCAATTAAAACCAAAATCCAAATTACTAAGTTCAAAACTGAACCAAATTACTCAAAAACTTTGGTTCGGTTTAGTTTTTTTGGTTAAAACCAAATAATGCACACCTCTACGGACGGTAGAGATTACATCTCTTACCCGGACTACATAAACTGAGAGTCGTCCATTGTTTTTACTTGATTTTTGGCAATCAAAGCAATGAAATCACACAATTTCAATTACAAAACGAGCGTGAAAAAAAATCCTACCAATCTAAGCAGCTTGATCACACTTGGGATCAAGTTTCCTTCAAAAAATGATGAAAATTGAAATTTTAATGGAAAAAATGAGAGTGCTTTAATGGAGAACCTCCAATTCGGTAATCTCCATCGACGAAATCCATTCCATTAGCTTCAGAATGATGCAAGAAGCTTGTGCACCAAAGGAAATGAGTTGTCTCCCTCTGTTCCTAAACCATGGGTTTCAGAGCGTTGGTGGTTCTCGCTTTTCGGCGTCAGGGGATGAGTGGAATTTCATTTGAGCTCAATTCAACCCCTATAACATGTTGGTAACTTTAATTTGAGGTGAAATCCATTCTCTTAGATTTCACCATTTGAGGGCATTCTTCAGTTCATGGCGCATCTGTCGGTCTGAAAGTTTGGGGAATGGTCAGAACTTCATCTCTTGCCTTGGTGAAGCTTTTAGAATGAAAATGGGAGGAATAGGCTTCCTTCCCCACTTTACATAGGTAGCCAAAATCCTATATTGAAGGATTTTGGTCGAACTCCGATACAGGTGACTTCAAGGCCGAATAGCGGATAGATAAACTCCCCTTGGCCTTGTGAACATGTTGGGATGCTCACATGCGAGGTGAAGGCTCCCTTGATGTTTCTTTTGGTCGATCCTCTCTTCTCTCTTTTTTTGCTTCTTCTTCTCTTCTTCTTTCTCTTGAGAGAAGCCAACTTGTCCTTGGCTTTTGTTACTTGGTTGGCCTTCACTTGAAGACAACCATCCATAAGAGTGGGATGACTTTGAATGGGAAGAGTGGAATTTGCATTTCCCTTCTTCCCATTTTTCTTTTGGATTTTGAAATTCCATTTTTTTCTTTTATTATTTTATGATTTATGGCATTATCATCCTAGTTTGAATTGATGTATGACATGCCCAAATTAATCTCAAATTGATTTGAGATTGGGATTGAATCCATTTGATTTGGATTGGGAAATTGAAATAAAAGTAGTTAAATTTAAAGTGTTGGATTTTGATTTAAACCTTTTTAATTTTGAATTCAATCATCTTGAATTGATGATTGATTGAGTTTTGATTCAAATTCAATTTTGAATTGAATTTTAATTAGGTTCAAATTGTTGATGAGTTGACTTTGGCTAGGTGGGTCTCACCTAAGTCAACTAGGTTAGAAAAAAAAGGGATTCTTTAGGCACTAAGTATAGTGTCCTAAGCACTGAATTAGGATGTTCTTATTTGAATTAGAACATCATAATTACTAATTTCAGATTGATATAAACCTCATCCAAAAATGAGGTCAATACTCATGTCCCCGGAATGTTCAAGCTAGATATACCCAATATTCTTAAACACACATAGATGTACAAATGACTACAATAATGGAAAATTCTGCAAAAATTGTATTTCTTTCAATTGAAAGAAGATCTTCAATCATTAGCTAAATGCACATATAAGTGTATACAAGTTTTAAGTGGATACTTTACTATTATTAAAATAAGAGAGTGAGGTAAAGACCTCATTGATGCTACTTAAAGCCTTGGGTCCCAGAATGTCCAGACTATTTCTTTTAATTGAATTATTTATACATGTGAGCTAAAGTTCTATCTAAATTTAAACATAGAAATACATAGGAATAAATACAAACAAATATTGTGTCCTTTTCAAATGGTCTATATATTTGTTAACATTCAAACTTTATGTAAATCCATGTAGACTAAAGAAAAAGAACTCCATATCACATGTTCTAAGCTATATACACATGAAAGCTTATAGATATTTATAATTATTATCACTCCAAATATTATAGTTGATTTATTCACTTTCAAAATAAATTTTGACTTTATAGTGATAATAGCCTCACATATTATAAATTTAATTCAACACATGCAAGTTTAACATAAAGAAAATTTCATTTGATTTATTTTTGAAAGACGTGAATGAATGATTCAAATGACATACAATATTTAACATGATTAGAAAGGAAATACTAAATATAAGCATATAATCTCATTCAATCAAACTAATTCCTAAGGACAATCATATTAAATAAAAGCATTTAAAGAAAATGAAATCTTGGTAATACCATCTTTCATTTTATGTTTTGACTTGATTTAATGAAATGAGGAAAGTTTGCTAATCCTAGTCCATTCTCATGTGTTTGGTTCAATTTAGTTTAATGAAAAAGGTAATTAGGTTGATTTTATGGGATAATTAGGTTGTAATATGAGTTAAGTTCATTAATTACCTCTTTCCTATGCCACTTTAGCATATTTATCCAAGTGATTATGAGCCAACATGATATGCACATGCTTTGGAAATAAAATAAATAATGTTCCTATGAAAAAAAGACCTAATGCAATTAGCTCATAATTATTGATTAATTGAGCTAAAGGGTTTAATTAAGCACTCTTATAACCCTCCCACACATGTAGGTTAGTTATAATTTCCTTAGAATTCTCTTAAGTTATTGGACACCTAAGAGTCTACCCAAGACTTAAGTCATTAAGTTCTAGAATGATTTAGATCTTAGTTTCATTGATTAAGTAATTCAATTAATTAATCCATAATTAACTTGATTAATTAAATGAACTTGAAGGAATAGATTAAGAAGGAGGTCTCAATTTTATCCCATAGGCTCATTCACTGTTGCTCAAAGGATTAATTACTTAATTAATTGATTCATTAATGTTCACATGATTAATCATTAATTGGATTATGAGAGTAATTAAGATTAATTAATTAATTTTTCTAATTAAGCAAGCAATAAATCCCAAGAAAAGTAGGGGAGGCAGAGGTCATCCCTTTAGACAATCTCAAAATATTTGAATTAATCCTTTAGATAATTAAATATTAATTAAGCCTTAATTATTGTTTAAAATTAAATAGAAATATTTTTATTGCATCCTCCACTGAAATACTTTTAAAATGAGTATATATTTGCATTTTTTTAGATTTTTCTATAATTTATTATGATTTTCAAAGTTTTTAGCCAATTTAAATAATTTTATAAAGTTTGTTAATTTATTTTATTAAAATGGACTATTTGAGTTTCAAAATTCAATATCTCCCAATCCAGAAGTCATTTAGGTTTGAAATTTTTATGATATGTATATTTTAAGCTCAACTTCAATCTCTAAATGTTTCAACTCAATCTAATTTGTATTTTTAGAGTAATTAATAAATCTTTATTTCACTAAAACTTAAATTAAGTTTATAATATTTAGTGGAATTTGAAGATTTTGGGTTTGTTGGATTCTCTCTCTGATCCAACAGCCCTTATTGAAAATTTTCATTAAGCATTTTATTTTTTTTATAAATTTTAGAAGTTTTAGGTGATTTAATTAATTTTTAAAATAAAAAATCTTTAATTTCTTACTTAATCTAGTCAACACCACATGATGCGGATTGGACCACGCACTTCCATGTGGTAGTGGAAGATTGGGTTGCGCGATCCTACATGGCACTCGGTGATTGGATGGAGCCATTCCGCGTAGCAAATGAGCGAAAAATCACACGGGATGGCACAGTTTCAATCGGACAAACCAATCATAGATCGATAGTCAAATCAAAATACTAAAGGCTTAAATCAAAGGATCTGGCACTAAATCACGGCCGTCTATTCTCCGGAGATCGGGCAAATTTTGCCTCTCAACGACGTCGAACAAGTGCACCAAGCAAACAAAAATTGTGAAAACCAGCGAATGCCAAGAAAATCGACGGAATGGGGTCCGATTGTGGTCGATTTCACACCGATTCTCATTGAAATACTTCTATTTTACATTAAGATTGTATAAAATAAAGAATGCAAGTGATTTCAGAAGGAAATTCTTAAATCACGCAAGAATCATCATAAACAAGAGATCCTACGGCAGGCTGAAGTTTGACAAAATTATCTCGTCTGGTATGATTTTCGGTGGAGGTGTTGATCTGAGCATGCTCCTTGATGCAAGAGGAAGCTTTGGAATGAATGCAACCACTTGTCTCCCCTTGGAATGTTGTATTCATCTATCTTCTTCTTGGAATCCGGTTTTGGTGTTTTAGCTCAAAATAAGTGAGAAAATGATTATTGGTTGCTTGGGAGTAGGGGTGTAAATGAGCTGAGATGTTGTTCGTGTTTGGTTCGTTTGTTTATTTTTTTATTCGAAATTGGCTTGTGTTTGAAATAGCTCGTTTATAGAGTGTTCGTGTTCGGCTCAAAAAATTGTTCATGTTCGTTTTAGGCTCGTTCGGCTCGAAATTGGCTCGATTTTATATTTTATAATATTTATTTTTCTTAATTTTTATTTAAAAATTTTAAAAATTTGAAAAAGCAAAAAACATTTATTTAATTGAATCTTATAAAGTAAAAAAAAAAATTAAGTAATATTGGCAAAAATTGAAACTAAAAGATATACAAAATAGTGATATACAATCAAAAATTTATTTTTCAAAAAAAAAAATTTATTTATACAAGAAAAAAAATTAAGTACTATTGGCAAAATTAAGTAAAAATTT
Source organism: Cymbidium sinense (assembly GCA_021442155.1). Taxonomy (NCBI): domain Eukaryota; kingdom Viridiplantae; phylum Streptophyta; class Magnoliopsida; order Asparagales; family Orchidaceae; genus Cymbidium; species Cymbidium sinense. The sequence goes on from CM038220.1 coordinate 86,004,323, forward strand.
AATTGAAACTAAAAGATATACAATCAAAATATTTATTTTACACAAAATTGAATACAATTTAAACCGCTAACTCATAATATTAATTTACAAATTTTACAACTTATAAATAAATACAACCTAAAACTTTACATGATCATATACAAGTAACAATTTGATTCAATAAAAGCTAACAAAATAGTGATATTACAATTTCAAAATTCCAATTTTCAATCCATAGCTTTGCCTTCAAGCCTTCAACCTTCAATCTTGAATAATAATCTGCACTTCATGTAAACAAAATTAACAAGAAAATATGAAATAAATATTATGAATGGGCTCAAAAATTAAAATAAATAATCATTGATATCGTCAATAGCTTGGTGGTTGAATTTAAAACTTCCAAAAAATTGACAAAATGAAAGATTAATAATAGTAAGTGTAGTGGAATACTCAAAAAATAAAATGAACATTGAATAAGCTAAAATTATAATGAGTCGATGGGAAAAAATGTAAAAAAACTTTGTACATAATATAGCAACAAACATAAATCACAAAAAATTAAATTGAATGTTTAAAAATACATACAGTCAACCATCAAGCTAAGTTGCATCTCATACATCTATTTAGTTTTCCATCATAGCCCATTAATATGTAATATCACAAGTGACAAGACTAAGTCTAGATTGATACCATTTTAACTCTTAAGAATTAAGAATAAGCAAAGCAGAGGCTATCATCCAAACAGAAACAGGAGTACACAGTCATCAAGCTAAGAAAAGAAAAAACAAAGATGGAGGAAACCAGAAAACAAGTAAAGACCAACAGTAGTCATCAAGCCAAAATCACCCAAGAAAACCACGGAAAGGGTTGAAGTACACAACAGCCATCAAACATAACCAAGGCAAAAGAAAATCCAATGCCGGAGGTCAAAATCGAAGCCAAGTCGTAACATCCACACCAAGCTAGAAACCAAAGCCGCAGGTCAAAAGACTCAAAACCAACAACCAGAAGTGTCAGCCAACCAGCAGCCCCCATATTAGTCACCAACGGTCCAACAGATAACAGAAAGAGCAAAATAGTAAAAAAAAAAACCAACATCCAGGTACCATCCAAAAGTGTCAAAACCACATTAGTCACAAGGTCCAATGTCAAAAGAAAGAGCAAAACAACCAAAAAAACCAGCCATATAACTAATCAGTCAGCCAAAAGTGTCAACCAACCCAACTAGCCAACAAAGTCATCCTGTCAACCACCACATGTTACAGAATAATCTCAAACAAGGTAGCCAACTATTAAGATGCCAAAAAAATAGAATAATCTCAAACTGAACTGCTGAAACATAAACATAATTATAGCAGCCAACTATAGTCTTTAGCCAAACTGCCAAAGTTGCCATAAATCCCTTTGAAAGAAACTAAGGTAAACATCACAAATAAAAGTATCCTTCTCCATTGCTACACATAACTATATGTCCAAATTAAATAACACAACTATATGTCCAAATTAAACAGCACAAATGTAAGTCCAAATTAAACAACACAAATATAAGTCCAAATTAAATAGCATAAATGAAAATTAGATTGGAAAGAGTAAATGCGAGATGATATATTGATGCTTAGTATCCTTCTCCATTGCTAAACATTTTTTGAAAGTTTCACATAAAGATTCTCCTCCTCCATTAACTCTTCAAATAAAAGTAGATAATGAAAGAATGAAATTTATCAAATATATTAAATAGATTGCTTTTAGTTGGAAAGTACCAAAGGATTTTTTTGGGTTGAAGAACCTCAATCCAACTAATGCAAACAAGTGCATTGACTATTTTAGAGATAAAGAGCTCAATCATCAAGAACTCTACCACCAAAGCACTAAATGCAAAATGCAATAGTGGTTATGGGAAATTTAAAACATCCTTAGTCATTTTGGATAAAATTGGATACTGAGAGTACTCATCTTCCACCATTCAAGAATATCAAATGAATCATTATTGCACAAGTATAATCCCTCCTCCAAATAAGTTTGCAAATCAGATTTTGATGAATGAATAGAACCAGAAGCAACAATAAAATCAACAAATCCTAACATACAATCAAAATTTGATGAAAAAGGCACATCAACTGCTAGTTGTGAAGATCCATTAGAATTGAAGAGCTTGAAGTACTAATATCTACTAAATATTGATTGAAGATTTCCCAAATAACATCCTCAACACTCTTAATCTTGTATTCTACCACAGAACTAGAGTATATTTTAGGAAATGTGAAAGTAATGAATTTCATTTTGAAACGTGGATCAAGCACAGCAGCCGCTGACATGAGTAAATTGCATTCGCGCCAGTATTTATCAAATTTAATTTTTATAACTGTAGTCATTTGCTTGATGAAATCATCTGATGAACTGCATTCTTCAATAAATAGTTTCTTTACATGCATGACAGTACGTAGAAACATATTTGTAGTTGGATAAGAAGAATCTAAAATCATTTTAGTCACATTATGAAAAATAGAAAGAAATATTCTAATCTGCTCATAATTATACCACTCAATTTCAGAAGGCAACCACTTATAGTTGGAATCTCGAGCTGCATAATGAACGAACACATTGTAGTAAATAAAAGCAGACTCAAGCATTAAGTAAGCAGAGTTCCATCTTGTAGGAACATCAATGCATAATCCCTTTGAAGTGGGGATCCCTAGTTGCTTTGCCACTTCAACAAACTTATGTAACCTTGAAGGAGACTTTTTAAGGTATTTTATTGTCTCCCTGATCTTATGTGTTATTTTTTGCACCTCTTTCAAACCATCTTGAACCATTATATTCAAGATGTGAGCACAACATCTAACATGAAAGAAATGATCCTAAAATGTAACTTTCCTCTCAAGATTGAAAATTAATTTTTAAAGCATTTGCCAACATCATTATTACTAACATTATCTAATGTGATAGTAGACACTTTTCCTGCAAATTCTAATCTAATGAACAATCACATATTGCATCACAAATAAATGTATCGGTGTGTGGAGGATCAAGCTCAATGAAGTTGATGTTTCTCTTATGAAGTTTCCAAGAATCATCAATATACTGAATTGTTAAGCACATATAGCCCACCGTTTGATTTGAAGTCCAACAATCAGATGTCAAAGAAACTCTATGAATGCTCCTAAGAAATGTTTTAATCTCTTTTTCCATTTCATATACTTTCATGCAATCACTCTAATAGTGTTTCTAGACACCCTCTCATAATTGGGATTCAACACCTTCAACAATATTAAACCACATATTCAACAATCATAAATGGATACTCATGCAAATTATCATTTTTACAATTATTTCTCTTATCTAAGATGATCATAATTTTGAGGTCATGGAATAATGGAATTCTGAATTGGCAGCATAAAAAATATTTTTTTGCCTTTGTCTAATTCAACAACTTGTTTATTCTTGGCCTTGATTTTATCACATTCTCTCACATGTCTCAAGAGTTGTGAAGTTGTGCCTTTTAGATTTCGAATTTCGCAACATATGCATATGCAAAGAGGGTATACTCTCCTTTAAATACGTTTCTATAAAATACCTCATACTAAAGATATTTTCTACCTTTCTTAGATTTAACTTCTGCACTAGTAGTCTCAGGTACATTTGCCTCTGATTCAACATGTTGTGAAGAAATAGTTGGAATTTCATTACCATATTCAGCTCCTACAACTATATCATTACCACATGATGACAATGAATGATCCACATTAGACATGATAGCATACTAAATAAAAAAAGAAAATATGAGTTAAGACCACATACACTCTCCATACTAGGTGTTTATCATAACATGTAGGTGTTTATAGGTGTTTAACAATTACAAAGAAAGAAACTAAAAACCAAATAAAGAAAGGAACTCATAACATATAAGTGTTTATCATTTTTAAATAAAGAAATAACAAACTGAAATGCATAACATATAGGTGTTTATCAATTACCATAACATCATTAGTAGAATGACTAAGATAAGTAGTCCATGTATGTTCACTAAAATTCTTTGCATGAAAAGTATCATTGTACGGAATAAAGCAACATAAACTATTAAACTCTAAACCAAACAACCAAATACACAAAAGATTAAATCCCTTACATTTATTTTACTTAACACACAAAATTAATCAATAGATGATGAGGATTAGGATGTTACACAAATAATACTGAAATGTCATTGCATTAAATAAAATAATAGAAATAAACCAATAAAATAAAGTTTAAGCCAATCATTACAACATGGAGTTGCGAAATGTCATTGCACAGAATAAAGAACAATTCTCCTTTTAATCACATTTCACACCGCTCCCTAAACCCAAATATTATAAATAAGCTAACAATGTCGATAGTCCATAGATGATAGATCCAATGCCAACAAGAAAAGTTCATTGACATCACCGATTCGCTACTTAAAATTAGCCACCACACTCTATAGTCCACTATCCAATGTCCATATACAAATTGTAACTCATCCGACATAAATATAAGGTGAACTTACCGACAGTTAAGGTGATAATACAAGATATACTATCGGCAAGTATAATACAATCGGCATAAATATGTGAAGGTGCAACTGCAACATGCCAACATAAACCCCACAGAATAAAGCATTATAAATATTTCCAACGGAACTTCGAAGATGAAATATCACCTGGTAAGGAGATGAAAACGCAGAGGAAACTCACAAAGGAGCAAAATCCAAAAACCCTGGCTAAACACAGTCACACACATAGATGAAACTTTCAAAGGAGCCAAACCCATAAACCCTAGAAATACAACTGTTGTAGTTTGCATCTTAAAACCCGCAAGCCGCATAATCATTATTAGAAAAATTGAGAAAGATAACTAAAGAGACTCATCATTTGAATCCATAAAATGGAGCAAAAGAATAAAAAGAAGTAAAGATGAAGATGTACAAACAGAGACGATCGAGGCTCCGAAGGTTTTAAGATGAGAGGAAGCACGGTGGAATGACCAAAACCAAAGACTAGCAGACAGTCTCGAAGTCATAGCCGCTTCTCGCACTCGCAGATAGCAGCCGAGGAGATGAGAACTCAAACTCAGTAGAGGAATAAGATATTAGGTTTACTTATCTGCATGAGCGAAAGTGGATGTGGAACCCAGAGACAGGTGGTCGGCATTATGAGGTTTTATATGGGTTAACCTTTAAAATGCATATGAGCCTTGATTATATTGTTAATGGATAGATTCAATTATATTGAATTCTAGTTTAAAATCTTTATTGAAAAATTTTAATTAAAACTAAATTAATAATGTAACACAAAATATTAATAATATATTATTTATATGATTATATAAATATATTTTATATAAAATTAAAAAATTATTTAAATAAATTTATTAATTTCGAGCTAATTCGAAACACTAAAAACAAGATATTGATCATTCGCTTTATAAATCGAGCTTGAAATATTTGTTGTTCGCTTAGAACGAATGCAGAATACAGCTATTTAGCGAGCCAAACACGAGCTCAACAACGAGCTTTTTTGACCCTTTGGGAGAGCTCTTGAGAGTGAATAATGGCATAATTCAATCAATTTAGTGCATCTTTTCCTATGTGCTTAATGATGGCTGAAAATCACCATTAATGGTGATGGGAAGGTTGGGAGGTGATGGCTGATTAGTAACCATGGATTCTGGCTCCCAAGTCTTCCTTTGCTGTTGTGTGGTCATTTCCACTAAGTGCAAGAGGTGTGGAGAGGATTGAATGAAAGGATTTTGCAAGATTGTGTGTTTTTCCTCTCTTTCTTTCTCTTCCTCTCTCTCTATCTTTCTCTCTCTCTCTCTCTCTCTCTCTCTCTCTCTCTCTCTTATGAATTGAGATGAAAGCATTTAAAAGCATACCCTTGATAGAACTTATAGTGTGTCTCATATGTATACCAAATTATATAATGATTTATATACTTAGTTCAAAACTTATATTATAGTATTATTATTAGATTTTGGTTATACTAAGTGAAAGTTCAAACCGAATGTACTTTCATGAATGCGATAAAGTTGTCCAAAATGAAAATTTGATTATTGATCTCTTATTTTATTCACTCAAGTTTATTTAGAAATATTTTTTTATTGGAGAAGAAATTATTATAGAAAATAAAGAAAAATATTATAACGTTATAATAACGTTTATATATGTTATTCTTAACATTTTTATTAAAATGTTATTATAATAAAAATATTAATTATATAATTTATAACATAAATTAAATGAATACGAATAAATTAATTTATAACTTTAAATAATAGTTAGTAATGGCTATAAATCATAATTAAGTGATTTTATATTTGGCTCTCATCTTTCACCTATAAATAGATGATAATGTGATCTTGAATGACATGAGAAAATCAAATATTCTCTTCCCTCTATTCATATATTTTTCTTGTCATTTTCTTCATTTCATTTTGGGAAACAAGACACACAATTAGTTCAAGTTTTGCCGATATGGTAGCACGATCGATAAGACAAGAGGGATGTATTATAAAAAAAGAGAACCACAAATTAGTGCACCCAAAGCTTGATCTGCTCTAAGGATAGTATCATCACACCTCCCTCCCCAATTTCTAATTACTTTTATTTTTTTAGTTGTGTTAAATTTATTTCTTAATTGCTAATTTATTTTCTTAAAGTTAACAACACATACATTAATTCAAATATAACAAATATAAAAGAACTATTTCAATACTCTTATATTTGTTGAGATCCAATCTCAAGTTCAATTAGGTTTGATATGAGCTACACTTTATACCAACAATAGTTAATCTAATGATTCTCCTTTAAAAAAAAAATTGATGAGAAGTTGTGTTTAGAGGGTGAATTTGTGCAAGATATCTAAGTAGCCATCTATCAAAATAAATAAATAAAAGTGAAGATTTGTTTTTTGTGTTGGTATTAACTTAATATTAATACATAAGTAATATACTAAGATACATTCAACCTTATCATGTAAAAGCTTCAAAATGGGATAAATGACTTGTTAGATAATCGACATAATATTCATATGTTAATCATATTGTGGAGAAATTATTAAGCTCAAATATCACATACATGCGAGGCCAATGGTAGGTAGATATATCATAGATGTGCCCAAACTCAAATTAGAATATTTTCTAGCCCAATTGATAAGCTCACTATTAAGTAAAGTGAGCCATATCAAAATAAGCAACAATAATTTTAAAGCTACAAATTTTAAAGAGATTGAGCATCATTGAACATAAAACTCTAATTTTCAATTAATTTTTCTTTGTAAGGTAATAAGAATGGAAGATTGTTATAGTGAAGAAGATGATGTAAAACACTAATTGATCATTCCCCTAACAAACTAAAGCATCTTTATAAATCTACATGATCCTCATTTCTTTTTATCATAAAAAAAAACCAAACTTTTGTTAGGTTTTATAGCTTATTAGAAACAAATAATAAAATAAATGTATAATTGTGGATATAAAAAACCACATTAATAAATATAATTATAATATTTTGGTGTGAGTTAATTAGTAATTTGTGAATAAAAATAATTTCTTTACATGAAAGCATGGCATGTTATCTTTTCAACAAGTGCTAACTTTGGTTCATTCTCATCACCTATCATGTAAATCTTTGCTTTCATAATCAACATGTCTTCCTCCAAAATATAAATTCTACTTTTCAAAATCAACTCTAACAAATTGAAGATAAATCTAAATAAATTTTAAAGAAATAAAAATACAAATCAATTAATAGTAGAAAATCAAAGCTCACAAACCAATTCTACCAACCCTAAAATTTTTGTTTATATAAAACCATCACTTATTATATATCTTAATCATCATATATCAAAATTGCTCCTTGATGTAATAATTTTAATTCAAACTTATCTCAACGCTCCTTCATGAGAAAACACATAATTACAATACAAAGTCTTCATGAACCATTGCCAATCACAAGCAAAATCTTTAAATTACCATCTACTTTTGTGCTTATAAACCTTTTATCCAAAGTGAATCTAGATTTCATCATAATGGGATGTGTCATTAGAACCCATATCTATTTACTTTAGATAAATAATGATCTATTAATTAGATTAAAAGTTATAGCATAAAGCCCTTTAGCTTTAGCAAATTGGTTCATAGAACTATGAAGTCATGAACAACTTGGCAAACCCATACCCATAATCTCATCTCTAATGACAATTCTCACTCAAAGACGCTTAACAAGCCTCCCAATCATGGTTGAATCATCATCATTTGACTATAATAGCATTATAGTTGTCGATCTTCACTTGATCATAGTGCTCAACTACATCAACCTCCATCTCTTAGCTATGACGCTCTCTTTTGAGTTTTCTTATTAGTTTTACAACTCTTCTCTCTTGTATACATTAGATTTTTCATAAAATTAAAATATTAAACACATCCTCTTTACCATCTTAAATGTTCCAACACAACAAATTTAAATTTATTAAAATTTTAAAGTGTAAATTTTAAAAATATTAGGCACAAAATCATAGTTAACTATTTAACTATCTATTTAAGGATTTATAATTATTGTAATATTAATGTAAAAAATCTAAGAAGGAATTGAAATCAAATTTCAAGATGAATAGATTAATCAATAATTAATGTTTAAATTAGCTTTAATAATATTTAACTTAGATGATTAAATAATAATTAGAATTTATTTAGTTGCTCTAACATTGCTTTAAAAATTAATAAAACTGATAAGTAGTCATAATTAATTAGGATATAATTGATACTAATGTACCAAAGGGAGTAGACTATTTAAATGTCTTACTATTTTGAAAATATGAATCACATTAAACTAATTAAAAATATTTATACTTGATTTTTAAATGCTGAAAATATTAGGTGTCCGATACAACCGTATATCAATCATGAAATTATTTTAATTTATATTTTATCAAATATTTATATTTGATTTAATATTCAAATATAAAATTGTATGAGAATACCGCACATTATTCTCTCTTGGCTCACATACATAAAATATTAATTGTATTCAAAGAAATTCATTATAAATATATAGAATATCTAAATATGTAAGGTAATTTACTTTTATAATATCTCTTGCTATTCAAAATTAAAATGTTTATAAAAAATGAATGAATATTTGCTCTTTCATTCATAGGAAATCTAAAATCTATCGTGAATAATTTAGATATATATATATATATATATATATATATATATATATATATATATATATATATATATATAATATATATATATGCTAATGAGTGTTAGAATTAAAAACTTGACTTCTGGCTCATAGTTCAAGTGAGTCATTTATCAGACTGGAATCAATTACACTTGTATTTATTACTAATTTATCAATCAATTATACACTATATTAAAATATTTATTAGTAAATGAGTTTATAAACTCAATAGATATAATAAAAAAGCACTCTACATTACTTTCAACACATATAGTCATAAATATTTTGTCTTTAGCAACTATTATAATATATAAATATTTAAAAAATATATGATCAAGCATATTTTATCAATATATTATCATTTTCATGAACAAGTTTATTTCCATCAGGAAAGTAGCATAGATATTAACTTACGTTATCATATATTTCATTTTAATAGATAATATTAACTATATAGTCATATATAAATATGATAATAAATTTTTTTGAATGCTTAATTCACATTAAATTTATTAAATACTAAATGAACATATTGTAAATATCAAAGATGATGATCATATATATTTATCTTCTTGTAAATAAAGTGACCAGAGGATTTAATCAAGAATCAAAAGCTAAATTGAGGATTTTCTTTTAAAGGCAATTTTCTAACTTCAACAAATGAGATCTTAAGTGAGATACAAAATATATATTTATTTTTAGAAAATATGCATTTTTACCATAGTAAAATAAATAAATGTATAATATATATATATATATATATATATATATATATATATATATATATATATATATATATATATATATATATATATATATATGCAAATGGATTCAAATAACTGAAAAATAAAAATATATAATAATATACTTGTATCTATTTTATTCCAACCCAAGTACATGAAAACTAAAAGATATGCAATCAAATAAAAGAACAAATTATATAAATGAAGAAACCTAAACAATATATAATTATTTGTAATATAATTATTAAAGAATATTATTCTTAATACGATCAATAGCGATAAGAGCATTAAGCATATTCAATAAAACTCCTTCTCCTCTTTTATCAATCATATATATTGCTACATATTTTAATTCTATCCCAAAATATTTTTGCTTTATCATATCAAATGATCTATACAAGAAAAATTTTAGGCATTGGGAAAAAATGGTTTCCTTTCATTAATGGTGAACAAAGGAAATTGTTTTTGTTCTTCATCCTCTTAGATGACGAGAATATAATGATATGTTATCTGTAAATTGTCCTTATATTTGGTATCCATGAAGCATCATGGAGGCAAGGAGAAACAGAAATAGGATGGATATCATTATAAAAGAAGGTGAATGATTTATATCTAGATATCGAAAGGAGGTATAATGATATTTTAACATTTATTTGAGAATTACTAAATATAATATATATAGAGGATACAGAGGATGATGAATGAATCTAATGAGATTCATTTTCGGTTTCTTTAACGGAAGAGATGGATTTAAGAAATGTACGCAAAAATGCTGCCTTATTATAGGAAAATTTATATATAGCAATATTTATGAATATATCTAATATCTAAAATTTGATATTTATAAATATAGCATATTTTTATGTAAAAAAAAGTAAATTTAATTTCAAAAAAAGTAAGAAAAGTGTATTTTTATTGTAATAATAAAAATTTAGATACTAGATATAAAATATTTATATTTAGATATTATATATAAATATATAAAATGTGATATGTATGTAAATATACTTTATTATAATAATTATAAATTATGTGCGAGAGGAATTATTTTTTCATTTTGGAGGACCTAGGCACCTCCAACGTGTTTTTAAAGCTTTAATATTTTGTTATTAACGTCTATTTTAACCAGTCTGAATTGTGGATGCCTTTTCGTAATATTATAAAATAATTAAAAATAATGAGAAGTGGTTCATCGCCTGATTTATTATTTTTTAATGTTTTTTTTTTAAGATAACATTGCTAGTTTAGCTTTTGTTATAAAAATTCATTAAAATAGAAAAGTATACTTGTTTTATAATATGATTTATTATGATTTTAATTAATGTGAAAACAATGAGGTGAAAAATAATTTATATTTTTAATGATTTTATGTTATAAATAATACATATATAATTTAAATCACATATATAAGTATGTATACATCTATATTCACTTAATTTTGATGATTAATTAAATCATGATGATATAAAAAATAGATTTAATTATTTGTATGTTAATGATAATTTAAATTGATTATTATTTTTTCATAATTTTATATTTAATAAAAAATCTTAATTAAAATTCAAATAATAATTTGTTTAACTGAACATAATTTGATTTTGATTCAAACATTTCATTTTTCTTAGTATTTTGTTTTTTGGATCAATTTTATTTTATAATTTATAATTTTATTTTTATATTGTTTTAAAATATATATTTATTTAATGTGATTTTAGTATTTTAAAATGTTCAAAATAATCTAAAGATATTTTATATATTGTTAAAATAATAATAATAAATTATATTTTAAAAAAATTAAAATATTAAACATAAAATAAAATATAAAAGTGATCCTGTCCTTTAATTTTTTTTTTAAAAATTAGCTGAAATGTAATATCAATATAAAGAAAATTTGATATCAATTTTTTTAATAACTAACAGCTTATTTGAGATCAATTTATTCTATAATTTATATTTATATTTTATGGTACTTTTAAAATACGTTACTCATTATATTTAAAATTAATTTATTTTTTTCTTGAATAAATAATATTATTTAAAATATTTAAAATAATTTTAAAATAACTATCTTCATTAAATACATTTTATTTTGAATTAAAATATAAATAAAATAAAAAAAAATTAATGTGAATCACCCAAAAAAATTAATGTGAATCACCTAAAAAACTAAAAAAATTAATGTGAAGTTTTTATCTGAGTATATGAGCCAGGATTTCAAGTGGTGTCGATTGCTACTTTCTTCGGTGGGTCTTTGGTGGTATATCACCTTTTACTTTGGTTAGCAGTATTTTTTTATTTCAGGATCTTTGGCTGGAGAATTATCTTTACTTTCTTGCTTTAAGTTCTTCTTGTGATATGTTATAATGAACCTCACATCGTCATTCTGCCCTTTTTTAATCCTGGCATCCTAATGAGTTATATTTAATCAATCAAGATGACATATATATATATATATATATAATATAATATATATATATATATATATATATATATATATATATATATATATATATATATTATGTATGTAATTTATATAAATTTCTTTATATTTTAAAAAAAAAGTAATCATGTAACCAATCTTGATATATAAGCAAACAATCTTAGTTTAATGGTTGAGAAATATAACTTTCAATAAGATTTTGATTTAAAAATTATATATGTTATATATGAATTTACTATTAAACAGCTTGCTTAAAAAAAAATATTTAATGATTTAAAAAGCAAACTATAATTTGAGCTTTCTGATGTGACCAGAGAAGAGAACTTAGGCAATGATTTTAAGATTAGAGTCACATATTTTATATATTTTTTATTGATCATTAAAAAAAATCTTCTAAACATAAAATATGAACAAAAAAAAAGACTTAATTGAATATGGTGGAATCTACATTTAGCTCATTGCATTTTAATACATAAGTTAATTTGAGATTATTTTATTTAAATTTAAGTTTAAAATTTTAATGTATATTTTGATTTGAAATAAATGAAATTTAGTATCTTAAAATATTTTTTATTTTTCTTGAATAATCAATATGTTAATTGCATTAATAAATTTTAAAATAATTAAAGCAACAAAAAAATTTATTTTGAGTATTTTTTAAAATAAGTTATTTTATTTTGAAAAAAAAAAATAAAAAAATATAATAAATAATATATTAGAGATATATTTTAAAAAATAAAAAATAATGAAAAAATATAATATTTTTTAAGTTTACTATTATTCTCAAAACTCTGCTCAATCATTAATTATTAGTTGATTGCTATTAATAGATAATAATGAAAAGAAATGGAAACTTTGAAAAGAGTGTTTTGTGATTGCTGTAATTTTGAAGTTCAATCGAGATTAAATGAAACTAAAATTATAAAATGTGAGCTAATTTAAATAGAGATTAACGCTAATCTTTCACCAAATCAAATTATGAATTTTATTTTATTTTTTTAAAGGCGAATTTTAACTTCAACAAATGAGATACAAAAATAAATATTTATTTTTAGAAAATATGCATTTTACTACCATAGTATATTTAACAGAAAAAATATTATATATATATATATATATATATATATATATATATATATATATATATATATATATATATATATATATATATATAAATAAAATAACTAAAAATAAAAATATATAATAATATACTTTGCATCTATTTTATTCCAATCCAAGTACATGAAAACTAAAAAGATACAATCATCTTTTATTTAACGCCAAATACAAAGAACAAATAGTTCCTTGATAATAAATAAATAATATACACAGATGAAGAAAACCTAAATAATATATAATAATTTAATATAATTATTAAGAATCCCCATACTATTATCAATACGATCAAAATATTAAGGAAAAAAAAAACTCTCCTCTCACCTTCATTATCAATCCAAGATCTATTATACCATTGCCACAATTAACATCTTCTTCCTCTCCCAAAGTACCTTAGCCGCTTTTGCCCAATATCAAACGATATATACCAATTCACACCAAATAATACTGGGCATTGGGAAAAAAAGTAGTTCCTTCCATTAATAAAAGGAGCTTGTTTTCCTTTTGTTCTTTCATCCTCTTCATCCAGATGACGAAGCACGATCTTTGATCTCCTTGTAGAAATTATCGTGGGCTTCAATTTGGTATCCATGTTGAAGCGGGTGAAGGAGAAACGAAGGAAAGATGGATTATTGAAGAATGGATATTTATATATTGAGGGATCAAGAGAAAATTGTAAAGCTAAACATTTATTTGATGTAATTACTGGCGAAATGTAATGAGCAGTTTTGAGAGATGATATAATGATATGGGATGGACAATTTGGGTTTCTTTAATGGAGGAGAGATAAATATACATATGTCCAATGCAAAACACTTTTATAATTGAGATTTTAATAATTATTAAAATGCAAGGGAGAAGGGATGATGGATTTTGCCATGGTCTTGGAGGACCTGGCACCTAACGTATTTTCTAAAGCATTAATATTTTGTTATTAACGCCTATTTTATGGACGTGGGCATCACCGGATTGATGGAACTAATTTAATGGTAAAAATATTTTGATTAGCGTGTGAACAATTTTAATGCGCAAACCCTTAACTTAGTAGAATTTGTGCGTTTCAGTTGACCATTTATCTCAATTTATCCGAATATCAACTCACTTTTGATTTTGATTTTTTTCAATAAAGCCACGCAGAATGGATTATCGAGTTAAATCAATCGCAGCCGTCCATGTCCACGGATCATCAGCAAGCTGGCATACCATCCGGGAAGCTCATAGGTCCCACATAACATTAAAACTAAATCCCTCAATTAACAAAGGAGGACATTTCTATAAAGTAATATATTTAGCCATTAGAAATAAAAAAGTAGGTTATTGATATGCTATAATCTCCGAAGTAGTGTAGAGCAAATGTCTCTGATAAATAAACAACATTATAGATTCCTAAACCATCAAAATCAATGGTTTGATATGTTTTGTTCCGGGAAATAATATACAAAAATTTTTCTTAGTTTTTTGCAACAAAATTTTAGAATAAAGATTATTAATGATCTTGATGCAATTTTAGAATCATCAGAGCATGATAATAAGCAAATATTGATTAAGCATATTGTGTTTCCATAACTAAGTCTCTAATGATGATTTGATTTTATCGATAAGAATTAGAAAGTCAAAGATCAAGACTTAACACAAAAAATCATTAGTTTAAGTTAAGTGAGCATATAAAAAGCTAGAGGTAATTTAATGAGATTGATATTGAATTTAAAATAATCTTAAGCCCATTTGTGTTATGAGTTGAAGCTTTTCAAAAAAATTTTACATCCTCAGTGTAAATTAAGTAAGAAATGCAAGAGCTACTCATTTTGATTTTTGTATATCAAGCTTCCAAAATGCTTCTTTAAAACAATTGAGAAAGCTCCTCCATAGTAATACAAAAGAGATATGAATATAAAAAAGCAACATTACCTTAGATCAATCTTAAAATGGAAAAAGCCATCTAGAGAATCATTAATACATATAGAGTAAAAGACATTAAAAATATAAGATGTAATCCAAACAAAAAAATGAGAAGGAAAACTTTTTAGTGAGAGCCATTATAGAAGATAGTCTCTATTTAGAATATTAAAAAACTTTTTAATATCCCATTTATCATGAAATTGAGATGAACATACTTTGTTAAAATGAAGTAGAATTTCATTAGCTAAATCAAGCAACCACCTCTTAAAGGAACTCACATAAATCCCAAAATGGCCAAATGCATACATTTTGGCAAACCTAATTTAATGACCAATCAATGTTATTCACATCATTAGGGACTTGGAACATTAGGAGGTTTCATTAACCAGACAGTCTTTCTAACAAGAATCTTATCTTTTCTTACAACCTTGACTTCAATTATATATTTAAAAATTAAATTATGTGTTCATCTCTTAATCACCCTTCCTTCAACATCTCCCACCAACTATTTCTAGGTTGAATGAATTAAAAAAAATTATACACTTCTTTTTTTTGATGAATTAACAATTCATATATGGTCAACTTTGTATGAGTTCTAGCCTTCCTTTTTCATCTCACTGTAGTATATGCGACCAACTTTTATGTGATAAAGTATTAGCAGTTTATTGACACTATAAGTAACTCTATTTTTGGCCCTTAGATTATTATGATTGATATCATTTATTATAGATTTCTATTTGAAAAGATTAGTGACAATCCCATTCCCAATCAAAAGTTTTTGGACTTTAGCAACACTATTTGATGCTGGCAAGTAGATATTTTTTCTGCTGGTCTTTTATACTCTTGATCTAACTAGAAAGTCGAAGATTATAGTAATGTTAAGCTTGATAAAGTCCTTGTTAATGTAGCTTGGTTAGAAAGTTTTTCTTATTATAAGGTATTTCTCCTTTGATCTTTCTCAACACTTCAACATAGGTTTCTAATTTAAAGAATCACAAATTTATGTATAAGCATTTTGTCACAAATCTAGAATAAGAATGTCCATGGAGATCACATCTTCACTTTTTTAAGCTAAAATCTTTAAAAGAGGCTTCTAAAGATTAGAGCTAGGTGTGGGCTCCGAAAATTCACCATCGACCTCTCGATGAAGAGAGTATGATTTATGCATCGGTGAAATTTTCAGAAGGCATATGGAATAGTAGATAAGACACTACCCAAATATTTCATCCTCATTTTGTGAGGACTTTAGATCCGATTTCAGGTTTCTTATAGGTGCAAGCACCTATAGTTAATTACTCCTCTCAATGCTGAGAGAGAACTTTTGATTAAGGCTTAGGTCGCTTAGTGTGTAGCATATAATAGCAAGATGAGGAGTTTTGGAATTTAGGGATTATGAAATTCATTATATTTAACTTAAAGTGAATGGTTGGGGCAACATGATGCCTGCATCTGGGATCCCATGGTTCCACCATCCGTCATCCCTAGTCTACTTAGTGAGGAGAGTTGACCCAACCTCGAAGGATCCTTATCGCAACACATGGGTTACATCGTCAAGAAATCTTTAGACTGGGGTGGTGTTTGTTAAGAAGACAAGCTTAAGTCTACCTAGGACTTTTGCCCAATCAAGTATACCCCATGGTTCACAACTCCAAGGACAGAGCCATTGGAGAGCATACGAGCTACAATCGTGATCGTGATATAGTAGAGTTATTTGGTGACAACCACCCGGGAGGACTCGGTTGTAACTATCATGGAGCTATGGCCAAGCCACAGCCAAAAAAAATGGGCCACATCCTTGGCGATTATGAGAGTAAATATAGTTGTGTACTTGATTTAACTTTGGCTCCTTTGTGAGCTAGTGTTTTCTTAATTTATCACCTTCAGCAAACAATTACAAAAGATGGATTAATTTTTAGCTTTAAGTTCTTTAAATAAATTGAATTTTATTTAAGCATTTATAATTTGGTGATTTATTTGATTTTACATTTGCATTGATACTTGAGTTTGAGTAATCCAAGATTACAAGCATATTTTAATGGTAAGTATCCTCCGGTTGAAATTCTCATTTAACACCATCATCAGGTAGGTGAGTTGATTGAATCGAATATATTTAGAACTTTAGATCCTCAACTCGCTTAACTCCTAACAGGATCGACTCACGCCATATGACAGAATTAGCTTTTCAAATATTTTATTAGGCTGAAAATTTTATAATAACATCATTAGATTTTTAGCTTTTGTTAACCCGGACCCGGTCCTAAGACCCAACCGAGGATCAAATTTAATTGATGATTTCTTTATATTTTGTATAAGAATTCATCTCTTTTAAATGATTGAACAAGTTCCAAAGTACTTAAAATGAGTGATAGTTGCTCCATAATTTATGCAAAATTAATATATTTGAAGTCTATTTAGAATTTAAGTCAACACCTTCTATCTGCTTCTAATTTTGTGTCAGACTGGCATATGTTGTAAGTATCAGCTCTTATCAAATTATTTAGATTAATATTTATATATTTGCATATATTTCATAGCTTATTGAGCTCTTTAAGTTTTAATGGAGCTTAGCTCGTGATCACTCAGAAGCTCGTAGGCAATTATCAAGATCACTGGAGGCTTTACTTGAATTTTGTTCTTGTTAGGAGACAAGCCCTCAAGTTCATTAAAAATACTATTTATGATTATCAACAAGTCATTGAGTCCCCTCTAAGATTAATCTTATTTAAAGACTTTTAGAATTTTATATGTAAATTTATTCTTTAATTTATCAATCTCTTCAATTTAAGCTCATCAATACTTTTAATTGTACTTGTTTAAGTCTCCTGTTAGTCCAAAATTCAACAACCTCTCGGCATCGTTCCGCATAGGGCGTGAGGGCTATTCGACCTTCACCTCTACCGAAAGATAAGGTCGGTCTTGACACTATGGTCATGATCTTCTAACCTGTCAGCTCTACTAAGTATAACAAGGTCTTCAAACACCTGCAATTTCAATTCAAATTTTAATTTTGAGTTTATAGTTTATTTTGGATTAAATTAATTAAGTCTTCTATCAATCTGAATTTCCGACATCTTCCCCGTATAGGGGGTTGCATCGAGGGTTATTCGACCTTTCCTTCAGCTCTACTGAGCATAACGGTCAGTGTCTTGTGACACTACGGTCGTGATCATCTACCTGTTAACTCTACTAAGCATAATAGGGTCTTCAAACTCACCAGCTCAACTGAGCATAATGAGGTCTTCATACCTATGACTATCGGTATGCTACTTGTTATGATTAATAGTCCAACAAAGCCCAGGCGTATTGTGTTGCTAGGTTCTCAAGACTTAGAACAATTCCACCAGCCATTGAAACAATATTGAATGCCAGTTATCCTTTGCATGAAGTGAATTATGCAGCTATTTCAAGCTTGGTATAAAACTGGAGTTCACTCCTATAGTCATAGCAATGTGCATAACCATCTGAAAGGTGTCATTTGATGATTGAGATCTATTCACATGGTCATTTGGATGAACAAACTTCTCACCAAGTTTATGGCCAAGAATTTTAGAAGCTCCATTCGCAATCACCTCATTTGCATTCATGTTGCCCTGTGTTCCACTCCCTGTTTGCCATATCACATGAGGAAAATATTCATTCAACTTTCCCTCTGAAACTTCTCGAGTAGCTTGCATTATTGCTTTTCCTATAGTAGGTTTTATACCATTCTCCATGTTGACCTTAGCAGCACATTTATTGAGGATTCCCAAGGCTGGGATGATCTGCTCAGGCATCCATTCATGCTCCCCACCGATATCAAAGTTCTGCAATGATCTCCGAGTTTGTGCTCCCCACAACTCGTCAGCAAGAACAAGTATCAGACCGAACATGTCGCGTTCTTTCCTGAATGCTGTTGAGATAGGCTAGGTAAGGGCAGACCATAGGAACGTGTAGAGCACTGTCGGCACCATAGCGCAGAATCGGAAAGCTTGACGTCGAGATGACACGTACAACGCCATGAATTTTCGATCAGAGAAAGCTCCTTCTTCACCTGCTCAATCTGCGGCATTTCGGCGACCACCCCTCCGCTGGACATCTCACGGCTCTTCTGCATGCAAACCATCCTTTATTGATTATTCTGAAGAGAGAGAGAGAAAGTCAAGTTCATAGAGAGGAGGTTCCTGTGCTCTCCATCAAGAGGAATGATCGAAGAAGGCAGATAGCTCATGCTAGGTTTCGATCCAGTAGCAGCCGAGAGAGGAGGTTTCGCCTGGTTTTTTCTCTATTCGATTTGCAAGAATAGGATAAGGTATGCAAGATAAGGTATGGGAGGGATGATGTGGAGACCTCTTATTGGTCAAAATGGGAGGTGAAAATATGGGAATGGGCGATTGCATCAAGATGTGATTAAGAGAGATAGGTGGATTAATCTCAAAATGCGCTAATTTTGATTAAATTTTTAAGTGTGATAGTTTTAATTAAATTGGATGCCTATTCTAAGTAATTTTGACATTCCTAATGCAACGATAAAGTCTGTTTCATGATCGAAGATTATTTGGTTCAAGTCGGCGACGGATTGGACCACTTTTAATTCAAAATTATGCGTCGTCTCTTTTAACCGCTCAACATTCGCATAAACTCATCTGAATTGAGTGCAAATAGTCTCATTTGAAAGGTTTTGATGTTTTGACACTAACGGCATGATTAATTTTATAAATGGAGGTCATTTGAGCATTTTTGCGGCTTCCCGACATCGATATATGTGTCAGCGCTTCGATGACCCCCTTCTTGATCAGTCAGTCATTGAATTATGCAAGATGTCTATTCTTATTAATTTTGATGTTCTTAACACAATGGAAGAGTCTATTCATTGATCAAAGATCATTTTGACTAATTTTCAATGTCATCAAGTGTATTTTAATTTGGTGTTGAAGCTCCAAATTCACCAGGAGCTTGACTTGACTTATGGCATGCATGGAGGTCAATAAATGCCCCCCAACAAATATGATTCGTGCATAGAGCGAGTCATGTTTGTTAAAAATTAGTTGACCCTTTGGGCTGGCCCTGGGTCTTGGATAACTTCAACTTTCAACTTCCATGGGTTCACTGAAGAGCTTCTTCCACCATCTACTCTATGCTTCGATGGGTTTGCTGAAAGTCTCTTTCTTTTGTGTCTTCAAAGAATTAGCTTTCTCCCCCCAACTTCATGCTTGATCACTAGATGGAGGAATCTTATTTGATTTGAGATTCAAAATTCCTTTTGTCTTAGCTTTAAGCTTGATAGACTTTGATGAAGGATTGACCTGATTTGTCTATATTGACTTGTCATGAAGTGTATGTACCTTTAAGTCTTTCTTTTTGATGGACTCATTAAAAGGCATATAATTGACTAGCCTTCCACATATTAGTTAATGTTGAGTTATCAATCGCCGGTGTGCTTTAAATGACTAAATAACTATGAAATTTTTTTAATCCATTTTTGTAACTATGAAATTGCTTCCTCTATGCTTTCTACTTTGATGACTTGATGAGTATATTGGCTTTGCTTTTGAGCTTGATCAGATCATTTGAAAAGAGATTGGAATATCACCTTGCATGCAATATATAGATTAATTTGAGGTAGCTCTGAATTGAGAGTTTCCTCAGATTGTCTTGGTCTATCAATCAAGTAAAAAGATCTCTTGGATTCTAATTGCTTGTAGTCACTTAGCTGAATCTGGTTTGAGATTGAACAACTATCATCATTAGACTGACGAGTAGGGGCTCTTTCACTATGGCCTTTTCTTACAACTTATTAAGTGAGAAGAGTGTCAACAACTCGGCCACATTTTGGGCTTATTGGGTTCGACCTTTAGAATGTACTCGAGTCTTGACTTAAGCTGTGATGGGTTGGTGATTTGGTCATCGGACTAATGAATGGGGGCTCTTTCACTACGGCCTTTTCTTATGGCTTGTTGAGTGAGGAGAGCGTCAGAAACTCGATCATTTATGGGCTTGTTGAGTCTGACCTTTAGAACCTATCTGAGTCCTAGAGATGTAGAGGTTGATGTTTTTCTAACTTAATTGATTGAAACTTCCAAAATTGGGAGTTCTTCTAACTAGATCTTCAAAATTTGATAAATCTGAGAGACAAACTTTTGATATTTAAGGCCGCTTTTTGTGCATGGAAGTTGATTCTTCTTGTCCTTGCAAGAGCTATAACTTTAATAATATGTATAGATATATTCAGGATCTTGGCATAAAGCTCGATGTCAACTGAATATATGCAAGAAGACTTCTTATTTCACGAGAGGATTGAACAACCTTGATCATAAAAAAGACTCTTGTCTAATAGAGGATTGCTTAGTTCAAAATATACCATAGGGCTTGATCTTCTTCAATATAAATAGATGTAACTTATTATGATCATCATGTACCCAGCTTGAAGCACGATGTCGACTTAGATAAATATATAAAAAATGTCCCCTATCTAATAGGGGGGATTCACAGTAACTGTTAAGAGAATTTGGAATGTCTTTGGTCATATGCTTTGTTCTTTCAAACTTGTTGAAGACTTTCTCTTGAGAGAGTTTCAAATTTATATTTTCCTTTTGTCTTGACTTTGAGCATTAGCGGACTTAATGGAGTTGATGAGATGAGAATGTCTTACCATGCTTTGTCGGACTTGTTGAAGATTCAATCTCAAATTTTGAAATTTATATTTTCTTTCTATCTTGGCTTCACTTAATGGACTTGATGGAGTTGATGACTTGTTGAGATGAGAACATCTTCGGTCCTATGCTTGGTCCGGATGGACTTGTTGAAGATTCAATCTCAAATTGAAATTTATATTTTCTCTCACGGCTTCTGCCTCAATGGACATGATGGAGTTGATGACTTGTTGGCGAGATAAGAACATCTTCGATCCTATGCTTTGTGCTTTGAGGTTGTTGAAGACTCCATCTCGGAGATTCGTATTTTTTATTTGCTTCTATCTTGGCCTTGTGCCTTGACGGATTTGATGGAGGAAAGTCCTGAATTATCTTAAAGACTTGTCAGGTGATACGAAATTACCTTCTACCCTTTTTCTACTTTGTGCATATAGAAGGATATATGATGACCCTTTTAGAGCTTATGTTTCAATGGCAAATAGTCATCAATCTTATTCTTTGTAAATGCATATTGATAATAACTCCTTAGTTCACTTTGGCTTTCGAATATTGGGATGACTTATTTGGTCCTTAGCTGCTTGGTTGGACTTATTGAATAAGAGTTTCCTTGATCTTAGATTTATATTTTAAGACTTATTGAAGGAGTTGAGATTTCTCATTTGATATTGATACCAAACTCAATTTAATGCATTCTTGACTGAGGATCTTTTTCTTGGATTTTGAAAAATGACCTTACAACCATTAGGGATGATTTTACAGTCTGGGCCACTTGAACTCACCAAGTTGGAAGGATTTGAGATTTGGATGCTCTTGACCTTGAACTAACAAAGTTGGTGGATCTCTTACTACGGCCTTTATGGCATAATAGTAAGCATCTACGACGCCCATATTTTGAGTGACTTATGCACCAACTTGAGTCTTAAACTTGAGCAATTGATGGAGGGTTTTATCATCAGGCTAATGAGATAGGAGATCTCTTACTACAACCTTTATGGCATGTTGAGTAAGCACTAGCTCTCAATCATTTTGCTTGTTGAGTCGACCTTATGCACCAACTCGAGCCTTATATTAGATGTATTGATGGAAGATGAGTCCCCAACTTGATTTGTTGTAATTTGCACTTGAAAATTTCTTATTTTGGTAAGAATTTGAGGCTCGTGAGCTTTGAATACATAATTTGAATATTTATATGGGGATCTAGCATGATGTCAACCCAAATATAATAGAAAGGCCCCTATTTCATAAGGAAAGCGACATTTTGCTATAAAATTTTAAAATGCCCCTGCCTAATAGGATGTTTGCTTTATTTTGGGAATGCATTCTTGTGCTACAAGTGAATTTCTAAGCAAAACTTACACATGTAATAACATTGAGGAATAATTAGTCTTATCAGCACCAGGACCAATTTTTCTTCTTGAAAAGTTTGATGGATTCACCGTATGATCGAAACCTTTGGACAACCTCGCTTAGTAGATTTCTAGATTTTACTAAGCTTGGAGCCTAACTTTGTCAAATGCATCAAACTCTTCCATCCGTAGATAGGCATTCTAATCTTGAATGAGATTGTGTTGAATGGTTACTCGGAGTGAAAGTAGTTCAACTTCAAGTGGCAAGACTACTTTAGCTCCTAATACCAGTACATTATGAGTGACTTTTATGAGAGTATAACCGATGTCACATTGTCCTTCTTTAAGGTTTCACTGAGGCCTTAGCCTCCAAATTTGCTTACCTTTTGTGGGACCTTTTGACGATGGATTCTTGGACTTGTGGTCCAAGTGTCACGCCCTCGATGTTCACCGCACGGACTTGAATTGGTTGACATCATGTCAGGGTTGTAGGAGGATGTCTCCTTGGAGGAGCAACTTTAGCCTCCCTGATGACATGACTTTGATATTTTCTTTTCATTAGTCATTTCACTTTAGGAACTTTGAGAACTCGATGTACTCTTGCATATACAGCTTCGAGTTTCCTCACTAGAGAAGCTAAAACCTAACATTGTCGGGTCCAAAAGGACTATTTGATTTGACCAGTAGAGTTATTCCTCTTACCCATTTTAGGTTGTCAAACCTATTACGGGTTGGAACACTCATTTCTTGTTCCACAACTGGTTGTACAATTTTTTGCTTGAACAATATTGTGAGCACACAGCTCAAAGATTTCCTTTCTCCACTACCTTTGGGTTAGCTTGTTTCCAAATGAAGAAGCTTCGCCGACTTCTTTTGAGGCTTCAACCTTCATATTTATTTTCCTTTTACCAAGACCTTTGGTAGGATTAACATGTTGTTCGTTTCACCCAATGTTCAATATGCATGAATTGCTTAGGATGGTCTTGAGCTCTTATCATCATGGTAGTTTTGTAGTGGAGCATTTTTGGCTTCTTTGATAATTGGTATTTGATACCTCTTCTTCATAAGTCTTTTCTTGACAACCTTCAAGACTCTATATATTCAAGTAGATAAAATTTTAAGTTGTTTTTCTTTGTAAGGTTTGATGACCGCTATTGACCCTAAAAGATTGCTTAACATCACCAGTAGAGCTATTTCTTTTCACCCATCCCAAAATTTTTAAATTTATTGTGGAGTAGGAATACATGCTTCTAGTTGTGAGGCTGGTTGTGAAAGGTGGATTAATTTTTAGCTTTAAGTTCTTTAAAAAATTGAATTTCATTTAAGCATTTATAATTTGGTGATTTATTTGATTTTACATTTGCATTGATACTTGAGTTTGACTAATCCAATTTGAGATAGCAAGCACATTTTCATGGTAAGTATCTCCTTCGGTTAAAATTTTCATTTAACATAGCCATCATTGGGTATAGAGTTGATTGAATCAAATATATTTGAGAACTTTAGATCTTGTCAACTCTATACCCTAATAGAGGATCACATACCGGCCATATGATAGAATTTAGCTTCTTGGATATTTTATTATGTTGAAAATATTATAATAACATCATTAGATTTTAGGTTTTTTTTTTAACCCATCTCCTTTGATCAACAGCATCCTTAAATAGTAAGTTTAAGCATTTAGCATAGTGTTGGGGATCATGCAGGTGTTCATTTAGAATAATTGTATAAATTTTGGACAGATCAAATTTAATTGACGATTGCTTTATATTTTGTACAAGAATTCATCTCTTCAAAAGATTGCATAAGTTCTGAAACACTTAAAATGAGTGATAGTTGCTCCATAATTTATGTAAAATTAATATATTTGAAGTATATTTAGAATTTAAGCCAACACCTTCTGTCTACTTCTAATTTTGTGTGTTACATGATTGGCTATGTTGTAAGTTTATCTTATCAAATTATTTTGATTAATATTTATTTATTTGCATATAGTTCATAGCTTATTGAGCTCTTTAAGCTTTAATGGAGCTTAGCTCATGATCGCTGAGAAGCTCGTAGGCAACTATCAAGATCACCAGAAGCTTTACTTGAATTTTGTTCTTATTAGGAGACAAGCCCTCAAGTTCATTAAAAGTCTTATTTATGATCATCAACAAGTCGTCGAGTCCCCTGTAAGACCATTCTTATTTAAATACTTTTAGAATTTTAGATGTAAATTTATTCTATAATTTATCATTATCAAATAAATTTAATTTAAGCTCATTAACACTTTTATTTGTTCTTATTTAAGTCTTAATCTAAATTTGGCCTCCGTGTCTGATAGCTACATCAAGGGCTATTCAACCTTCGTCATCTCGAGTATATTGATGTCTTGTGACACTATGGTCGTGGTCTTCTAACATGTCAGCTCTAGTGAGCATAATAGGGTCTTCAAACACCTACAATTTCAATTCAGATTTTAATTTTCAGTTTATAGTTCATTTATCATTAAATTAATTAAGTCTTATCAATCAATTTTGACCTCTATCTTCCCAGGTATAAAGCATAGGGTTATTCAACCTTTCCATCAGCTCTACTGAGCAAAATGACCAATGTCTCGTGACACTACGATTGTGATCTTCTACCTATTAGCTCTACTGAACATAACAGGGTCTTCAAAATCATCACTCGAGCATAATGTCTTAATTCCATGACTATATGCTATTTATCACTTAACACCAAGCAAAGCGATTTTTGTTGCTTGTTCCAAGACTTAACAATTCCATACCATTGAAAATAATATTGAAGGTTTTATCCTTTGTATTAAGTGAACTATCACATTTATTTCAAGCTTGGTATAAACTGAGTTCACTCATAGTCCAGAATGCATAACCATCAAAGGTGTCACTTGATGATTGAGATCTATTCACATGGTCATTTGGATGAACAAACTTCTCACCGAGTTTATGGCCATGAATTTCAGAAGCTCTATTCGCAATCACCTCTTTTGCATTCATGTTGCCCTTTGTTCCACTCCATGTTTGCCATATCACAAGAGGAAAATATTCATTCAACTTTCCCTCTGAAACTTCTTGAGTAGGTTGCATTATTTCTTTTCCTATAGTAGGTTTTATATCATACTCCATGTTAACCTTAGCAACACATTTCTGTGGGATCCAAAAATTTGTCACCGACCACTTTTGGAAAAGAAAAGAGTTGTTTAAGTGTCATGAAAATTTGAAGCGATGAATAGTAGGTAATTCAATTTAGATCTTTGGTGAGAAATTTTTATATTTGTTCTAGATTTCCATAGGTGTGTCACTATAGTTAATTACCCCTCCCAATCAGAGCACTTGATTAAGGCTAATCAATGAATCGTTAAATAACGAGTATATAATAGTAGTGAGTGAAGTTTGAGATTTATGAAATTTATTATTTTAATTTAAAACTTTTGGTGGGGAGAACATACATCTAGATCCCATGGTTCTCATCTTTCAGATCCGCGGTTAGTCGAGGAGGTAGTCAACCCAACCTAACTGAAGGATCCTTGTCAGCAACACATGGGTTACGTCATCCCATGTGTCCTTGTAGACCTGGGGTGGAGTTTGTCTTAAGAGGACAAATATAAGTCAACCTTAGCTAACATAGGGCTTTTTGCCCAACCAAATATATTTTACATTTCACAGCTCAAAGAGCAAAGCCGTTGGGGAATATACATGCTGCGGCCGTGACCGTAATTTAGTGGTGTCATATCGGGATGAATCACCCGATCAGAGGGCTTTGATCGTAACTGCCATTTATGTGATGCCATCTTGCAGCAAAATCATGAGATAAGAGGCAGCCCTCATGCTTAGAATATTTAAGTGTGAAATTAGTTATGCATTTGATTTGATATTGGCTCTTTGTGAGCAAAAGTTTTCTTAATTTATCACCCCAAGATAAATAGTTGCGGAGGGGTGGATTGATTTTTTTTACTTTTAATTTAAATAATTAATTTCATTTCATTTATATTTTATTTTTTATTTGAATTTTGATCATTTTATGATTGATTTAGATTTGAATATATGACCATTTATCATTAAAATTTTAATAACAATCACCCTTCTCGCTCATAGGACTAATATTGATTAATAGACCTTCTTAGTTTTCTATGAATTAGGTCTAAATTCGAAGTATAATCCTTCAAACCTTGTTAAGCGAACATAGAGGATCGCTTGGGACTTTTCTTTTGAGGGCTTGAACTTGAAGTATATCAATTGATTCATATCTTATAATTATATGTGAGAATTAGCTTGAGATATTATCACGAAATTCTTATAATATCAAATTTTTAGGTTATGTTAACCGGGACCCGGTCCTAAGACCAAACCGGAAAGCATAGCATCTGTTCATTTATATTTGACTTATCGAATACTTCAACATGCACATGAGTATGTGTTCTTTGAAGATTGCATGGGAATTAAGATGTCTAAGTTAAAGTTTATATGTCAAATTATAAGTTTTGATTTTTGAGTTTTGTTAACCACGATCATATGACCAAACTGGGATGTGTATCATATGTTCTTTTATATTTGACTTAACAAACACTTCAACATGCACACAAATATATGTTCTTTGAAAATTGCATGGACATTAAGATGTCTAAGTTGAAGTTTAGTTATCAAATCGTAGGCTTTGATTCTTTGAGTTTTGTTAACCCGGACCCGGTCTTAAAACAAAACCGGGAAGTATAGCACCTGTTCACTTTTTTTTATTTGATTGCTTCCACATATCTATTTGAGCATTTAAGCTATCGAATACTTCAACATGCATACAAGTATCTGTTCTATTAAAATTTTGTATGGACATTGAAATATTTAAGTTGAAGCATTAATGTTTAACATGACATAAATATTGAATTACAAGCATAGGCTTTGATACCTAAAATTATAAATCAAATATAGATCTGTTCTGCCAAATATGAACTTGACCCTTTCAAGTGATTAACATAGATCAAGTATAGATCCGTTCTATAAGACTATAAGACACGAGTTGACTCTTTCAACTATTTGTCCTGAGTCAAGTATAAATCTTATTCCATAAGATATGCCTTGACTTTTTCACATACTTGCATGACTCAAGTGAGAGTATGTTCTTAATGATATAGGCTTTTTAAAGTTTATATAAATTAAACAATTAAGCAAAACATTGTTCTATGAAGTAAGCATGAGATTCTCTCACTTGTATATTAAAGACATTCAAATTGAATGAAATTTAATTACATTTTGAATATGCACAATGGATCAATTCACTATACATTTTAGCATGAAACTCAAAAACTATGAACCCATATGTAAGAATAGTTCATGATTCATCCTTGATCATAAGCATATGTAGAATCTCATTCATTTGAATATTTAAATAAGCCCATATTGTCTTATCACTAAGCATATGATTATGACATGATTGTTTTCCCTCTACATAAGTAAGTTGATATGCTATGATAAGAACAAATTTGAATGTTGGGAAGCTTGCATTTAAGCTATTGAATACTTCAACTTGAGTGTTTGTATGAATCATATCTTTTAATGTCATTTGTTATGAACTTGCATGTAAGGGGAGATTAACTTTTTCTTTATCATTTGTCTCCTAATATCATATGACATGCACTTGTATTTTTGTCATTCTCTTTTAATGTTACATGATAATAACATAAATCTAAGAGAAGGTTTTTGCTTCTATGTCTCTTAAGATGTCTTATTTTGAAACAACTCATTCATGTAGTATATAAAGACATTCTTGACAATAAAGTAAAGTTTAAATCATACCATACATTTGGTGTATTGCATTTATTTCTCACTTCATAGCATAATCACCACTTAAGTAAAATAAATTTGAATTTTAAATAAGTAATTGACATATGCTATGAAGATTCAAGCAACAATTGTACTAAGCATAACTAAGCATATTGTAATTGTCATAGGTATGATGAATGAGCTAAGCATAAATAAACATATGCACATACTTTCCTTCGCAAGCACTTAGGCATTTCACACATTTTTATTTACCAAAATTTTTGACAGCCTCCCGGTGTCATCCCCTCATATGGGAGTTGCTTTGGGGGACTGGGCCTTCTCACCAGAAAGGCGTGCATGGTGTGTCAGACAGGTCGAAAAGTTTATTTGTCCACCATGCCAAGAAAGGCGCATGGTTTAACACGATAGCATTTCTTTGCCACGTTGGAGAAACGTGAGCAAGTACTTAAATCATAACAGATTTTCCTACCATGTTAGAGAAACATGAACAGGTACTTATAGTAAGTTTTCCTGCCACTTTGGAGAAACGTGAGCAGGTACTTATAGCAACAAATTTCTCTGCCACGTTGGAGAAATGTGGAGGTACTATAGACGATTTCTCGCCACATTAAGAAACGTGAGCAGTGTATAGACATATTTTCCTGTCATGTTGGAGAAACATGAACAGGTACTTATAGTAATAGATTCCTCTGTCACGTTGGAGAAACGTGAATAGGTACTTATAACAGATTTCCTGCCATGTTGGAGAAACTTGAATAGATACTTATCATAAGTTTCTCTGTCATGTTGGATAAACGTGAGCAAGTACTTATAGCACAAAGTAATTTAACAAATTTGCATTCACATGTGCATGAAATTAAAAAATAATTGATACCCCCTTGCTATAGCATCAGTTTCATCACCATTTCACCTAAATTTTGCGTTTGGAATATTCAAATGGCAAGCTATAACACAAGCTTCTAATCACATGTAAGTACATTTCCATTCTTTTCATTTTAAATATAAAAGAGGAAATACCATTAGCAACTAGTACAAAGAAGTCAGCAACATACTAAGCTCACATGTATCGAAATCCATGCTAAGCTCATATATGTCAAAATCCAATTACACAAAGAAGAGAAGCAACCATGTTAAACTTAATATGCACTAATCTGAAATTTTATATCTTATTAAGTGATCATTTACATGATAATAAGATGTCAAGTGATAGAAAGAGGCAAGCATGCAAGTGAGAACATGCTCAAAAGCTAATCATTCAATTCATCCTCTTTCTAAAGTGATGGCCAAGTGATAAACCAATAAGGCAAACAACCAAATTACATTTGTTATCATGCAAACAAGATTTTTGTAAAATGTCCATATAACCACAAAACTGAGATTCAAAATCCCATTTTTTATCTTTCCCCAAATCAACATAAATAATTGCAATTAATTTTGATTTTTGTCAACATCCAATATGTATAATCAGGAAAATAACCATGCCTAAAAGTTACCAATCAAGCACATGACACCAATATGCTATGTTTCAATCCTATATTTCAGCAAGCTTCAATCCTATATTTCAGCAAGCATTGACAAGGCAGTGAATATGGTTAAAACCCAATCTCCATTGCCATCTGCATGTTCTAGATGACCATGATGCAGTTCAAAAGTTTGTAATATAATCTATATAATATGGAAGTTTCATCAATGAACATCACACGATTGTTTAAAGAATCGATTTTCATGCTATGTTTTCCCTAGTTTGCTGAATTAGTGGATGTGTTTTTCAATACCTTTCTTCCATCAACAGGAAACAAAAAATTTTGCCTTGAAGTAAGCAGCAAATCAGGAAGAAGAGGATACCCGAATGCCACATGCAACCTACTAATGGCATAGACTTTTTTTTTTTTTTTTGCATGTGAATCCTGAAGGAAACAGGATCGTAACAATCATGACTAAGCTTTGTGCAAGAAAACATTACCCTACTTTAGCCCTCAGTAATAGTACGAGTACAACATATAGATGAGGGTAAACCAACCATAGCATATGAAAGAACAACACTTCACCGGACTCAACTTATCCAAACAAAAGGGAATGAAATAATGATAGGAAACTTAGAGTTAACCAACCATAGCACATATGAGGATAAACTGATATCATCTCCTCCAAGAAAGACCCACATAGCAAAATATAACTTAGGACTGAAATGAAACAACCTAGGGGTTTCGGTTGGAAGGGTGATTAGGAAGGATCGAGCCCTCTATTTGCTCGACTAGGGTTTGATGCTTCGAATCAAGAGAGTAGAAAGGAACTGCTGCAGGGGAGTTCGACCAGGTGCAGCAAGACGGAGAAAGAGAAGAGCTTTTGGTTGAGGTAGCTAGGGTCTCTTGCTTGGCTAACGAATGGAACCGAAGGCAAGGGGGAATCGAGCTCAGAATACTCAGAGGAATGAACGATCAAGGAAGTCAGCCAAGAGAGATAGAGCAGCTCTTTTGGTTTGCATGGACGGGAATTAGAAACTAGAGAGAGAGAGGTCTGCGTGAGGAAAAATCGTGCGAGATCTTCAGCCGCTCAATCCATTCAAAGATAGGACTGCTCGGCCTCCTCTAATTGGTTGCCTAAACGGCAACCAATTAGAAATAGCGGTTGGCTATTCCAATTGGGTAAGTGGGCGGCTGAGATTAGGTTAAGGATTAGGGGATTAAGAGATTAAGTAGCCATTAGTCTTTTTTTAATTATAAATTAATGTAATTTCATGTCAAATTTTGTGAATTTATTTCGTGTGAT
This sequence comes from Cymbidium sinense, assembly GCA_021442155.1. Lineage (NCBI taxonomy): Eukaryota > Viridiplantae > Streptophyta > Magnoliopsida > Asparagales > Orchidaceae > Cymbidium > Cymbidium sinense. Next base: position 86,036,223 of record CM038220.1, read on the forward strand.
AAACCCTAGCAATATGGGTGTCGATTTTAAGTATTTTTGTTATGCGCAACAACGTGATCGATTTCGTGATTGGAGATCGTTTGGGCTATGTCGGCGACAATTGAAGTAAAATTAGGTTTAAATTGTGTGATGTCGCGTTCGAATCGACCAATGTTCATGTACACTTTGTCGAATCAACCACGGAATGCATCATTTGATAGGTTTTGATGTTTCGGCGATGATGGTGTGATCAATTTAACTAACGAAGGTCATTCGGACGTCGTCAAGGCATCCCGACTTCGATATGCATGTAATTTCATTAAAAATTAGATTTGATTATTTGATCGACTATTAATTGATTTGATATTTTCTATTTAATTAATTTTATTATTTTTGATACATTACGAAGTTGAATTTTCAAATCGAAGTGAGTTAGATTGATTCCGATTACAATTAGGGAATTTTAAACTCGATTCATGCGATGCCACTCTCATTAATTATTTATTTTAGCTTTCATGGTTCATTTGACTTATGAACCATATGTGGAGGTCAACAATTTTTTGAGGATTCCCAAGGCTCGGATGATCTGCTCAGGCATCCGTTCATGCTCCCCACTGATATCAAAGTTCTGCAATGATCTCCGAGTTTGTGCTCCCCACAACTCGTCAGCGAGAACAAGTATTAGACCAAACGTGTTGCGTTCTTTCTTGAATGTCGTCCAGATTGGCTGGGTAAGGCAGACCGTAGGAACGTGTAGAGTACTATCGGCACCATAGCACAGAACCAAAATCTTGACGTCGAGATGACACGTACAATGCCATGATTTTTTGATCGGAGAAAGCTCCTTCTTTACCCGCACAACCTGCGGCATTCCGGCGACCACCCCTCTGCTGGACATCTCACGGCTCTTCTACATGTGAACAATCCTTAGCCAGCATTGACATCAAAGAAAGAGGACTACGACGAAGATCTGAGAAGAAAGAGGGTTACATCTTGATTCGCAAGATAGAGAGAGAAGGAGAAGTCAAGGTCACAGAGAGAGGAGGTTTTCGTTTGATGAGCTTGGGCAACTCAGTGAGAGTGGCTGCCTGTGCTCTCCATCAAGAGGAATGATTGAAGAAGGTAGAAAGCTCATGCGGCTAGGTTTCGATCCAGAGTATGAGCAGCACCCATGAGAGGAGGTTTCGCGCTATTTTTTCTCTATTGGCTTAATTTTTAAAATGGGCTATTTTATAAACTTAAGTAGGTGATTAGCCAATTTTTAAAAAAATTAAAAATAGGCCTAGTCAGATCTGGCTGGCTAGCGGAATCTGATGGTCGATTGCGACTATGCTTAATTTTTTAAAAAATAAAATAAAATGGGTAGTCTATATTTAATATATTGTATCTGACTCATCAAGTGTTAGATTTCAGCATTCTTAGTATTTTGGAAATATAATGAAAAATTCTACAACTTTCATGTTAACAACTTTCGATGAATCTCGTCCGGTGAGCCGCAGTGTTTGCAAATGTGGGATTTGTGAAGTTACAAAAATTTAAGATATTAATGCAGCTTCATTTTTTTTGGCCATATTAGGCTAATTAGGTGTCGGATTTTGGCATGGCTGGTATCGTTGGAAAGATAATGAAAAATTCTACAATATGTTGACACCTTTTGATGAATCTCACGGCGAGATAGTTTACAAATGTGTGACACGAGTTATAAAATTAAATATATTGTGGCGGCTTTTTTTTTTCCATACATAATATATTATTTTTTGGTAATATCAAATACTCTCAAATATTTGAGAGTATTTGATATTATCAAAAAAAATAATATATCTTTTATATGGCAAAAAGGATATATTTTAATAACTCAAAAGTCATATTTGTAAGAAGATCAAATTTCAACATGAAGATGTATAAATTTTCATTATCTTTCCAACGAAATCAACCACGCCAAAACTTGATACCTAATTAGCCTGATATGGCCAAAAAATGAGGACTACATCAATATCTTAAATTTTTGCAACTTCAGAAGTCGCACATTTTCAAACACTACGGCTTGCCGGACAAGATTTGTCGAAAGTTTTTAACATAAAAGTTGTAGAATTTTTTATTATCTTTCCAACGATACCAAGCACTCCGAAATCTGATACCTGATGAGTCAAATATAGTATATTAAATGTAAACTACCCATTTTATTTTTTAAAAAAAAATATTAAGGGGGCGGGCGATATTTTTTAAAAAAATATTAAAGGGCCGTCGCCCGCTGACTGGGCGACTAGGCCTATTTTTAAAATTTTTTTAAAATGACTAATAACCTAATTAAGTTTATAAAATGGCCTATTTTAAAAATTTTGGAAGAACAGGATAAGGTATGGGAGGGATGATGTGGCAACCTCTTATTGGTCGATTGGGAGGTGAAAAATATGGGAATGGCTGAATTCTAAGGCATTGACCGGATGTGATTAAGAGATAATTAGGTGGATTTATCTCAAAATGCGTGCTAATTTTGATTTAAATTTTTAGTGTGATGGTTTTAATTAAATTGGATATTTATTCTAAGTAATTTTGACATTCTGAATGCAACAGCAAAGTCCTTTTCATGATCGGAGGTTGTTTGGTTCAAGTTGGCGACGGATTGGACCACTTTTAATTCAAAATTACGTGACGTCGCTTTCAACCGCTTGACATTCGTACAGACACGTCCGAATTGAGCGCAAATAGTCTCATTTGAAAGAATTTGACGTTTCAATGCTAACGACGTGATTAATTTTGTGAACGGAGGTCATTTGGGCATTGTCGCGGCTTCTCGATCTCGATATGTGTGTCAACGCTTCGACGACCCCCATTCTTGATCAGTCGACCGTTGAATTATGCAAGATGTCTATTCTGATCAATTTCGACGTTCTTAACGCATGACGGAGTCCATTCATCGATCGAATATCATTTTGACTAATTTTTGATGCCGTCGAGTGTGTTTCAGCTCCGATTTACATGCTGAAGTTCGTCGAATTCATCTTATGAGCTCGACTTGACTTATGGTGCATGCATGGAAATCAACACTGGGAATCAATTTATATTCTGAATTCATCCATTTAGAACATCATCAAAGAATATAAATAAATTCATTTTTATAGTGACTCCAACCCTTTTGTCCCCCATGATTATCCGTGAAAAATTAGCCACCAAATGGAATTTAAAATTACGACCTTTTCATCAATATATTACATCATACATTTATTGGCGGAATGGAATTTCTTCTCTCTCTCTCTCTCTCCCACCCCCCTTCATTAAATGTATAGTACTAGAGGCTGGCCGATGACTTAGCCTTCGACCCTATCGCCCAACTTTGTAAGTAAATCAAAGCAGACCAACCTTCGACACCCATTTCGCCATTACGGTAATTTACGCTACGACCATCCACATAGCTGCACGTCCTCGACTTCCGTTGATTGCGATAGCTGGCTCGAGCGCATGCTTTGAAGGGATCCCTCGCTTTGCGCTACGGCGGTCCCGCTTATTAACGCACGTACATTGCTTTGCCGACTTGTCTCTGCATCTACGTATCTCCGCCTCTCGCCGCTTCCCTGGTCACATCTTTCTCACCCTCGTCCCCCGTTGCTCCTCTGCTTGCTCAACGACCCAGCGCAAACGCCTCCCCTGCACAAATCCCATCAATCCTATACATCGGTAGCTCACCCATGTCCTCTTCTAGGGCAAAGAATCGAGCCATCAACAAGTTACTCGTGACTTGGCTCGATTAAAGCTCATTTATATTCATTCATTTAATTAATCGAACGAGCTTGGACACTTTTATAAATACTCGATTGTTAAATAACAGTTTGACAAGTTATTGTTCAGTTCAATTATGTTAGTGAGCGATGTATTTAAAGGCTTCGATAAGGTTCGATTAAGGAGCGATTAAAAATTAAAGGCTCGATAATGGCTCGATTAAGGCTCGTTTATTTTTAAATGAGCTTTTGATTAATCGATAAGCCTAATCTGAACCGAGCTCGCGAACAAACTCGAGCCGAGCTCGAACATAATTTTTTTAAACAAGCTCGAGCTTGAACACCATCCTAAAAGCTCGAATCGAGCTGAATCGAGCTCGAGCCGAGCTCGAGCTCAATACTGACAAACGAGCTTGAACTCGAATAGGCCTCTGCTCGGTTCGGTTCAGTTCGTTTCTACTCTTCTATGACAAAAATAAAAAAATAATTAAAATCAATTAAAATTAAAATTTATATTTTTAAATCAAAATAAATAAAACATAAATGATTAAATAAAATATCTATGAAAACGTATAAAATAAAAAAAAATCCTTTATCTAAATATTATGATTAGACATTTTCATTATGTATACTGTTTTGCATTAAATTTATCAATCAATTATTCATATCAAAACATATTATAATATACCTTTTAATATTATTAATGCTTTAAGTAAATCTAAATAAAAGCAAATTTCATTTTATTTAAAATTTGTCATTTTATAATCTTTATTAAAAAATATATGATATTTGTTGCCGTCAAAGTTGCAGTTGAAATATGCAACATTTTAATCAATTAATTATATATATATATATATATATAATATATATATTCTTAATTAATATTTCATATAAATCAAAATTATAGAGAGATTTTAAAATTTTGATTCTAATGAACTTAAAGTTTTAAAAATGCTCGAATTGATTTTTTTTTTTAGTATAGTATTTATATATTCATAAAATCTTCAGTAAAATTTAATTAGATATATATATATATATATATATATATATATATATATATATATATATATATATATATATATATATATATATCATTTATCATAAAATAATTTCACACTCTTAAATAAATTATAACATTTGTTTTTCTTTTTAAATTTTGAAGATGTATGAAACTAGTATATGCAAAATAATTAAATTTATAATATATTAAATATTGAATTATCATTAAAAAATTAAGTTTAGAAAAATAAAATTAGTGTATTATATAATATTAAAAGTTTAGCAAAAATTTAGAAGTGAAGATTGATATTTGATTCATTCGTTAATCTCATAATACTATTACCACACTCCATATTATATGATTTAAATCTGATAAAGAGTCAAAAATCTTAGCCAATAGCTGAGAACTTAACCTTTCTTCAGGAGATCTTGACTTCAAAGTTTATATATATTTATATATATATACTGAAATTTTTACTCTAAATCATTTTCATAGTCAGACCGCACATTTCGTAGGTGGTGAGAGCTCTGTCAGGTTTAAAGCATAAAATGAGTTGTTTACAAATTAATGTTAAGACAGCAACAGTTTAATAAGTTCATATGAATCATTTAATTTAATTTACAAATATTTCTCTTTAGTGAGAATCATGGTATGCAAAATAAATGAATTAAACTTTGACTGCTCTCTCTCCCCTAATATTTGGAGTTTGGGATATTCTCTAATTATATGTCTCTTATCTCCTATTAATTTATTGATCTTTAGACAAACTCGAAGTTACCAAATTATCATGTTTTTATAGTTATTTTTTTTCCTTTTAATAGTTTATCTAACAAGTTCCACAACAATTTCATTCATCAACCTTTTATTTGTCAGTCATAAAAGTCACCATGATAGTGAATATTTGATTTGAATTTGTATAGTTTAATAAATGCATGAAAACATTTCAGTGTTCAGATTTTCCTTTAAGAAATTTGCTAATATTCTATATAGTTTATAATAAGGTACTATTGTCATTATTATTTTTGTGATTTTCTTCTTTTTTTTTTATTCTTTCCCTGGAGATATTATTTCATCCATCTATTTATCTTGAGATCAAGTTCCTTTTGATCTCTCTTTCTGAAATATTAAATACATCGATAAGTATTTTCACCGCACCGTTTTCATCGGTCACCGCGTACCTCCACCAGACCGCCGTGCCATTGCATCATCGCCATCATTAGTCAGCCGTAATCTAAAAAAAATATTTTATATTATATTTATTTTATCAAACAAAAAAATTTCATGTATTTATAAAATTTTCAACCAAATAATTTAAAGTAATCCAAATACACTGCATTTCTTTTATACTATTTTTATATTGTATTTTTTTTCGGGGAACCAAACAGCCCCTAAATCTAGAGAGATTATTACATATATATAGTTTTATGTTCAAACTTTGTTCAATTAATACATCGTTATTATATATTGATTATAAAATACTGTGTAGGATCATCAAATTAATATTGATTAACTGCCAATGTTATGTTATTAATGACTGAACTTAAAAGTTACACCCTCACTCCTAAGGTAATAAGTTTTCATAAATCTACATACATAAAGCTTAAGCTTATCCTCCTATCAGCAGAAGGCTGACCAGAAGCAAGAAAATAATGTACACAAAAGAGCCAGCAGTTCCGTATCTTTCCTCCAACATATTCAAAAATCAAGAAAAATTAAATTAAAAAAACTACGTATCTAGTTTATTAATTAACAGAAACAGCAGCGATCGATCACCGCTGTTCTTTATTTCTGAATATATGCTAGAACTGTGCAGGTTATCAGCTTCCAAGCTAACAGAAGGCAGCGAGAGCTGCATGACTAATTCCCTGCGATTTCCCTACGCTTCGTCGTCAACTAGTACTGGTAGGGGGCTTGTCCTGGACCGGCCGACAAGGTGGCGCGCTTCACGAACCGGCCCTTCATCCTGGGCCGCTTCTCCGCGTTCAGCTTCCTCACCTCGTAGCGTATCTTCTTGGAGAACAGCCTTGTCCTTCTCTTCTCTCTGTATCTCGTCACTCTCGCTTCTCTTTCCACTCCCCCGCTTGCCCCCCACCTCCGACTGCTCCACCTTGCTCCACCTTCCGACATACCCTACATGAAGAAAAACCATAATTTAAATTTTAAATGACAGAAAATCAATAACATAAGTGTATTGTGTTTTTTATTGATCAATTTGATTCGAATCCGGAGTTATTAGGTATGTTGAAATGCATTTTTGTCGAACTACTCTTAACTATAACGTGCACACATTTATTTTAATTTGACTAAGACATCGAAGGAATTTCAAATAAATTTTAAACGGAACTGATGAAGCAACAAGGTAATATTTTTCGATCATTTTCTGAAACAAAATTGCGAACTATTTCGATGCACTTGAAAATCATTTTCAAATGTTATAGATTAAGTATATTAATCAGTATTTTCTTCTTAAAATGCTCCAAATTATGTAAATTTTGATATGCAATAAACCAATTATTATATTCGTGTTTTATGAGGAACGATTCCATATTAGAATACAAAACATGAGAGATGCACTTCCAAACTATTAATGGTTAACCAGGTTACTAAATCCTAATTTTAATCGAGCTTTAAGTAAATCAATTAACTTCTAACTCTACTAACAGGATTTTCCTCTCGCTTATTAATTATTATAAATAAAAACATCATATGGATAATACTGAAGATTATATAATTACCATGATAGATGGCAAGTAACCGTCCGAATCAAACTGCGGTCGGCCACCACCAGCCCACGGCAAGCATCCACTTCGCGACCAAGCGTCGATAACCGCATCATAATCCAACCTCAAACCCATCTTCTTCATAACACCTCCACCTAAGTCTCTCTTCTTCTCCGCCTCCACAGTAGTATGTTCCTTCGCTTCTCGATACAGCTCCATCTCATCTCCCATGGAGTCAAAATCAAATTCCATCTTAATCCGACTCATATCCTCTTCATCAACAACAGTGAATCCATCTATACAGAGCGAGCTCTCCTGGACATCATCATTAAGTGCTACACCAAGAAGACATTCCACATCCAGATCCTCCATACCCAATTCCATAGGAGGGCCGAGCCCGCCATCCAGCCCATAGCCCGGCATCTGTTGATCCATCTCCGTCGTCGCCGGCTTTGCTTCTAAATTAGTTGAAAAGAAATCATTGAAGAGAGGGTCAAGCACCGGCACGCAGTACATGAGCTGCATCTCGAGATCTTCCTCTTCTTTCTCAAGGTCTGGCACGAGGGGCTCCGGCTTCACGGGCTTTGACTGCTGGTATGCCCGCGGGGTACGTGCCTTGCGCTTGCGCCATGAGATTGGGGGAGGCGAGGAGGACGAGGGGAAGGAGGTGGTGTGGAGGCGAAGGCGCTGGTGCCGACGAGCGAGGGAATTGGCGGAGTGGACGGAGGAGTCGCAGGCTTGGCAGAGGAAGGCGTCATCGGCGCCGCAGTACCAACGCGCTCGTCTGCGGAGACAGCCGTCGCAGGGTCGTGCGGTGCTTCCGCCTACGGCGTTTGCGGCTGAGCGATGCTTTCTATCGCGTTCGTCCATAGCTGCGCTGCGCGGCTCGCCGATAGCTGCGAGTCGCCGCAAGGGAATTAATTACAACGCTCAAGAAAAAACCGGGAGGGAGTGTGGTTTTGCGGCGTCGTCGTGCTAGTGGGTCCACTATGGGTGGCGGTTTGAGATGGGATTGGCTAGGCATGGCAAGGGTATCGGCTCTTCTGCAATTCTATTGGTTGACATATATGTAGGATGGATTTCAGCGGGCCCACGGGTCGTTATTTCGCGGGTCGCAGTAATTTGGTGGGATCATTTGGGCTGGTTTTCGCTACCCGCCGCGGATACTTCAATTCGCAATTCGATAGTGGGTCCCGTGGGGTGGGACCCGAGATTTCTGGGATTTTCTAACTTTATCTTATTTTTTTTAATATTATATGTATATATAATAAAATTAAAAGATTAGTATCTATTAAATTATTTTTGAATGTTGATCCCTAATGATAATTATATTAAAAAAATACTATTGACATATACTTTAAATTTAGATCTCCTAATTAATAAGAAAATATTTTCTTTAGTAAAAATAAAAATGAAAATGAAAATCATGATTTGTGGCTTATGTATATATGTATGGATAATTTAAAATTGATTTAATTTTAAAAAATTAAAATTTAATTCACTAATAATTTAATATTATTACCATTATTATTTACAATGAATGATAACACCTATTCTGAAAAAAGGCTAACATTCAGAAGCTGTCCAGTCGCCGCTGCCAACATCCCTCACGTATATTGATTGATCTTTTATTTTTCTTTAATCCACTCGCATAAATGGGTTGTTGGTTATCTATGTTGGAAAAAAAAAAATCAACTACGTGGGATGACTTAACTGAGGGGAAATTAAATAATGTTTTGAAAATCAGATGAAAAAAAGAGAGGTTCAAAATTTAATAATTAGACTAAAATTCAAATAAGAGTTATATCAGATTACATAATAAATATTTAAGTTATTAAAAATAATCTAAATGATGAAATAATATAAATATATAATAAATAAAAAATAAAAAATAATATATATATGTACTATTTGTAATTGATATGACACTAAAAATCCTACTAATCAAAGCACGAATCTTGATGTCAAAAGTAGTGATCCTAATAAACTAATAAATCAAGACTTAAAATATCATCAAAACTTGTGATATAAATCCCTAAATAGTTCTTAAATATTGAGCTTATGATCAAATCGAAGCATCTCTGACGATTTAACAAGTTCTCAAGATCTCTTAATTCTGATCTCATTTGAGCATTCAAATACTCAAAATACATTAGATGATCAAAAGAATTATCTTGAGCCATTCGATGGAGTGGTTTGGATTTTGTATGTATTTACGGAAATGCACTCCCTCTAATCTATAAATAGCCCCTCATTCTTCATGCGTGAGTTTAAGTAGAGAAGAGAGAGCTCTATGAAAAAGCATCAGCGACGGCCGCGTCGACCACCATCCGCCGACCCGTCGCCGTCATCACCAATGCCGCCATCATTGTCGTCGGTGCGGTCATTGGTCCACTCGTCACCATTGCCGTCGGCTGATCCCATCATCGACCTCGCCGTCTATCGGTCATTCTGTTAACCACCGTCACCGTCGGCTGCCGGCTAATCATTGCCGTCACATCGCTCGCCGATCAACCACTGTCGCCATCGGTCACCCCTCGACCCGTCGCCGGTTGTTCTTTCAGCTTGTCGTGCCGGCCGTCGACCACCGCATCGTCGTCGTCCGGCCGCGGTCGTGTCATCGCGCCGACCATTATCATGCGCTGATTAATTGTGGCGCATTGTCGCCATATTGGTATCTCAGCGGTAATCTGCACTTCACCGCTGTCGGTTGTTGACCGATGTTATCATCATTGTACCCAATACTTCTACTAACCACGGCTAAGCATTTGTTCGATTCGATTATTATCGCCATTTCATATATCTGATTATGTAATCTCGTTATCAAGAAAACTTTGTACTCCGAAATAAATACATAGTGGAAGATTTTTACTGAGCTAGACCCCGTGATTTTTTTTCTCCTCTTCAGGGGTTTTTCCACATAAAAACTTTAGAGTTTTCTTATTCATTCTTCAAACATCTGTGTATGTGTTGGATCCCACAACAAAGTAAGTAAACTTTTATTCCCTGATTGGTTCTCTACGCGTAACGGTTTAGCGTCTCGTGGGAAGGGAACCCCTCAATCATAATTTATGTGAACACCGCATTATGACCAATGAATACAACAGAGCCTCCGCTCCAACTCGTCACTCTCTAATCTTTGAACCAAGGATGTCATCTTCTCCCTTCGATAGTACCACTCGGTGAAGGTGCAACAAGAATCTCTTTAGAAGATCGTGTGCGTCGAATGGAAGAGTCTTAAAATGAGATAATATAACTTTTACGAGGAACACGACAGCCACTACTGCAGCAAACACATCTCCCCCAAGATCGATCGTTAGCTAGGGGGTCAAAATGCTAATACGGGGTATCGTGAAGTTCCTTCGGTGATCGACACTTACCTTCTAATTCTCATCCATCACTTGCGACTCAGCGCTAATCCACCAATTATTTATGGTAGCTTGGCACTTTCTTGTGCTGTTGACTCCACCCGTCATATTATATGAGCGAAATTACAATGCTTGGTGCGAGAAGAATTCCATTGTAAAGATGGAAATCATCTTCCTCTCATCGCGGCTATCAGGAGTCTTCACCTCTGATTGAAGCTATTCTTCAACATCTCATTTCTGTAGGGTTCAAGCTTCAGAGCATCGACTCTTATGATGGGGCAACTGACTCATATGAACACATCGACCATTACAAGACCATCATGCATATCCAACGAGCTCCTGACACACTGCTTTATTAGGTATTTCTAGTTACCCTTAAGGGGCAATCTCGCACTTGGTTCTACTCCCTTCCAAGGGGATCCATCCATACCTTTGACGAACTTGCCAAGATTTTTGTAGAACAGTTCATTGCAAACCAGAGGAACATTAAAGATTCCTCTCATCTCTCAAGTATTCGTCAAAATGAGGGTGAATCACTTAAGAAATACTTTCAGAGGTTCTCCTTAGAAGCTCGCCAAATACCTAGAGTAGACCACTATTAAGATGAGTTTTCCTTAGAGGGCTCCATCTTGGACCTTTCTACTCATAGCTAATGCGAGATATGGTCTGCTCATATGCTAATTTGGTTCATCGCGTGGAAGCACAAATATCTGTCAATGAGGCTATTACTTCCCATCGTAAATAATTTGTACAATCCGAAAACGTAAAGCGCAGAAATGTAGGAGATCCCATCAAGAAGCAACAAGGCAGTCGTGATCTCCCTCCACGGCCCTCACATCAATGACGTGGACCACGACCATAAAAGGACTACACACCGCTGAACACATCTCGTGTTAACGTCTTGATGGCCATTCGAGATGAAGAAACCATCAAGTGGCCACATCCGCTAAAACCAAATTCGAGAAATTAGGAGCAAGATTATCACTTCCATCGAAGTCGTGGACATACTACTGAGACGTGCAAACAACTCAATGAAGAAATCGAGAGGCTCATTCAACAAGGATATCTACGTCAATTTATGAAGAATCAATCGACTCAAGCAAACATAACTCCAACTGGGGGGCAACCAGGACAATCATCACAAAAATAATAAAATAGTCATCAAATAGTTGGGAAAATTGAAATGATCGCAGGATGACCACTACTATCTAATCAAGTCCTCATTACCACCTCTGAAGAACTAGAGTTGAAGAAATCTCATATTGATCATTCCATCACTTTTAATGACTCGGACTTAGAAGGAGTCCAAGTTCCTCATCAAGATCCACATGCCATAGGGATATGACCCCATGCTATAATGTTAAGAGAATTTTGATTGACAATGGGAGTTCTGTTGACGTCTTATTTTACTCCACATTTCTTAGCATGGGCTTGGTTAAGGAAAAGCTTCAACCTGCTGTAGGACCATTACATGGGTTTGATAATCGCTTTATGTGAGTAGAGGGGACATTCACCATTCCTGTTATCCTCAAAAAATTTCTTCGATAAGTGACTCATTCAATTCAATTCATGGTGGTCAAGCCAAATTCGACATATAACGATATCTTCGAAAGGCCCCTCCAATCAATTTTTGGTGTTGTCACTTCAGTATCTCATCTTAAGATAAAATTTCTAACCCCTGTTGGGGTTGGAGTGCTTTGTAGAAATCAACAAATAGCACAATCATGTTACCTTAGACAAACTCAACCATACCTTTGGTGACCTTTAGCATCAAAAATTTTAATTTTTGAGATTAAGAAGTACCCTAGAGAGCTTCGCCTGTAGAAGACTTGCTCCATGTTTCATTGTCAGATGACCAACCTCTACGAACAGTGCAAGTTGGATCTCTGCTCTCAGATGAACAAAGGGAAAAATACATAGACTTCTTCCGCAAAAATCAAGAAATCTTCGTTGGAGTCCAATATATATGCCGGGGGTCGACCCCAATGTGATCATGCACTCCCTCAAGATTGATCCGACATTTAAACCGATCATCCAAAAGAAGCAGAGTTTTGCACCTGATCGCCTTCAGACTATTGAACAAGAAGTTAACAAGCTCTTAGAAGTGGGATTCATACAAGAAATACATTACCCTACATGGCTAACAAATGTTGTCATGGATAAGAAAGAAATGGAACATAGAGAATGTGTATTAATTACACTGATCTCAATAAAGCTTGCCCGAAAGATAATTTTCCTCTCCCTCAGATTGATCAATTGGTCGATGCTACGTTTGGACATCAAATGCTCAATTTTTTGGATGCTTACTCTATTTACAACCAAATAAAAATAGACCCAACAGATGAAGAGGCCATAAGATTTTAAATATATAAAGGTTTATATTATTACCAAGTTATGTTGTTCGGGTTAAAAAATGCTGGTGCTACCTATTAACGCTTTATGAATAAGATTTTTAAAGACCTCTTAGGCCGCATAATGGAGTTATATATGGATGACATGTTAGTAAAAAGCTTGGAAGAATCACAACATATTTCTGACTTAGAAATATGCTTTAACTTTCTTCGACGTTATAACATGCGACTTAACCCAACCAAGTGTGCTTCTCGGATTACATCAGGAAAATTTCTTGGGTTTATGGTAACCCACCATAGGATAGAGGCCAATTAGAAAATCAAAGCTATCAAAGATATAACTTCTCCGAAGAATATCAAAGAAGTTCAAAGAAGTTCAACGTTTTAGCAACTAAGGGAGTATTTAACATCTCCACCCCTACTATCCAAACCTATTCAAGAAGAGATATTATACTTCTATCTTGCAGTCTCTTCTCACGCGATAAGCTCAATTTTAGTGTGAGAAGAAAACGGATACAACGACCAATTTACTATGTCAGCAAAATTCTCTCTGATATAGAAAGTCGTTATCCACTGGCAGATAAGGTGGCTATGACTTTAATTTTCTCAAAAAATTATGTCCATACTTTCAAGCTCACACTATCGACATTTACACTCATTTACCATTAAGGGTCATCCTACAGAAATCAGAGGTATCTGGGGGTTAATTAAATGATCTATAGAATTGAGAGAGTTTGATATCCATTTTCTACCTCGGCCTGATATAAAGTCTCAAGTACTCGTAGACTTTATAGTGGAATGCACTGCCCCAATTCCAAATGAGCTATCTACTACACGCCTTTCATCTCATCAATGGACCCTCTATGTTGATGAAGCTTCAGAAAATACTGGTGCCGAAGTAAGAATCTTACTTATTTCTCCCAACAGAATACCTTAGAGTATGGACTTCGCCTAAAATTTCCTGCAACTAATAATATGATCGAATATGAGGCTCTCATGAGGTTGAGACTAACAATTGTGAAGCTCAAGAAGTGATCACACTAACTCTCAACTTTTAACTTTAATTCATAATCTTGGTGATGCCTCACTTGAATTACTTCTTGCCCATTTCAAGACACATCAAATCATTCACATACTAAGAGAGAAGAATACTCGAGCTGACGCTCTCGCTAAGCTTGTTACATCTGCTACTGGAGATCTATTTAAGAGAATGCATGTTGAAGAAATATATTTTCCTAGTATCCAAGGGTCATGGGTAATACAAGCAATTAATGAGATAAATGAACCTTCATGGACTGTCTTTTCTACAAGGGACCCTTCACAAGACCCAACGCAACTCATCTCAGAGACAAGCTTCAAACTTTATTATTATCGGTGAACTATACAAACAAGCTTTTTTGGGCCATACCTCAAATTCCTCTCACCATCAGAGGCCGATTACGCATTAAGAGATGTTCACTCGGGGATGTGTGGAGAACACCTAGGAGGAAGGGTGTTAGCCCTTAAAATTATAAGGCAAGGGTTCTATTGGCCTACGATGAAACAAGACGTCTTGAAGTTCACAAAAAAATGTACAAGTTTTCAGTTGCACTCTAACCTCTCTCATATGCCGCATGCAGATCTCTCATCCCTTCAAAACCCATGGCCTTTTGCTCAATGGGGAATTGATATCATGGGACCTTTTTTGGTAGCATCAGGGCAATAAAAATTTATCATTTTAGCTGTCGACTACTTCACGAAATAGGTGGAAGCTGAACCACTCGCTAAAATCATGGAGGTAAATGCTAAATAATTTGTTTGAAAATATATAGTATGTCGATTCGATTTTCCTGTAAAGATCATCACCGACAATGGAACCCAATTTATTGAAAAAGTATTTATATCTTTTTGTAAAGATCTTCACATTCAACTATCGCATCAGGCAGCCCATCCTCAAACTAATGGACGGGGAGCTATAAACATATACTCAAAGGGTTAAAAATGCATCTTGAGAAGGCTGAGGGGCAATGGGTTGATGAGCTCTCTAATGTCCTTTGGGCTTACCACACTACATCACAAACTCCGACTGGTGAGACACCATATAACTTGTATTTCAGCATAGAAGCTATTATACCAATAGATATCGGGATTCCAAGTCCAAGAGTTCAATCATTCGATCATGATAGTAATGAAGAAAAACTCCGACAACACATGGACCTACTCTCCGAAACTTGTGGCATGGCCCTACTTCGGACTGCTTCCTACCACCAAAGGGTAGCTCGTCACTTCAACAGAAGAGTAAAACCTCGTCCCATATCTGTCAGTGACTTGGTCCTGCGAACTCTCAAAGCTGTGGGCAAAGGCCTTCAACATAATAAACTCTCACCTCTTTGGGATGACCCTTATGTTGTTATAGCTATGGTCAAGCCAGGAATATTTAAGCACAAGGATCTAGAGGAAAAAATTTTACCTCGAACTTGGAACACCGAGAATCTCCGAAAATATTATCATTAATTCCTACTGCATAATTATTACAACTTTTATTTTGTCTCATTTATCATTTCCTCTTCAAACTCATATATGTATTAAAATCATCTTATGATTGTATCACCGGCCTTATCAGAGTAATGAGTTTATAGCCTTTTCTTTTGAGCTTATTGCATATAAACAATCTCCTTCATTTAATTCTCCCACTTGAGAAATGCACAACTCACGTTGTATCTCAGTCGGGACATGATCAATCCTAAGGGGACTTGATCGGACCTCCTTCGTACAGGTAAGAAGTCAAATAACACTTTAACTAATGCCTAGGATAAGTCGAAAAGTGCTTGGTGGACATTCTGCGGCCTCTTCCATACAGCTAAGAAGTTAAGTAGTACTTTGGCTAATGCCTAGGATAGGTCAAAAGGTCCTTGGTGGATATCCCACGGCCTCTTCCATACAGGTAAGACGTCAAATAATGTTTTGACTAATACCTAGGATAGACCAAAAGGTCCTTAGTGGACTTCTCACTGGCTCATCTGTAGAGGTTAGCATCATCGAATAATATTCCGACCAATCACCTTTGATAGGTAAAAATAAAACAAGAGCAGATCACCCAAAATTTTTTTATATCATTGACAGCACTAACATGATGATATAAAAAAAGAATCAAAATTTTGGATACAAAATAATAATAATAAATAACAATACATAGATAAAAGAAAAAAATGCATCCTCATGTGATACTACATGATATCAATGTCCTCCTCGCCATTGAGAGATGCTCCCTTAAACTCACTCTCGACCCCTTCATCTCCTGAATCTGGCGAAGGGTCTTCAGACACTTGGCTGGGAGACAGATTCTCAATACTAGCTCAATTTTGTGATGTACTAAGCAGATTCTTTTTAGGAACCCTCGAATGAAGCCTTCCTCTAAACATTGATGCTCAAATTCCTTCACTTCAACATCAAGAACATGATTACGAGCTTCCTGGACATGGTCCTCGATAGTATCGCAATAAGTTAGGGAGTTCTTAAAGTCTTTCACTGCCTTCAAGGAGATTTCATTTGCTTCTGCTTCTGTCATTATAAGCTCCTTCTCAGAATGACAATCTTGTAATACTTTCTTCTCCACTGCAAGTGCCTTGAGTCTTTTCTCTTTTTGGCGAGTCTTTGCCCTCACCTCAATCAGCTCATCATGAGTGCACTCCACCTCCTGACGCTAGAGAAGAGAAGTTGACATGTTCGCTAGCTCAATTCTACACCCCATTAGCTGATCCTCTAGAGTCATCACTTCTTTGGCCTTAGCACTCATACTCTCCTTGCAGATATTTTACCTTCACATATTCAGTATTTCACTCATCTAGAGCGACACCCAAATGAGCCATCAGCCCTAATATTTGAGCTACCTACAATCAAAAAAAATCATCACAAATATTACACAAAGAAAATAGGAAAATGAGAAAAAAAAGAAGGAGGAGAAGAGCGTACTAATTCGTGCTCGTTGATGTTTATCATGCTTTAACACTTCTTGAGAAATGCGACTTGAAATGAATTCCCCCATTATGAGTTGAGATAGCTAAACTCTCAGAGGCCAACTGGGGGCGAACATCTTCTCCGCAGATATTTTGCGTAGTCACTTCGGCAAATATTTTCTTTTTCTTTAAAGAAGAAACATTGCTATCACCGTGATTTCGTAACGGGCTTCTTGAAAGAATCTTGTGAATATGAGGAGACCTTTCATCACCTTTACTTGATCTCTTTAGTGGAAGAGTATGAGATCTCCCTGCCTGAATGGAAAGACCAACCTTGAACATTTTATCTGCAATTATATATTTTCCAATGTGACGTAACTCATGTAAGCTTCTTATCGAGAATATTAAGAGTCGTTAAGATTTCATTCTCTTCAATGAATGGATTTAGAAGGTCATTCAATCTTCCACATCTCGAGGAGGCCCACTCATTTTCATAAAAGGAATCCATTAGACCAATTTTTAGATGGATCTCATGCTAAAAATTCTATCCAATTCTTTATAGCCCGATAAGAAACACATCCTCGAGCATCACATGTGAATCTACACGTTCGACACAAGTATTTGATGTTCAAAGTAACACCACGCTCTCTAAAGAAGATAATCAAACCAACGATGATTACTAAAGCTTAAAATGAAAATTGTGACAAAGCTACACCACATATTTTAAAGATCTCAATCAATTCAGGAGCCAAAAGGAATCACAGTCCCGCACGAAGAATCATCTCAGAAACAGTAAAGTATCCTGGTGGAGGTGAATGGGCTCGATCAGACTTTTTAGCAACAATAGCCACCAACTCAGGAAAGTGAAATTTCTTGCGGAGCACCATTAAACTATCTGCTGTGATAGTGGATGATATATCATCTGTAGTTGTCAAGCTATAGGTTTTCTTACGGCCATCATCCTGTGAAAATACATAATAAATAATTAAAAAGAGAAAGAAAAAGATAAAAATCTAAGAATTTTATGAAGCAACTCACTCACTCCAATACTTGGGCATATCCTTTCCTAACTTTGTCGCTCATGGAGAGCTTTGAATAAAATTTTTTGCCTACAATCTCACGAAAAGTATACGCATATATGAGATCAAAAAAAAAATTTATTCCTCTTTAATGATACTCTGAAATTACATGCCAGACTTTCTGAATCGTTCGAAGGATGGTTCCTAATTGATGCTTCCCCGCCACCTTGGCAGTTATCAACTGTTGAACCATCCATTGGAATTTCAAAAAATCCAATTTCCTACAAGAAAAAGTAGAAACTACGGGCCTTGATCGCCTCCAAACCCGGTCGGTCCGTGGAGGTTGGCCTCTTTAGAAAACTTCGAAATCGAGTATGAACTGAGCCTTGATCGCCTCCGGTCGGTCAGGTGATGAGGGGCAGTTGATGCCTCTTTCGAGGGAAAATTGGAGCCTCGTCGTATGAACTACGGGTCTTGATCGCCTCCAAACCTATTGGTCCGATGAGGACAATTGATGTCTTCTTCGAGGGAAAACTGGAGCCTCGCCGTTTGAGCTATGGGCCTTGATCAGCAAAACGAATGACCTTCTCTTAAGAGTAAGGTCAGAACTTCGCTGACAAAAGAAACGAAAAAAAAATTTTTACCCTAGCCCTTGAACTTTCGTTTGATGATTTCTCATCCAATGTAGAGGAATACTATAGCATATGGAAATTGTGTCTTCTTACTTGACCCTACGGGAGTTTTTATAGACCCTCTATAGGAGCAAAAAGATAATAAATAAAAAATAGAAAAAAATGAAAAAAATGGAGAAAATAAAAAAAAATGCTCATCGGCATGCGTTTGCGCGCCGCACACGCGAGCGCGTATGAGTGCGACCGCGCCAGAAGATCCACGCTGCCGCCTGCGGGCCCATCAGATTCGCCGCTCGCATGCCCACTGGGGCGCCGCAGCACCACGTAAGCGTTGGATGGGTCCCAGAACCGGAAACTATGCTCTACAGACTGCAGACATGCAGCCTTGCACCCGCTTCCGTGATCATAATCTTGTGCACCCATGAAGATCTATTCTCTCAAACTGTATGGATAATGAACCCCTCAAATTTCATTAAAGAGTTTGCTATTTTCAATTATTTGGCATATATATTTTTGGATGATTGAGATAATGACATCCAAAAATAGGGGGGCAACTGATATGACACTAAAAATCCTACTAGTCGAAGTATGAATCTTGATGTCAAAAACAAGCTAATCCTAAGTCGAAACTAGTCGAAATCAAGTACTTAAAATATCATTGGAAACTTTGGGATATCAGCTAAATCCTTAAATAGTTCCTAAATCTGGAGTGTTTATGATCAAATCGAGCATCTTGACGAGCTGGATTTAACAAGCACAATATCTCTTGATTCTGATCTCATTTGAGCATTCAAATATTCAAAATATATCAAATGATCAAGAGAATCATCTTGAGCCATCCGATGGAGTGGTTTGGATTTTGCATATAGTTATGGAAATGCCCTCCCTCTAATCTATAAATAGCCTCTCATTTTTCACATGAGTGGAGCTCAAGCTAAAGAGAAGAGAGAGCTCTAAAGCATAAAAACCCTCCAAGCATAATCGTGCCACCACTGGCGTCAGACACCGCCGCCGTCGGCCACCGCTGATCCTGCCGCCAACCACCGCCGCCGCCACCATCACCGCCACCGCCACAAACACCCGCCGCCATCTCCATCAACCACTGCCGCCGCCGCCGCCGCCACCGCCGCCGCCACCGCCCACCATTGATCATCGCCGCTATCAACCGCCATTCGGCCATCACTACCAGACCGCTGCTGGCCATCGCTGCGACCACCGCGCTACCTCCATCGCCAACCATGTCGAGACAATTACTGCGTTTGTTGAGTAGCGGTTGATGATTGAGACCAACGGTTGCCGGTTTGCCGCCGCACCGCTGCACACCTCCATCGCGACCATCTCCGCCAGCCATCACCGCCATCACCGTTTGGTTGTTGACTCGTTGTCACCATCATCAACATTATCAACTTAACCGGCATAAATTGTTGTCTCATTCTGGGATTCTTATTGTTAGCCCTTCATATATACAATTATGTAATCCCGTTATCGGAAAAACTTTGTACTCTGAAACAAATACATAATGAAAGATTTTTACTTGGCTAGACCCCGTAGTTTTTTCCTCCTCTTCAGGAATTTTTCCACGTAAAAACTTAGGAGTTTTCTTGTTCATTCTTCAAACATCTGTGTGTGTACTAGATCTCACAACAAAGCTAAGGCGTAAACTTTTATTCTACCGCAACTGGTTCTCTAGCACGCAACATTAATAATTATAAATTTTAAAATTAAATTACAATTTATTAAGATATAATTATATATTTATTATATATCTAAATATATGTATATTAAATATATTTAAAAATTAAGAATAAGTTTTATATAGATTTATAAATATTAATATAAATTATAATAAATAAATAAAGTTTTTAATGTAAAAAAATTTATTTTAAATTTATAAAATATAAATAATAATATAATATATAATATGTGGACTATTTATAATATATTATTATAAAATTTATATTCTTAAATAACTTATTTATATTATAAAAAAATTTATAATAAGAGTATAAAGTTAAAAATTAAAATATTATTTTTTTTCTTTTTAAATTTAAAAGCCTATTTAATATTTTAAAATGTAAATTCTTTAGTTTAATTCTTTATTTCTATAATTCAATTTAAGTTTCAACATATATCTAAAACCTTTTATCCTACATCATAAAAGAAGCTAGTGATACACTCTTTATATAGAAGAAAAGAGCTTTCCAAGTAAAAGTATTTGGACTCTCTTAAATGGTATCATAATATGATTGCTTGATATTTATATTTTAAATTAATTTATCTATATATATATATATATATATAAAGATATATTAAATTTATTTTTAAAATATTATGCTTAATTATTAGTTAAAAAATTTAGGCATTTTATTAAAAAATAAAAGATATTAAATGAGATTTATTTGAACCTTTCTGTTTTATAAAATCTGACCGACTGGCCACAGTTGAGCCAGCCGGCTGGTCCTATTTTTAAAACAGTGAAATTAAGTTTGGGTGGAGTTGTTTGAGTTGTTTCTGTTTTATAAAATCTGACCGGACTGGCCCACAGTTGAGCCGGCTGGTCGGTCCTATTTTTAAAACAGTGAAATTAAGTTTGGGTGGAGTTGTTTGGTTGTTACAATCTAAAAAAAAAGTAATATAAAAAAATATAAGAAATTTAAAATAGTTTATGACTATTTAAGTGGTGGATGTAAATCAAATTTAAAATTTTAATTTGAGCAAAAATAAAATTAATATAAATTTTTAAAATGGTCTCTAACACCGATGGCAAGTGGCCTTTGGCAGTGAATAATGGTGGCAACAAGCAAGCGGTGGTGGGCGGCTTGCACCGGGAGGGTGACAACGACTGGCATGCAGCCACTGGCAATGGATGGCGACATCGACGAGTGGTAGCAACGGTCAGAAATCGTAGTAGCAAGCAGCCGTCAGTGATGGATTGTGGTGACTAGTGGAAGGCGATGATGGAGGTGAGTGGCGGGTGGCGGGCCGCTACTTACTGCAATAATGCACTTTATACCAAGATTTAAAGAAAAATAAACCAAAGCAAATGAATTTTTTTCCGCCACTCTTGAAATAAAGACTCAAAAAGGAATGCATTAAATTTTATGTTACATTTCCTTTTTTTTTGCCGAACAAATAAATGCATTTCATTTTTTAAGAAAAATGAATACAATGCATTTTTCTAATTAACCAATTGTCCCCAAAATGAATGTAAAATTAAAAGACATTAAAGAGATATTGAGATCAATTTTGCTTTGAGTTCACATTTTTATTTTTTATGTTATTGTTAAAAAATATATTTATTTGATATTTTTACATTTTTTTTAAATAAATCATATTACTTTTTAAAATATAAAAAATAACTTTTAATTATTTTAAATGATTTAAAACTAATTATCACCATCAAATTTATTTTATTTTAAATTTAAATATAAATTAAATTAAATTAAATTTTAAAATTAAAAAAGATTGTAAACTGCCTGAAAATTTTGAATTATATTCATGTAATGGAAAATAATGAATCAAAACCTTTCTCATCTGAATTTCTCTAGAGATTTTTATTTTTATTTTTTCCCATTGATAGTGTTCCTGTGTAATAACCTTAGTAAATAAGGTCTTTGATATGTATATTAAATGAATATTTATGTAATATAATTTTTTTTAAAATATTGGAATAAAAATATTGATTATATAATTACACAGTACAAAATTATTTAATAAAAAAGTTAGCTTTAATATATAAAAATGGACATATAAAGAAATGTTTTCTTATAAATACGAAGCATAGTAATTAACATAAATTTATTATATTTATAGAAATTAAACTATGAATATTTTATGCTCTTCTAACAGAATGAAATTTTTAAATGATTCACACATAAGCATATTACATGGATCTAATACATGAATTATTAACAAGGGGTTGTTTAATTGCTTGTATTTATAGTGTAAAGTAAACTGAATGTAGGGAATCTAACTTTTTGAGTGTCTGGTATGATACAAAGTAATATTTTAACGTATTTGTAGTATATTTGAACGACAATGTAAAGATGACATGCCGCCACCTCACCCGCCACCACCGCCAGCCACCTCGAAGCAACCTTCGCGTATCTCATCGATCAATCGCCGATGAGCCGCCGATAGCCGACAACCGATCACATCCGGTCACCGCCGCTGCCCATAATCTCAAAAATACTTTACATTATATTTATTTTAACAAAAAAAAAGAGTTTCTTATATTTGTAGAGTTTTCAATCAAATAAGTTAAAGTAATTCAAATTTACTGTATTCCTTTTACATTATATTCTTTTTACACGGCATTTATTTTATACTGTGTTCTTTTTTCATGCAACCAAATAGCCAAAAGTAATTAGAGAGATTAAGAAAAAAAATAGAAGAATATAAGTTTAATTGGGTCATACTTATTTATTTTATTTCCTTCACACTCTTCTTTACTAATTATTACTATAATCAATTTTGTTATTCAATGAGTATGCCTAATTAATACATTTTTTTAATGGAATGTGAACTGGTGGCTGTTGAAGATTCCAAGAATAATAAGCACCTATAATTCAAGCCAGCTAAAGCAAAAGAATGTAAGCTAATTAAAATTTTTTTCCTATAGGTTATTTAAGTTTAAAAAATAGAGTAGCTTAAGTGTTTTCTTCCTCTTCCTTCATAATTAGTGTTGTTTTTTTATATATTTGGCTTAGTTATTATTTTTAAGGTTGTATGATTAGGAAAAGAAAGATATAACTAATCATAACTCAATTACAAACTAGTTAGACTAAATTAATCATTAATTAATCTATCTATTGATATTTTCAAAGGTAGCTAGATTAGGAGATTTTAAAAAAAATTAATTAAACAATAATCAATCTTAAACTTCTTAGACTATTGAGTCAATTATTAATCTTTCTATTAATAACTATAACTAGTTCCTGATTTTTTAGCATATTTAAATGTTTACATTTCATTTATTTTCCTAATTATTTATTACACTAATTAATCCTTTGTTCAACTATTTCATGAGGTTTATTTACTGTAACAATCGTTTATAATTTCATATTTCTCTGTGCTTAGATTAATTATCTTTTCAGCAAAAACTTACTTACAAATATGGTTATGCTTAAGCAAGCATGTGATAGATTGGACATCCATGATTTGCACATATTATAAAATTGTTTATGTGCATGACTAGTCACATGTAAATTCATATTTAATTTGTTTAAATTTTTCAATGATTGTATTTGACTTATTTATATTAATTGAACAGGTAATTCAATAATAAACAAATTAAACATTTGAAAGAGTACTTGGCTTTTATATTAAGTTATACAAAATAAATTTATAAAGCTAAATAAATAAGTAATTGAATAAATTTGAAATTAGTATATAATTATTTTACACAAATTAAGATATTTTATAAATTGTTAGCAAAATTTCCTGCATTCTAATAATATAAATATGTACTAATAAATTATTTTTTAGAGAGGAAGAGTGAATAGCAGAGTGAAGAGTCAAAGAGATAGATGGATCTAGGGTATATTTAAGACAGTTTTTTTGTTATTTTATTTTTTCATAAAGCAATCAAAAGTAAAGTATTTTTATTTTACTATCAGCTTTTTTACTATTTTTCAGAAAATTTTATATTAAAAAATTATTTTGAGAATAAGAGTTGTTAGTGTGGAAGCTGTCTTTTAGATTTTTCAAAAAAAAAATGTTTATAACACACACAATAATTTTTAATTAACTTTTAAAACCTATAAATGTCCCAAACACATCCTTAGTATTAGTAAGTCAAACTACTATTTAAATTTTATTTTATTTTTTTAATGGGGAGAATTGAATATATGGAGATGGGGGCGTTGGTTTTAACTTTTTAAATAAAAATATAAATTTTTTTAAAAAATATAATGAATTAATTAATAAGTTTATTAATAAATAAATATTATTAAAATAATATTATTAAAATTAAGTTATAGTATATTAATATTGAATATATAACTAAATAGATTCTATTTAATCGCATTTATTTAAATAATATATGAGCTATTAGTCAGCTTAATACTGAGAATTTAACAAATTCTCATTGAATAAAAAAAGAGCTTATTCGTGAACATAAATAAATAAATTAGATTATGTTCAAATTTATTTTGTTTAACATACTAGTTTTCATTCAATATTCAAATTTATTTATTATTAATTTGAATAAATTTGAACGAGTGAGCGTTAATCAAACATAATTGGAGTCGTTCTATGAGTATATTGATTCTTTTAAAGCCTTACTTACAAGTTTATTTAAAACGTATACTCATAACATTAATATTTAACTTATCTGCTTGAGTTTATCTTGGGGCAATTTGGTTAGAATATAAAGTAAAGTAAATATAGGGGTTTTGAAAATTTTTCATCTTGTTGTAATACAAAGTAAAGTAAAAGTAAAGTAAATGCATTTGGAATTTACTTTAGTTATATTTTGATGTATTTAGAATTAGCAAGAAATTTTAAATACAGTTAATATAAAGTGTCAGTAGCCGCTTTAATGCCGCCCACCACGGCCTCCCCCGCCAATCTCACCAGGCCCCTCCTCCACCGCCAGCCACCACATGCCACCGAGCATCAAAAATTTTAAAATATTTTACATTTTTTTACCAAATAAGAAAAACAAACTCATGAATTTGTAAAACTTTTAACCAAATAACTGTAAAATAATACTTTTACATTGTATTTTTTTACACTACATTTATTTTCGGCCAACCAAATAACCCCTAAATAACCTAATGAAGGACGGTAAAAGGAGTTGTTGGAGAACGTAGATTATGGTAATAAAGGAAATACTCAAAGGGATAGAGATTTGAAAGTAGCAATAGAGAGTATTCTAGAAGGATCTCAACTTTAGATCTAGGGAATTATTATTTTCAAATTATTTTGATAAAATATAATCTTTAAGAAGGATTACATGCATAGCACATAATTCTAATGAATTTAAATATCAAATCATCGGCCGTTATTTTCTAACCATAAGCATACTAATGTATAACATTATTTAAAATTGTTGTTGCTTAATTTTTATACAAAACTTTGTAACATAATCTCATTCTTTATATGAGAAGAGTAAAATTTTATAATTTAAAATATATAGTAAATTATTTCAAATGAGCTCATGATGTAGGACACGGGTATTTTTTTATGATATGTTATTTATTACACTGATAATTCTTAAATCCTCACGAAAGAGTAATGATAAATGCACACTATTTAAAGCACATTCACAATATTATGAATTTAGTGAAGTTGAAAGATTTTGATTAAAGTTATTTAACCACACTGAGATAATCTTATAAGTGCAAAGAAATAACCTAAAAGTTATGAACGATCTAACAGAATGATTTAAAATAACCAAGGCAGGAATAAGTTGTCGACCTCAACAAACAAATCGTGTGGAGATCGATCCTTCCTTAAGTCCTTCTAAGGCTTGTGAGCTCACATACTCAAGTAGTCCGTCACTCAAGAGGAAAACACACAAAATAGTAAAAGAAATTTAAGAAGGTAACTTTTATTCCAAATTCAAGTACCAAGCATTACAAGAGTCTCCCTATTTATAAGATTGAAAGAGAGAGTTAAAAATACTCAAACCTAATTCCAAACTCAAACCTAACATCATCATAACTACATCTACCACCACCTACTGCCAAACCTACCACCATTATCAAATATACCACTCATTCCATACCTATCCAAAGTGTCCTACCTACTACAATGACTCATGGGCCATGACATAAGAATAGCTCAATACATATAAGCTCAAGACATACAAAATATAAAAGCCCAATAATACATAACTTAAATTATAACAAAAGGCCCAATCATGGATTTAAGCTTTATGATGATGACATCGATGACGGTGACGATGATGCCCTGCATCAGCACTCCCCGGCTTTAAAGGATTCTCCTCTGGAGAATGAAAATCCAAGTACTCTTGTAATAATTATGAGTCTAGTTGATGTAACTCATCAAATGCCATGAATCTTCAAGTGGAGAAAGACCTTTCCAACGAACCGAGAAACCTTTGAGTGCCTCCATCGATGTGTGATGATAACTGTCTTCTAAAATTTGATGACGATGTGATCTTAAGCGAGATGGTATAGAGTCGTGATGAAGTATGAACCCGCATGTCGACTATTTAGAGAGAATAGTGTTATCCGTGCCCCCATGGTACAACGTTAAATCTGATACATTAAATATTGGAGAAATTCAAAGATTCATTCATTGGAAGATCTATTTCATAAGTATTATCATTTACCTTCCTTACAATTTTATAAGGACCACCTCTTGAGAGTTAATTTCTTAAGAGTTCCATTGGAAATCTCTCGTGTCTAACTTTAACAAGAACCAAATCTCCTCATTAAATTTTACATATCGCCTATGTGCATCAACATTAGCTTTATATTTATCATAACTCAGTAAGTTTTGTTGAATTTCGGATGTAAATCATGCATGCCAGGTAAATGAAGATGCAAATGCACTATACCTATATGTTACAAGCAATTCAACAAGATCAATTGGTTTTCTTGGATCATAACCGCCATAATATGAAAAGGACTCATACCGACCTATTAATTGAACGTATAAGCAAACTCGCAGTAGAAGAACCAGTCCCAACTAGTAGTATGATCGGTCACTGACACCTAAGTAAATTTCCTAAGCTTCTATTAACAACATCGCCATTTGTCCATCTGTTGAGGGTGGTAAGTCAGAAAAATAAGAGTTTTGCTGCTTTTTTTCCATAAAGTTTTCAAAATAAATTTCATAAATCTTACATCACGATCGGAACAATTATCTTAAGTAGTTTAAACTATCTCACGAAAGAAAATTGTATATCGTATATGTGAGCATCGATGTCTTATAACATGGAATGAAGTGTGTCATTTTAGATGTCAACAACTACTAGGATAGAGTCAAAACATTGTACAGTGCGAGGTAATCTTAAGATAAAGTCCATACTAAGATCTTCCCAAGGTTTGTGGGGGATTGGGAGTGGTGTGTATAGACCATAATTTGATTTTCCACATTTTGCTACTTGACAAGTACGACAATAGAAAATGATACGAGCAACATCTTTCTTAAGACTGGGCTAAAAGAACATATCCTCTATCATAGCTATTGTCTTATCACGACCAAAATGACTAGATACACCTCTTGAATGAATTTTCTTAATAAGAAAATTTCGAAGTGATGAATTGGGGATGCATAGTTGTGTTAAAAGAGCCATCATTTGATAATGGACTATTAATTGAAACATCAAATTTCAAAGATTCAAAATTTGTTGAAAATCTTTACAATTAGGATAATCATCTTTAACATTTTCGAATCTAGTAACCTTCACACTCATGGTATTTAATAATATACATATTCTACTTAAGGCATCGCAACTTTGTTCTCGATTTATGTTTAAGAAGCGTACTTGAAAAATTGAACATATTTTGCATGACGAGAACTAAGTTTCTTTTGGGTGTTTAGATATTTAAGCGTGATCAGAATAAAGTATAAATTCTCATGAAAGAAGATAATGTCACCAATAATGTAAAGTTTGGATGATAGCATACAGCTCACGATCATATGTGGAATATCATTGACGTGCTTCATTTAATTTTTCATTAAAGAAAGCAATAGGATGACCTTCTTGTTTAAGAACACCTCCAATACCAACTCCAGAAGCATTACATGATACCTCAAATACTTTGTCAAAATTTGGCAATTGTAATCGGTGGATTTGTTAAAAGTTCTTTCATTTTAGAGAATGCATCAATAGTTACCTTTGTCCAAACAAAGTCTCCTTTTTTAAGACATTGAGTTATCGGGGCCATATAGTGTTAAATCCAAGAATAAATCTTCGATAAAATGTGGTTAACTCATGAAAACTTCATCATGAATAGTGGTTGGGGTAGGCCACTCTTGAATAGCCTTAATTTTTTCGGGATCGGCAGAGATGCCATCACAAAAAAATGAATCTAAGAAGATTACCAAGACGTCATAAATGAGCATTTTTTAAGTGAACATATAGTCTTTCTTTTGAAGCACTTCAAAGACTTGTCGTAAATGTTTCTTATGATCACTCTTAGTTTGACTAAAATTAAAATATCATCAAGTACACTAAAATTTTCAATGAATGGTAAGATATGAGTCATCACTTGCATAAATGTACTTGGAATATTAGTCAATCCAAAAGGCATTACTAGCCATTCATACAAACCATCTTTTGTCTTGAATGTGATTTTCCATACATCACCTTCTCTCATACGAATTTGATGATATCCACTTCTAAGATCAATTTTAAAGAAAACTATTGATCCAGTTATCATATCTAACATGTCATCAAGTCTAGGTATGGGAAACATATACTTAACATTGATTTTATTTATAGCACGATTATCTACACACATACGCCAAACTACCATCTTTCTTTGGGGTAAGAAGAGCAGGCACTACCATGGAGATAAACTTTTCCTGATAAACCTTTTGATAATAAATCATCAACTTATTGTTTTAGCTATGCATGTTCATTTGGGTTCATATGATAATGTGGCAAATTTGGGAGTGATGATCCAGGAATTAGCTCTATGGCATGTTGGATACTTCTTAATGGTGGAAGCTCACTAGAAAGTTCTTCAGGACAAATATCTTGATATTCCAATAAAAGTTCACGTACTTTAGATGAGAATGATTTAACAAAAGGTTGATTTTCAGAGGTTAGGATAACTAATGCAAAAATGATATTCCCATTAATCTCTTATTGAAATTGACGTTTATTAATAATATGTAGGGATTTATTTTCTATGGGTGGAGAAGAATTTTGGGGTTGAAGTGGAGTGACCTCTTTAGGCTTAGTTGGGTTTAAGATAATTCTCTTACATTGAAAATTAAAAGTATATGTATTAGATCGCCCATAATTTGTGACATCCATATCAAAAAGCCAAGGTCTACCTAAAAGTATATGAGTAACATCCATCGGAAGAACATCACACCAAATTTTATCACTATATTTTCTTAATTAAATGGGTACAAGACAACGTTGAGATATAGAGATAGAGGTCTTATCTATCCAAGCAACCTTATAAGGCTGTGGGTGGGTCTCTGGTGAGCTTCATCCTAGCTAAAGCGGTAGCAATAACATTCATGCAACACTATCAATGATTAACTTACACATCTTTTCACCACTCTTAAAATAAGTGTGGAAAATTGATGTCCTCCAATCAATATTAGCTCATGGGGTTGCTAACACACACATAACTATATGAGACTCATCTAATGCTTCTTGCATCACTAGCTTCTTCACAAGAGTAAAGCGTAATTTGATTATCATTATTTTCATTTTGTTGATCCTCATTTTCATAATCTAAGTGTAAGTTTCAACAAGGACAAGTACTTGCATAGTGACCAATTTTATCACATGTAAAACAAGTAATGCTAGAAGTCTTAGAGCCAGATGTTCCCACTAAAGCTTTTCTTTTTGTTTCATTAGGTCCTTTAGGAACTAATAAAGTAGGAGGGTTAACACGTGATTGAGAGTTGTTTGTAGATGAAGTTGTGAATCGTTTATAAGGTTGTGATCTAAGATATTGTTCAATTTGAGTTAAACTCAAAATGCATCCTCAAGAGAATAAATTTCTCGAGTTATCATTTCATTATGAATATCAGTTTGTAACCTAGATCTAAATCTAGAGATTGTGCGGTGATCCTCTCTAACATCACAACGGGTCATCAATTCATCGCGTGTCATATACTCAACAACGGTTAAAGATCCTTGTTTAAGCATAGTTTCATCCATAAGTTGATCATGAAAATTTAATGGTACATATTTTTGCTTTAAAATTTCTTTCATCTCATCCCAAGATAGGTGGTTGTCCTAATCATTGATATTTTCGTGTGAGATTAACCCATAAGTCTTAGCATGACTAGTTAATTTCATGCGGCAAAATGAACTTGTCTTTCTTCTGACTTGGGCATCCAATCAAAATATTGGTCCATGTCTACTAACCAATCTAAGAAAATTTTAGGATCAAATCGACCATCAAAAGTAAGTGGATCAATTTTAACCCAACGAATAACATCATCATCAGGTTCTCTAAGTGTACGTCGCGGGGCAACAAAATTAGATAATGGCTCTTCGTGATGTCAAGGATAATGCTCAAAAGGAGTTCGATGAGCATGACCTTCATCTCATCTTAATTGTCTTCCTATTCGATGAGGTGGGTGAGGAAGTACCTCATCAAACGGGATATTCATTAAAGTTGTTCCTAGGAGAGATAATAGGAGAATGTGGATGAGGTGAGAGAGAGGAAGAGGAAGCGGGATCAACATGATGGCCTCTCTCTCTTCAAGTTGGTGTTCTAGGATAGTTTAGTGAATGTGTTGTAAGCCTACCAACTTTTGTTCTAAGGCTTCAAATCATTTTGGAATTCATTAAAGGTTTGTTGGTGCATAAAGGGAAAGCTTTTCTATTTTTGCTAGTAAAAATTCATAGGAATCATATTTTTCATCTAAGGATTGATCGTGATATCTCTAAGACCACGAGTTGACATGATGATATTCTCTTAAAAATATTAATATAAGAAAATACTTAATTAATTTTTTAAAAAAAAAATACAATGTAATGAAATCAAAGACACGATTAAAAGTAAGTAAATGTTCTAATTAGATAAAAATTTTGTATGCTTTTTTTTTTAACAATGAATTGCAAGATTACTCTAATGCAAAAAAACTCAATACTAAACAAGATGTTCCCAAAGAAACATACTTGCTCGATACCAAATATGATGTAGGAGGGTACTTTTTTATGATATGTTGTTTATTACGATAATTCTTAAATCCTTAAATAGTAATGATAAATGCACACTACTATTGAGCACATTCATAATATTATGAATTTAGTGAAGTTGAAAAGATTTTGATTAAAGTTATGTTAACCACACTAGAGATCTTATAATCAAAAGAATAATAAAAGTTATGAGCGATCTAACATGTATGATTTAAAATAACGGCGAGGAATAAGTTGAAATTACAAATAGTCCATCATTGTGGAGATCAATTCCTTCCTTAGAAGTCCTTCTCTAAGGCTTGTGAGCTCATACTCAAGTAGTCACTCAAGAGGAAAACACACAAAATAGTAAAAGAAATTTAAGAAGGTAACTTTTATTCCAAATTCAAGTACCAAGCATTACAAGAGTCTCCCTATAAGATTGAAAGAGAGAGTTAAAATACTCAAACCTAACTCCAAACTCAAACACATCATACATCTACCACCACCTCTGCCAAACCTACCACCATTATCAAATCACCACTCATTCCATACCTACCCAAAGTGTCTCTACTACTGATGACTCATGGGCCATGAATAGCTCAATACATATAAGCTCAAGACATACAAAATATAAAAGCCCAATAATACATAACTTAAATTATAACAAAAGGCCCAATCATGGATTTAAGCTTTATGATGATGACATCGATGGGTGGTGATGATGCCTGCATCAACACTCCCTTTAAAGGATTCTCCTGAGAGAATGAAAATCCAAGTACTCTTATAATAATTGGGAGTCTAGTTGATGTAACTCATCAAATGTAAGCCATGAATCTTCAAGTGGAGAAAGACCTTTCCAACAAACGAGAAACCTTTGAGTGCCTCCATCAGATGTGATGATAATCTTATCTTCTAAAATTTTGATTTGGATGTGATCTTAAGCGGCGATGGTATAGAATTGGTGATGAAGTATGAACACGCATGTATCTTTTTGCAGGAATAGTGTTATCAGGTGGCTTGCCCATGGTACAACGTTAAATCTGATACATTAAATATTGGAGAAATTCTAGCATTCATTAGAAGATCTATTTCATAAGTATTATCATTTACCTTCCTTACAATTTTATAAGGACCACCTCTTGAGAGTTAATTTCTTAAGAGTTCCAGTTGAAAATCTCTCAAGTCTAACTTTAACAAGAACCAAATCTCCCTCATTAAATTTTACATATCATCTATGTGCATCAACATTAGCTTTATATTTATCATAACTTAGAGTAAGCTTTTGTTGAATTTCACGATGTAAATCATGCATGCTTTATGCAAATGAAGATGCAAATGCACTATACCTATATGTTACAGGCAATTCAACAAGATCAATTGATTTTATTGGATCATAATCAGTTACAATATGAAAAGGACTCATACCGGTTGACCTATTAATTGAGCTATAAGCAAACTCTGCTAGGAAGAATTAGGTCCCAACTAGTAGTATGATCGGTCACTAGACACCTAAGTAAATTTCCTCAAGCTTCAACAACATCGGTTTGTTGTCCATCTGTTTGAGGGTGGTAAGTAGAAAATAAGAGTTTTGTGCCAGCTTTTTCCATAAAGTTTTTTAAAAATAGCTCATAAAACCTTACATCGTCGAACAATTATCTTAAGTAGTCCATGTAGCGAACTATCTCACGAAAGAAAATTGTCGCTATATGTGAGGCATCGATGTCTTATAACATGGAATGAAGTGTGTCATTTTAGATAATCAGTCAACAACTACTAGGATAGAGTCAAAACGTTGTAGAGTGTGAGGTAATCCTAAGATGAAGTCCATACTAAGATCTTCCCAAGGTTTGTGGGGGATTGGGAGTGGTGTGTATAGACCATAATTTGATTTTCCACTTTTTGCTACTTGGCAAGTATGACATTAGAAATGATACGAGCAACATCTTTCTTAAGACTAGGCTAAAAGAACATATCCTATCATAGTTATTGTCTTATCACGACCAAAATGACCAGATACACCTCTTGAATGAATTTCTCAACAAGAAAATTTTGAAGTGATGAATTGGGATGCATAGTTGTGTGCGAAAGAGATGCCATGTATTTGATAATCTGGACTATTAATTGAAACATCAAATTTCAAAGATTCAAAAATTTGTTGAAAATCTTTACAATTAGGATAATCATCTTTAACCTTTTCGAATCTAGTAACCTTCATACTCATGGTATTTAATAATGTACATATTCTACTTAAGGCATCTAGCTCGACATTTATATTTTAGAACAAGCGTATATTCTTGAAGAAATTGAACCCATTTAGCATGAGAACTTAAGTTTCTTTTGGTGTTTAGATATTTAAGCCGCGATCGAATAAAGTATAAATTCTCATGAAAGATAATGTCACCAATAATGTAAAGTTTGGATGATAGCATACGATCATATGGTATGTTATGTGGAATATCATTTAATTTTTCACTAAAGAAAGCAATAGTGATCTTGTTTAAGAACACCTCAATACCAACTCCGAGCATCACATGATACCTCAAATACTTTGTCAAATTTGGCAATGTAATTTGATAAAAGTTCTTTAATTTTAGAGAATGCATCAATAGCTACCTTTGTCCAAACAAAGTCTCCTTTTTTAAGACATTGAGTTATCGGGGCCATATAGTGTTAAATCCACAAATAAATCTTCGATAAAATGTGGCTAACCCATGAAAACTACATACATCATGAATAGTGGTTGGGGTAGGCCACTCTTGAATAGCCCTAATTTTTTCGGGATCGGCAGAGATGCCATCATAAGAAATAATGAATCCTAAGAAGATTCAGAAGTCATAAATGAGCATTTTTTTAAGTGAACATATAGTCTTTCTTTTCACGAAACTTCAAAGACTTGTAAATGTTTCTTATGATCGCTCTTAGTTTGACAAAAAATTAAAATATCATCAAAGTACACAACTAAAAATTTTCCAATGAATGGCGTAAGATATGAGTCATCACTTGCATAAATGTACTTAGTATTAGTCAATCCAAAGGCATTACTAGCCATTCATACAAACCATCTTTTGTCTTGAATATGGTTTTCCATTCATCACCTTCTCTCATTTGATGATATCCACTTCTAAGATCAATTTTAGAAACTATTGATCCACCATCATATCTAACATGTCATCAAGTCAGGTATGGGAAACATACTTAACATTGATTTTATTTATAGCACAATTATCACATACATCTTTCTTTGGGGTAAGAAGAGTCGCATGGAGATAAACTTTCCCTCATAAACCCTTTTGATAATAAATCATCAACTTGTCATTTTAGCTCTGCATGTTCATTTGGGTTCATACGATAATGTGGCAAATTTGGGAGTGATGATCCAGGAATTAGCTCTATGGCATGTTGGATACTTCTTAATGGTGGAAGCTCACTAGGAAGTTCTTGGGACAAATATCTTGATATTCCAATAAAAGTTCATTACTTTAGATGAGAATGATTTAACAAAAGGTTGATTTTTGAGAGGATAACTAATGCAAAAATGATATTCCCATTAATCTCTTATTGAAATTGACGTTTATTAATAATATGTAGGGATTTATTTTCTATGGGTGGAAAAGAATTTTGGGGTTGAAGTGGAGTGACCTCTTTAGGCTTAGTTGGGTTTAAGACAATTCTCTTACATTGAAAATTAAAAGCATATGTATTAGATCACCCATAATTTGTGACATCCATATCAAAAATCCAAGGTCTACCTAAAAGTATATGAGCAACATCCATCGGAAGAACATCACACCAAATTTTATCACTATATTCTCCTAATTAAATGGGTACAAGACAACGTTGAGATATAGAGATAGAGGTCTTATCTATCCAAGCAACCTTATAAGGCGGTGGGTCTCTAGGGTGAGCTTCATCCTAGCTAAAGCGAGGTAGCAATAACATTCATGCAACGCCACTATCAATGATTAACTTACACGTCTTTTACCACTCTTAAAATAAGTGTGGAAAATTGATGTCGCCTCAATCAATATTAGCTCATGGGGTTGCTAACACAGCATATAACTATATGAGACTCATCTAATGCTTCTTACGCATCACTAGCTTCTTCACAAGGGTCAACTGTAATTTGATTATCATTATTTTTATTTTGTTGATCCTCATTTTTATAATCTAAGTGTAAGTTTTGACAAGGACAAGTACTTGCATAGTGACCAATTTTACCACATGTAAAATAAGTAATGCTAGAAGTCTTAGAGCCAGATGTTCCCACTAAAGCTTTTCCTTTTGTTTCACTAGGTCCTTTAGGAACTAATAAAGTAGGAGGGTTAACACGTGATTGAGGGTTGTTTGTAGATGAATTTGTGAATCGCTTATAAGGTTGTGATCTAAGATATTGTTCAATTTGAGTCGCCACTCGAAATGCATCTTCAAGAGAATAAATTTCTTGAGTTATCATTTCATTATAAATATCAGTTTGTAACCTAGATCTAAATCTAGAGATTGTTGTGCGGTGATCCTCTCTAACATCACAATGGGTCATCAATTCATCAAACCATGTCATATATACTAAAGATCCTTGTTTAAGCATAGTCATTTCATCCATAAGTTGATCATGAAAATTTAATGGTACATATTTTTGCTTTAAAATTTCTTTCATCTCATCCCAAGAAGCAATAGGTGGTTGTCCTAATCATTGATATTTTTGTGTGAGATTAACCCAATAAGTCTTAGCATGACTAGTTAGTTTCATGCAGGCAAAATGAACTTGTCTTTCTTCTGACTTGGGCATCCAATCAAAATATTGGTCCATGTCTACTAACCAATCTAAGAAAATTTTAGGATCAAATCGACCATCAAAAGTAAGTGGATCAATTTTAACCCCGACAACATCATCATCGTTCTCGTGTAGGTCCGCAAACAAAATTAGATAATGGCTCTTGTAATGTCGAGGATAATGCTCAAAAGGAGTTCGATGAGCATGACCTTCATCTCGTCTTAATTATCTTCCTATTCGATGAGGTGGGTGAGGAAGTACCTCATCAAACTCAGGATATTCATTAAAGTTGTTCCTAGGGAGATACGGGTCTAATAGGAGAATGTGGATGAGGTGAGAGAGGAAGAGGAACGGGATCAACATGATGACCTTCTCTCTCTTCAAGTTGGTGTTCTAGGATTGGGTTAGTTTCTGGTGAACATGTTGTAAGCCTACCAACTTTTTGTTCTAAGGCTTCAAATCATTTTTGGAATTCATTAAAGATTTGTTGGTGCATAAAGGGTAAGCTTTTCTATTTTTGCTAGTAAAAATTCATAGGAATCATATTTTTCATCTAAGGATTGATCGTGATATCTAAGATCACTACGAGTTGACATGATGATATTCTTTTAAAAATATTAATATAAGAAAATACTTAATTAATTTTTTTAAAATGCAATGTAATGAAATCAAATACACGATTAAAAGTAAGTAAATGTTCTAATTAGATAAAAATTTTGTATGCTTTTTTTTTAACAATGAATTGCAAGATTACTTTAATGCAAAAATAAAACTCAATACTAAACAAGATGTTCCCAAAGAAACATACCTGCTCTGATACCAATTATGATGTAGGACACGGGTACTTTTTTATGATATGTTGTTTATTATACCGATAATTCTTAAATCCTCACGAAAGAGTAATGATAAATGCACACTACTATTGAGCACATTCACAATATTATGAATTTAGTGAAGTTGAAAAGATTTTGATTAAAGTTATGTTAAGTTAGAGATCAGATCTTATAAGTGCAAAAAATAAGAAAAGTTATGAACTATCTAACTTAATTTAAAATAACCAGGTGCGAGAATAAGTTGAAGTCGACCTCTACAAACAGTCCGTCATTGTGGAGATCACGTTCCTTCCTTAGAAGTCCTTCTTTAAGGATTGTGAGCTCACATACTCAAGTAGTCCGTCAGTCAAGAGAAAAATACACAAAATAGTAAAAGAAATTTAAGAAGGTAACTTTTATTCCAAATTCAAGTACCAAGCATTACAAGAGTCTCCCTATTTATAGGATTGAAAGAAAGTTAATACTCAAAACTCAAACTCCCTAACACCATCACTACACCCACCTACTACCCTCTACCACCATTATCAAACCTATCACTCATTTCATACCTACCCAAAGTATCATACCTACTACAATGACTCATGGGCTATGACATAAGAATAGCCCAATACATATAATCTCAAGACATGCAAAATATAAAAGCCTAATAATACATAACTTAAATTATTACAAAAGGCCCAATTATGGATTTAAGCTTTATGATGATGACGTCGATGAAGGTGACGATGATGCCCTGCATCAGCTAAGCCTCATATTTTTTCAATATTTTCTTAAGATTTTTCAAATTAAAATTTTGGTGTTCCCCATAATCTCATTAATTATCTATTTGTGTATTGAATTTTCATGCAAGACTAAGATTCAAAAAATTTCATTCTACTGATATGAATTTTCTAGCACACAATAACAATCATCATTTACTTTTTAGAAAGGAAATGTACCTTTTTTAAGCATAGAAAAGTGTTCAATAAGTAAATATCTTACTTTGGTGGTTGACTAAATGTTGGAGGAGGATAATAGCTATTGATTGAGGATGGCTTCAAGCTTTCAAGCTTAGTGCTTCATCTCTCTTCCAAGTATCCTTTTACTCCCCCTCTCATAATAAAAATAGAGTTATATTTATAGATTTTGAAAGGGACATTTTGGTAACTTTAGCTAAAATTTTAAAGCACTTCATCGAACAATTCATATTGATCTCCTTGATCTTAAATGATTTCTTAA
This sequence comes from Cymbidium sinense, assembly GCA_021442155.1. Taxonomy (NCBI): domain Eukaryota; kingdom Viridiplantae; phylum Streptophyta; class Magnoliopsida; order Asparagales; family Orchidaceae; genus Cymbidium; species Cymbidium sinense. The sequence continues at coordinate 86,074,564 of CM038220.1, forward strand.
TGATTTAAGTACTTTAATAACTTTCAATTTGTGTGATCTAAGGCTAGTTAAAATTTTCTCGTCGAGCCACTCGATTCAACTATAGCATACCATATTTGGAGATTATTTAACCACTCAAGTAATGTCTTGAAGATTCTGCTTACACTGATGAAGCTTGATTTAAGCTCATTTGGATTTGGATTAACTTATTTTTTCTGTTGGTAAACTCGAATCATTGAGATATTTAATTTGACTATAAATTTATAAAAATTAGAATTTGGATTATTTATATATTAATATTTAAAAAAATAATGAATGTCTTGCTATTAGATTTGTGCTTGATTTGATTAATTTTATTGTGATATATCAATGATATTTTTGAAGTGATATTAAAGAATAAGATATTATATCTGTAAAATTAAAATTTGAGTGATATATATTGCGTGTTAGAAAATTTAGAACGAAAGATTAAAAATTTTATGCTTAGTTTTGTAAAATAATCTAGCACACAAAATAATAGAGAAAATTATAGGAAACACTACAAATTTTATTTGAAAAAAAAAATCATGAGGCATAGTGTAGTCAAAATAATCTTCAGTATAGATAAAATTATAGAATTCTATCATTCTCTCTAATTAGAGAAAATGTGATAACAAAGTTATAAGTTGTATAAAAGTTAGACAACAACAAATTATATATAAGACTATAATAGTTGTATGAAGGTAGTGGGCTATAATAGCCCACTGGTGGTGATTGTTGATGACTGATTATGATGGTCAATGATAATTTCTAGTGGTGGCTGCATCTAAGCTCTTAAGTTTAACTCTTAGCTTACTCTCCTTTCATGGTGAGAGTGGGATCCAATTTATGAAGTTTAAAAATGATAGTTTAGTAACTTAAGTCAAAATCCTAAAACACTTTATCAGACAGTTCATATTAATTATCTCAATTATAAATCATTCTTTTAGTATTTAAGTGTCTTAACGATCACAAATTCAAATTTGAGTGATCTTACGCTCATTGAACTTCTCTCATCGAACCGTTCGATTTGACTACAAACATGTTAGATTCAAAGATCGTTGGGCCATTCAATTAATGATTAAAAGCTTCTAACTATATTTTAAGAGCTTGATTTAAATTCATTTGGAATTGGATCAAATCGCTTTTGGTGTTGATGGGAGTTCAATTCAATTATATATTTATTAAAATTATAGTTTTTTTATTCTAAATTTAATTTGAGAAGATTCGAGGTATATTACATTAAGAATTGTGTCTAACTGATTAGATTTTATAATGATATTTAACTATTTCCCACATCTAGATTTTGCTCAATTAGAGATTAGAATTTCATATCTGTAAATTAATTGCCACCACTAATACACAAACTCCTAAATGATTAAGAAGCCTTCACAGTTTTCATTAATAGGGCAAAAGTACACAAACACCTAACCTCAATACGTTAATATAATGGAAATAGTCACATCAAAGCTCTTTTAAACTTTGAAGATGACTTAAAAACTATTACTTAAAACTGATGATTTCACAATCCTTACACCAATTGATTACAAAATATTCAATAAATAACAATCTAAATAAAATAATAAATGAGGGCACTTCATAATAACATACAGGACTGGGGAGACCATAAATTATTCCTATAACTTGCAGCATAATTATAAGGAATTTCAGAGTTTTCTGCTATCGTTTTCGACGAAAGAAGAACCACAAGAAGACATAGAGGCTCGTAGTTGCCCACGAAACCATGGATGCCCCAACTTGAGCTAGAGGAGCCCATTTGACGTTAACCACTTTTGTCTTTTCTTTCTCTCTCGCTATTCACAAACTGTACTGAATGCCAGGTCTGAAGCACACATTATCTTAATTAGCCTGCATGATAGAATATTTTGAAATTAAAATTATTTGTCACATTCATTGATTATTCCTTGGACGAGTGTGCTCGTCGCTTAAAAATGTATAAATCGTTTGAATATGATTTTAAGAAGGAGAGTGCTTGTCGAATAACATGAAAATCGCTCACTGAAAGGGAATTGATAAGTGACGTGAGTCTTGGATTTGGCTTCATTTAAAATGGTTTTATTCAGTTTAATTGCTTCTAAAAAAAATTTTATACCACAGATTTGATTCGTAAAAAATAAAAAATAAAAAAATATGTGAATTTTTATTTTTGAGATATTTAAGAATTTAATCACAAACTCACATAAATAACGCATGTATAAGAATTATAACTCAAAATCTCTTAATTGAAAATCAAAATTCTCAATCACAGATTGAATAGAAAATCCTACGCTATGGACGTACAGTTCCCTCTATGACTTCACAGTGATGGTAATGTGATTTTTCTTTTTTTTTTTTACATGTCCCGTTATGTGGCGTATGACTTGACTAATCCTTGGCGAACAATCGCAATCGCACTTTTCTTCGCGTTAAAGTAATGCATCCCGCTAAAGAATCAATGTGAGCAAGATCTTCGGTAGCGTTCACTCAACTGAGCTAAGGGCAATGGGTGATTTGAAGCACTTAAAGTAGATTGCAATAATACTGTCAATCGTTATAATGGTAGAGATGCTGACAACTCATATGCATGCGGTTTTTTTAATTATTGATATATTACTAAAAAATTTAACTAATAAAATATAAATATTGATGTGAATATATATGTTAGAATTTAAGAAATCATTTTTAAAACTATTTGAATCATACTTTAGAGAATTTATACTCAAAATATGTATCTCAAAAAGATAAATCTAATTAGTTTAATTGACTATTTTTAAATTATGAGTGAAAGTATAAAATAAAAAATAAAATCTTAATTTTAAAGAAAGGTCTACAATATTTAAAGTGAACCCTGAAAAAAAAATTTAGTCAATATAGGTATTCTCATGCCTTCTTTACTGAGTATTAATTTTATAAATTGTTGATTAATTTTAAGATAATTGAAATACATATTAATATATTTTTCACTGTTCCAAAAGCTAACACAAACCTCGAGTCCTTTGCCTTTTTTGGCTTCTTTGTCTTCCTCTTTTTCTTTGTTTTTAAGTTCTGGTCAGATTTGTGGGTAATTACAGTTCTTACGCTTTATTCTTCTGATTCCTTTTGATTGGAGCTTTTCCTGCTCTTTTCTTGTGATTATTTTTGTAGTTCTTACTATTTATTTTGTATCCATTTTGATTAATGAATAAATTTTGTGCAAGGCCCTCATTTCACCAAAAAAAAAAAATAAAAAATAAAAAATCATAAAGCGACGGCTCTACAGTCTTATCTCTGAGCTCAGATGAAAAGCCGGTCACGTAACTGCGATATCTGGAAAATAGATTTTGTAGCTGTTTCTATTGCAGAATATCATATATCAGCGACGGGTGTCAGCTATCTCCAAATATAAGGAGACTGAACAAACAGTATATTGATTGATTTTTCAAGACTGATTAAAGGAAAAATTATCGAAAACAAAACAAAATAAGGATTATCCATCCTCTCTTAGCTTGGTTGTGGCGGCTGCTGAGAACTCCGGATGCATTCGATTTCTCTCAGGGGCGCTAGTGGACATCAGTGGGGTTCGATACAGTGGGTGATGAATGTGTACGGCGCGAGATTAATTAATGATATCTGCTTCACAAGATGAGTGAAATGTTGAGTGGATAAAAAAAAAAAAAAAAAACAAAACAAAATAAGGATTCCACTCATCATAAAGTAAGGTATAATGTGATATGAGCAAACGGTGTTATGATATTAAATTGCTAATCAACACTATTATAATTTTGACGGAAATACATGACATCCATCATTATCTCAACTGTCATAATCTGTTCAGCCATTTTAACGTCATTTAACATAAATAATTTATTCTATAAATGCTTTTTCGGCAGATAATGATAATTTCATAAAGTGATGTATGCCCAAGCTCATACTTTCATCATATTTTTTCAGAAATTAAAATCAAATATTTTAAAATTTAAAATAAAGCAGAAAAAAAAAAAGTAATATTAAGGCCATCATCAGTTTGCATATATATCATATAAGAAAGAGATTAGGCAACGTTAAGAGCAGTTTTTTACCTGCACTGCATATTATTTTATATCACAAATGATGTTTGAGAAATTATATTTTGAAAAAATTGTTATAAAATATTATATTTTTTAATCTGATTTGATAGATTATAGTAACTATCAGAAAATTACGATATAATTTTTTAAAAATAAATAAAAATTTTAATACTTTTTTAAATAATAATTTTTTTTTATAATAACTTTCTTTACTTTTTCATACGGCTACGATTACCCCAACTAGACCCTGTTTTACTATATTATCCTTTAGTTTTATCCCACAAGCTGTACTCATTAAACAAATACAAATGTTAAAAAGGAAAGATTCATATAGAGCTGAAAACGAATTGAGTTGAGCGTAGCATATGCTTCTTTCAGCCCAAACTCGTTTAAAAACATTGAGCTTGAGCACGAACGAGCTTTTAGGTTGTGTTCAAATTTGAGTTGGATTAAAAAGTCATGTTCAAGCTAGGCTAGAATGTGTTCACAATCTCAATCCAGATTGAGCTTATCAAACTTATTAACAAAAGCTCATTTAATGAATTAAATGAGCTTTGATCAAATATTAATCAAACTTATTCATAAACAACTTGTTGAGAAATGTATACAAATTATATCAATTAAAGTTTATTAAACCTAAGAAAAGAAAATTTAAATGATACGGTTCACGAAAAAGTATTAATCTAGCCTTAATTAACTCCGTAATGAGCTTATTCACTAGCTTTAAATTATATTCATGAACATAAATGAATCAAAACAATAAAATGTACAAACTTATTCATTTAATAATCGAATATTTATGAAAGTATTGAAGCTCGTTCGATTTGTTAATCAAACGATCATGATCGAGCACTAATTGAGTGAGAGTCACCAGTAGTTTATCAAAGGCTCAATTCACTTGCAATCAGATTCATATACATAGCATACAATTCTTATAAATGATGTATATTATACTTAAATTTTAATATTTATATAAATAATATTTAAATCTCTCTTATCATATCAAAAATATCATAATCTACTTTTCTTAACATAAAAGCTAAACTCAAATCTTATCTACCACTACAGCTACTCCAACATTTTCACAAATAAGTTCATTTGCAATTTGTCTCTAAGTGTGAAGAAGACACTCATCCACCTGAGTAAGGAAAGAAAACGAGAAGTACGTTTAAGAATCTCTCCTGAGACACAAAAGCAAAACACAATTCAATTCATGACTATGGTATAAAGAAGTCACATATATTTAGTTATAATAGATAGAATCAGATGATCATGTACGATTACTAGCAACAAAATAAATAAATAAAAAAAATAACTGTGCAACAATTCTATCTATTCCATGACTGAATCAAAATAAGAAGGAAGGAGAACAAAGTTCAGAGCTCCATCCTGATAATTTCTGAACTCCGAGTCCCCAAGTATTCCAGAACCTTTTCGGGGATGTTGGCCAGCACCATGCGACCACCGTCATATCCACTCATAAGCATCTTCCCAATCTTAGCCCTCCATTCTGAGCTGCACACCACGTCTCTCCTGTCGTGCACGACTCTGTCAACGTAGTTTAGCAGTGTCCCAAACCCTGTATTCCGCGCCCAACCATAAGCTTCCAGAACACGGGCCTCTCCTTCTGAAGATCTTCTCCGGCCTTCACAAAATTACAACACTAAAATTATAAAAAAAATCCATGATATTGTGAGACACATCTGACACTATAGTAAAATATTGATGATTAAATCTTCTTTTAGTTATTCTTAGAATTTAATTACCTATTATTTCTTATTATATTTATTATTCTTTATAATTTTTTATTTTTTTCTTTACTTACTATCATGATTTATAAATAATATATTAAATTTCTATTCATTTTCTTGCATCATTAAGTGCTAATATTTTTTTATCCTTATAAAGTTAAAAAAATTAATTTGCTTTATATTTATATAATTTATATGATTAAAATATATTATTTTAAAAATTATAAATTAGATAGATATAATATCATGTTAAATACGTGTCCATATTCTATATTTTAAAAAATAGATAATTAACATGTTGGTGAATTGAAGATAAGTTGCAAAATATGATTGATTCCATTTATGAAAAGAAAGATAGAAAATGGAACTACAGTGATGCAGAAACAGCAGTTGTTGCAGTATGGTTTGATTGCATCGTTACTATACATCATCAAGAAATTTTGGCAGAAAACAAGCCACTAGGTTTAATACATATTAAGGAAAATTTTAATTTGGTGACCATATAGCTTCCAATTGTTCATTTGATCAGGCAGTTCAAAGAAAGGCATGTTAGGAAAGCCATTACCGAGCAGCTCTATAATCAATCTGCAGCAGTTATATATTATATCTTGCCTAGCCCTATTGAGTGCATGATCTTTAGCTCACGCTTGTCCGGGGTCCCCCATATATTATTAGGCTTTGTAATCACTGTTTCATAAGTGGTGTTATTGTTGTATACGAAATAAAGTCCTTTGCATTTACACAGAGTGATGAACTGAATTTGTACGCAGTGTTTTAAACGCAATGTCGTGTGTGAAAGTTTTCTTAGCATTAAGCGGAGGCTTTCACTAAATAGAGCATCCAACAATGCCAATTTCCAACTATTTAAAAGCCAAAAAACATAAAGGTATAAATAATGAAGTTATGCAAAAACTACTTATAAAATTAGGGACCAGCTTAAGCGACAGGCTGAGACAATATGAAAGAAGAGAGAGAGACAGAGAGAGAGAGTGGTGTGAAGATGAAACATCAAAAAGTATCACTAAACAAAAGCTTGTAAGAGAAAACCTACAAATGCAAGCAATAAGAACCGAAGAAAAGCAAGAGAATGAAAAACAAAACGCTAAAAATTGACTAACTGCAACAAGAAAGAATGGAGAACCAACGAGTAATGACTCCATAATAATGAAACGATGAGAAGAGCATGTTCATGCCAATTCATTTTAACAAATATTGTACTGAACCATGGAATCTGAATCAAAATTTTATTGAGCTTGAACCAAGCATGCATCGCTACCACACGAGGCGTCCACTTTGCTACACGCTTAGGCTTCACAAACAAACACACTTAGAGGTAGTGCATCAAATATTGTACTGATCCATGGAATCTGAATCAAAATTTTATTGAGCTTGAACCAAGCATGCAGCACTACCACACGGGGCATCCACTTTGCTACACGCTTAGGCTTCACAAATAAATACACTTAGAGGCTGTTTGGTTTAAAAAAAGAATCGATTAATAAAATAAATATAGATAAAAGATTACTTTCTGATTGTTTGGTTGAAAGTTCTGACATGTTTTGTTTTTTATTTGGTTAAAAAATATAATAAATATTTTGAAAGTTTGGCCTTCAGCCAACATTGAGGCAATGAAGTACCGGCGGTGAAAAAAAGAAATCCTGCGATGGATGCGGCAATGAAGACTAATCATAGAGTCAAGAAGCAATATAAAATAGAAAATTAGATGTATTTGGTGCAATCAGGCGTTTAAACACCAAAATAACTATGTAATGTATTTGGAATACATTATATTAAAATTTATTTTACTCAGCAAAAAAAGTTAAAATCCCTACATTTACTTTATTTTACATACCAAATTCTTCCAACCAAACAGCCCCTTAGAGGTAGTGCATCAATTTACTTAGCTCCTAATAGGTGCTTTAAATAACACTATCTATAGCATGTTCCTAATAATAATAATAATAATAATAATAATGAAGCTATAGAAGAGATGCACATATAGTTATGGTAACTTTTTCTCATATTTTATCCTCGAGACCCACCCTGCCAAAACAAAAAAAGAAAAAAAATGGAAGTATGCAAATAAATGGTGTATTCGGAATTAGTAGATCTTACTATTATCGGTCTGTTCTCAAGAAGAATTGTCCTGCAACAGTTAGTGAGCTTCATGGCCTTTACTAACCGCTTGATCTGCCAATCAATAGGCAAAGAGTCCACAAGCTCAAAGAAGTAGGTAGCATAACCATATTCGGGACGTTCCAAAACAATTCTGTAGCAATATAAATCACAGGATGACTCTCAGGTATTATATAGCAAAAGAAGTGCAGAAAATTACAGGTGATAATAATTCAAGGATAAGCTCAACCTGTTGTGTGTCTGAAAAACAAAAATAAAAGACTGCAGGTCTCTACACCATCCCCAATCAACAGGTGTTCGACGAAAGCACAGATAGCGAGCCTGAAGGTCATGAAAAAAAATGCATTCATAATGAGAAATTGAGAATGGCTGCAATTAATAAACTAGATAAAAATTTGAATAAAAATTTCCTAGAGAGATTATCCATCTTTTTCATCCTAAATTATAGAGAAGTCATTGAGATCTACATGCGGTTATAAACAACAGAACTGGTTTTGTTATGGGGACGAAAGAAGATAAATAGCCTACTATTTCATCATAAACTCCAAAATTTAAACATAAAACCGACTTTTTTCTGACATTTACAAGTATACTCTATTCCAAAGGTTGCCAAATTTATCATGTTAGTTTCAGCTGAAAAAAAGGTGAATTGTTTGGATCTTATTAATCATGTGATTAGACTTATATTCATTGAAAGATGCTTGAATAATCATTATATATTGAGAACATGAGATACTGATGGATTTAAAGGAACATTAAGTTCTAAGAAGTAAAACTGAAGATTAATAGTGTGTATGGAATAGAAGATAGAAATATGATAGATGTTTGAATTTTACAATGACACCTAAATAAGAGATAGAAATGTAAAAGATGTCTTGATTTTACATTGACATGTGATCTTATGAACACAGTTTAATTAATAATAGTGACCAAATCGTAAAATTAAATAATTTCTTATACTTAGCCATGCAACATAGATAAGTCATCATAGATGTAAAATATACAAAAATAAATAAAATGAAATAAATATCCTAGAATATGATGGTGGAATAAAAGGCTCAAAAGCCATCAACCTTTCTAGATAAGCAACTAAAAGAGTCAAAATGAAATCTTGTAGTTTAACCAAACATAATGTGAGATAAGGTAGTTGCATTATAAATAACATCATAGGAGTTTTAAAGAGTATATAAAAAGATATTATGGAATATCAAACTATTTTGTTAGCAACATCCATCTGATATCTATAGTGAGCCTTGTTGGTGCAGGAAAGATAACTCTCCTACTACATGTTTATAAAGATGGAATGGCAAGGAGCTTGATTCTAAAATGTGGCTTTATATTTCCAATAACTTTGATGTGAAAAAAGTCACTGCAAATATGTAAATCTAATGGAATGAAGAGTCTTGATTTGGAATCAATTGATGCACTTCAAGGAAGTCTCGAGTTCGGGGGGATGTCCAAAAAGTTCTAACGTGCTTTATGAAATTTAATAGGAAGAGGAGACGCAGAATAATAGCATGTGAGAATGTATTTTGCCCCTTTGATTTGTGGAAGATTGGAAAGTAATATTGTAATTACAACTCCGATGGACTCGATTGCAATGGTAATTGCAAAAGTGATTAACAAGAAAAAAGCTTTAAGATTAGAAGGCTTAGAGGAAGATGATTGTTATAGTTCCTCAAACAATATCAAGGTCTTTCTCCATCAATGTCATCAACGTCAGTTGCTGTCAAATAGTTGTTGAGCATTTATATAACATTAATCACATACATAAAGGTAATCACTAAGCCTCAACAATTTTCATCATATCCACAAGTAAGAGAAAAGCCATTCACATTTGGGTGAATTTTTCACCTTCTTCCAAATAAGAAAAAAAATCTCCTTCATTAACTATACTTACATCACTTTACCTTGCAATCTAAGATTTGGAAGGTAACACACTCCATAAAATCAACTATCACTGCCACCCCCAATGGGGGAACAATAGCCATCACGAGAGGCCTACCTTCAATAATTGCTTCTCAATCACGTGGTAAGGAATCCAGGACAAAACTTCCCTAAACATTCAAGATCTTACACTAGGAAGAACCATATCACAAACAACAACAACAAATCTTTATCCCAGTAAGTGGGGTCGGCTACAAGAATCCTTCGTCTCCATTGAGTCCTATTATGTATCAAATTCTTATTTAATTCAAGTATACTAAGGTCATTTTTTTACATCTTCAGTCTTTTTAATTCTACCTCACCTTTCTTAATATGTAATCATGTCTATTATCTGGTCATCGGATAGGCGTTTATGTGGTAAACCATCTAAGGCAACTCTCTAATCTTATCTATGAGCCACTCCAACTTTTTCAACATACTCATTTCACATTTTATCTCTAAGAGTAAAGCCACTCATCCACCAGCATCCTCATCTCTATAACACTTAACTTAGTCTTATCTTCTCCGGACATTCTCTTATCTTGTAGGTCTTACCACCATCTTATAAAATTTTCCTCAAGTTTAAATAGAACTTTTCTATCACACACAGCCGGATGCATTCCTCCACTTCAACCATCTAACTTGATTCTACTAATAACATCTCCCATTCACTTCATTTTGAACAATAGAGCCTAAATCGAATAAATCACTCTTATTAATGACTTGTTCACCTAATGTCACTACTAAACTAAAATTACACTCCATATATTAGTTTTAGATCTACTTAAATGAAAACCATTAGACTCTAATGTTGACCTCCATAATTCAACTTTCTCTTGGACTCCCTCTCTAGTCTTATCAACAACAAGAATGTCATCAGCAAAAAGCATATACCAAGGTACATCTTCCTCTAAATGCCTAGTAAGAACATTCATAACTAAAGCAAAAAGATAAAGGCTTAAAGCTGATCATTGATGTAATCCAACTGAAATAGAAAAATATTTTGTCAATCCTCCTTGTGTTTGGACATAAGTAACAGGTCTAGTATACATTAGAAAAAAAATGTACATTGCACCTCCATTCTTTGCTCTCCACAATCCATTGCCATCATTTCAAAACAATACCAAAGAATTTATAGCCAAATGTACAGGATCTATATGTGATTCTCCAGCTCCTTTTCAATAACTCATTTGATTCATAGTATCACAACCTTGACACCCTAAGCGATGTGTGAAAGAGAGGCTATTTGAATGCATGACACCTTAACAACAAAGTCCTAATGTGCAAGGAGAAAAAAAAAAAGGGAAGGTGAATCAACAAGGTCAGACCTTAGAGCAAGGGAACTAAAAAAAATAAATGGAAGGGTATGTTTCTTAAAGATCCATTTTATTGGCCCTGGGTCTTGTTAGCGCCAACTTCCAAATGAGCAACCCACCAATGGACGAGCACCACACACACTTGCCTAGATTATAACCACATATTAGTGAATACAATATCTCAAGCACATGGACCCACAAATGATGCTACCAACACGTTGGCCTCATCATTACCACTAGCAACATAGGTCACTATCAATGCTTGCTAACATGTAAGCTCCATTGATGGCACTGGCAAATGAATAAGTCCCACCAATATTTGAAGTTTAAATTCCATCACCAACATCAAATAATGTGTTGGTCCTATCATGGACCATTCAACTCTAAATCTGAGTTATAAACCGAATGGACCTGAGCTAAAGTCTGCCCATAAAACAGCATGTAACACACAGATAAAGCTCGATGCACTAACATAACTTACTCAAATACAACTTCAAGGACACAAGTTGGCACGATATACAATCAATTTTCACACAAATAAGGGCAAGTCAAAGCAGCCTTCTATCTTCTCCACGTATCATATGTAGAAATATCACAAAAAATGAGGTCATAAATCTACAAGACATAAGAATGGGCATATGTACATGAGTTTATAGATTTTTAGATTCAAAAGAAGAAAGTGTTTTAAAAATGTTGTAAAAAATAAAATCTTGGAGGCCTATAATAAATTTCACGAAACTACAATTAAATAGGCTATAATACATAAATCACAATGGTGAGAGATGGAGTAACTACTAACCAAGTCCAACATGGTTGAAAAGAAGTATTATTCAAGAGATGGAGTAGCTCCTATTGAAGATAATAAATAGGAAAGTTGACTTTAAGTGATTTATCTACAATGAAGGAAAAATGATCCATCATTATGATGATTAAATTATATATATATATATATTATATATATAATTTAACAAAAAATATCAAATATAACATAGCTAAAAATTATGCCAAAAAAATTACTCACAATAAGTTAACAATACCAAAGAAGCTCAGTAGGAGAACATTAAGAATAAGATACTAATCCCAAGTAGTTGCGATAGGGTTAATGATGTTGATCATCATAGGGCTTATTCCTAAAGGGTAGGGGCTAATGTGTATTTCAGTATGCTACTATGAGAAAATTCTAAATAAAACCTCAAATGAAACTGTAGAATCAGTAGAAGATGTAGAGTAAAAAGAAGAAAATTTATTCTTATTTCTTGCTCACTTCAGCTGGGAGAAAACACACCCCTCAACAAACAAAAAGACAATTCCTCACTACAGGAAGAAACTAACAATAAAGCATCTAAACAGGAAAAATATTAAGAGAATAACATAGCAGGAAATAAATTAAATCAGAATACAAAGGATCCTCCACATGAAGAAACCAATTCCAGTTTTACACAGGGACCTCTTGGCGATGTAAAAGGAAATACACAAGAGCAGCTGGAGAAAATCAGGAAGCAGACTGTTCAGCATGCAAGATTTCTCAAAATCACCATTTGAATGCAGGAATTGATAGTGGAAATACTGATCAGCGGAACCTTCAAAGCCCTCAGAAATTCCAGAGATCCACCCTAAGAGCAGAACTGGAGGGGTCAAGCACGGAGTTGAGCAGAATTGTAATGCTGGACTCAAAAATGAATCCAGGGAATTCGTCCAGGATTTCCTCAGAAATCAAGTACTGCACGTAGCCTCACCAATCAAATATACTCATAAAAACCAACAAAACAGAAAACAAAAAAAAAATAAACATTCTACTATTCATCACGTCACTGAAAATAGACAAATAAATCAGAATATTATAGTTTTCTTAGAATAAAAAAAAAACTAGATAGAAAATATGTTGCTTTGTGAAGCCACTTAACAGTAACAATATAATAGAGTCGAGTACCTGTTCAATAAGTGAAATCAAGCTGGCCAAGCAATAAATAGCTCTTGATCCCTTCACGGTTCGTCCCAAAGTTAATCTCAAAAAAGATGAACGCTCAGAAAACAACTGAACAAATAACATAATGAATTACTACAAAATACGAGTAACACAACCATTGCAATTATTTCTCTCAATCGTATAAGAGTTGTATGTTATTTTAGCAGCATAACAAAAAAGCATTTACCAAATTAGGGAAGTGAGAAAGAAAACAATATAAAAGAAACAATAAAGTATTTTATAATGATCATAGGAAGCTTGTATTTACCGGTGCAACAAAATGCACCAAACTTGACCTCTACGGGAAAAGAGAAAAAAAAAATTCATTAGCTTAAATAAAGTTCCCAAAAAACACATAAATGATGCATAAATTCAAGAAAAAAATATTCTAGGTCATCCTGATAAGCATTAAAAATTCTCGGATTATAAATAGATCCGTATATATATACCATAGGGGGACATCAAATGTTTAGTATATTTTTTCCATTTTGAAAAGCACTGATCATTAGCATTCTTGATCGTGATTTACTTCCAAGTACAATAATGTTCAAGCTATCCATTGGCAAGGACTACTCAAGAAATGAATCACAATAAGAATGAGAGACGATTCTTTGTCAACTATGTGAACAAGAATCTCTAAGTAATGGAAATATGAATCCTGTTGAGAATTCAATCCAGTCTCAGGAACAACATTGGTGGCAACAGATGCAAGAAAAAAATGAAGGTAAGTTTCTAGCAAAAAAGCCTTGAGAAGGGACAGACCTATTAAAAGGAATAACCAAACTAATCAAAGCCCAGACTAAATTCTTAATACCACATGCAATAACCATCTAACAGATGGTTTACTTCTATATCTCCAATTACTCACAAAATAGTCATTTCTTGAGCATGCACTAGTAACAAGCGTGGATCTACGTTTCACGACTCACATTTACTACCTGATATTCAGTTCAGGCAAATTTAATAATCAAAGTTAATATGTTATTGTATAATAGTTGACCCCTTAATTATAATTATTTATTCACAGATTAACATTCATAACCTTTCACATTTGGTTCGCTCACACATTGCTACTGAGGATCCCACCCCTTCTGATAAGCGTGGCTCCCCATGAAATCCATCAAATCATGTTGTTTTTGTTTTTCTCTGAAAATACTTTACCTTAACAAAATAAGATCTGTTGAAGAAATTGGCTTTCCAAAGAAAACTTTGACTTATATGCAGGCAACTTTTGTCAAAATTCAACACCCAAGACTACAACACTCATTAAAATCCTTGAGTACTCTTTTGTAGCTTGTAACTCATCCTCTTAGTACTCTGTCCTTGAGTTATCTTTTGCAGCTTAACATCTAACATCCTTGACTTCCCTTTTGCAGCTTGTGACTCATCCTCTTAGTACTCTGTCCAATTCTTTCAATAAGCTTTGTTGACCTACAAGTATGTGTCTCTATTCTAAACATATATAGCAAAATCTATGAAAATCAATGGCAACGTCGCATAATTGGAGATTAAAACTTCCTAATCGCGATCAAAAAGTAAATAAAATCTTTCCAAATCGAAAATTTTGATTGAATAATTGTGTTCAAAATATTAAAATTAATCAAATGAAACTCATTCAATTAATTAATAATCAATCAATCGATCAAAATTAATTTTTTATAAAATTATGCGTATATCGAGATCGAGGCGGACGCGCCTCAATCACCTCGATTGAGAAATCAACCGTTGCTATGCGCAAGACAACAAAAATATCTCAAATTGATACTCATATTGTTAGGATTTATCGCAATAAATAATTTCATAATATTTGGTGCCGAAAATATTAATAATAACATTGTTATCCTGTTAACGCATAATTAAGCGCAATGCTTAAACCTTTAATCATTATCCTAATCTGCCGCCCAAACTCACCCAATGGAAACAGCCGCCCGCCATTTCTAATTGGTTGTTGTTTAGCGAAATTAAAGGGTTCTGGCTTTAATCTCAACCGGCGACTTCCCGTTCACGCGATTCCTCTCTCTCGTTTCAGTGCCCTCCTGAGCTCCCTCACTCGTTCCTCTCTCTTTTACAGTCTGTCCAAGTAGTCGAGCGCACGGTTCGGCCTCTTTTTTCCATCCATCCGTCCTTCTCGAGGAAAGCCCGAGCTCTCCTCCTTTGCGTGAAGCCAGATTGGCCAAGCCCTAGCTAGCCGAAACCCCTCTTCCTCCTTTCTCACTTGCAAACAGAATCTCCAAGTCATTTCCTTTCAACCCTAAGCTCTCTATTATCATTTCATTTTGGCTCGGTTGAGATGAGATGAATTTATCAAATGTTTCTTTTATGAATCTATATTATGCTTGGGTTAATTTCTTGTGCAAATGAAAAGAGGAAGGATTGTGTAATTCCTTAAGTAAAAAAGGGGCTTATATTCACATGGCTTTACTCTTTGCATATGGTTATTTTTATCTTTATGGGCGAAATAATTTCTCTAACTCATTTCTTTACTTGTTTGAAGAGAGATCCGAAATATGGAAATAGGGTTCGAGATGATGTATAGCTCAAACCCTAAGTTATATGTAAGTTTCCTTCTCTTTTCATGTTCCAGATTTTTGTTTGAATGGAATAATACTTGTTATGCCTCTTTTACATGTTTAAAATGAGTTTAGAAATATGAAAACGGGGTTAGAGATGATGTATGGCTCAAACCCTAAGCTATATGTAGATTTCTTTCTCTTTCATACTTCAAATTTCTTATTTGGATGATATGTAGGTTTTTTTTTTTTTTTTTTTTAAAAGGAAGGGGCTTATGCATATTAGCCTAGTATAATGGTTTGCTTGTTTCTTTGTCATCATTGATTAGTGATGAGCTTTCTCCTTAATGGATTTCAAGAATATGCAAGTATCCCTCTTAGCTAAATCTGAAATTTTAAAGCTTATGAATGAACTTAAAATAGCTTTGACTCTCTTGCAATTGTTGATCAATAATAAGTTTTATTCTTACCTTGTTCCATTAATATAGAAGCATTCTTTTAGTTGAATCTGAAAATTCAGATTTATATATATGTCATTTCCTTGAATTATCAAAAAAAAAGAGGGGAATCGATTGTTGGAAAGCTATTCATGATGTTCATTGTTTTGCTTCTATTACAAGAGTTGTTGTTACCATAAAATAATGATTTGGGTGAGGATTAGTTTTCAAATTTTCTGGATTTATTAAACTCAAATGCAAGTGCCACTACATGTTAATTTACTAAATTATTCATTTAATCTCATGAGGTCTATCCTACTTTGCTTCCTTTAATTGTTTTGCTATCATGGAGATAAGGATTAAAGTAAAGTTTGTTTTCAGATTTTTTTTTTTTTTGGTTTGACAAACCCAAATGCAAGTATTACCTCATGTTTGATTTTCTAGATTTGCTAAGTTTAAAGGAGATGTTTATTTCATATAGATTAAGTTTCATTAAGTATCTTGTTAAAGAAAGAGGATTGAAAGGTATGGTCTTGGTTTATTAACATTGCTTACCTATCATCATCCAATTGATGAGCTCTTGAAATGAATTGTGAGATCTTTATGTGAGATTTGTTATCTTTGTCCTACCTCTTGTCTCTTATTACCATATAGCAAGAATCAAGTTGATCTCCTTTCAAAACTTAAGGCTTTGAAGATGATTGTTAAATTTGAAATCTCCTTGTGGATTTGTGTAATACCAAGCATATCGTATTATTTAGCAAGATCCAATTTAAGCTACTTTCAAATCTTGTGGATTTTATAAATGTTTTTACTAAATCTGAAAACTCTCCTTTGGGTTATGTGATATCAAGCTTAACATGGCTATTCGTTTTAAGTGGTTTAAACTCTTGTGGCTATCATATTAAAAAAAAAAAAAAATGAAAGGGAGGTTTGAAACAAGCAAAAATGAATGGAATTGCAGTTTTCCCTTCATATGAACATAAGCCTTGTTTATGATTTTTACTTTGACACCTCAAACTTATGCAAGCATTGAAAGGGTGATGAAATTTCAAATTTATAAACTTCCTACCATTGCAGAGTTCGAAATTTCCTTCTTTTTATCATAAGAAGTTGAAGATTAGCTATGTTTGGCATAAAACCCTCATTCTATTTGCTAATTTTGAGAAAGTGTTATCATATGTTATACAAAATTGCTATTAAATACTTTATCCAATCAAATCCTATTTAAATGCAATTGCTCATGAAATCGAGAAGGTAAACATAAAGTACAATATTCTTTTTATTCATTTGATAGCAAAGAATGAAACATATGCTTATGATTTGACACATGAATGCTATCTTACTTGCCAAATTTGGAAAAGTATTTCATCCCTTATGCTAAAAAATACAGAGAGAGAAGAAAAAAGAGATGATAAATGAAATAAGAAAAGTGGGGTCTATTACATTCATATGCAATTGAAAGCTCATGTAATGACTTCTTATTTGTGATGTTTCCAATGCAATGCTTAGTTAAAATCACAAATGTCATATGTCTTGCCCAAGTACATGTATATGTAAATGCAAGCTTATAAATATGTTTTGTGATAAGTACCCGTTCACATTATTCCAATGCCGCAAAAAAATTTGTGCTATAAGTATATGTTCACATTGTTCCAATGTGACAGAGATATATATTCGTGATAGTCAGGTTCGTTGTTCCAATGTACGGAGAAATTTATGATATAAGTATCACATTGCGTTGTTTCAATGTGGCGTGGAAATCTTTTCGATAATTACGTTCACATTATTATACGGCGAACATTGTCTTATAAGTCTTTCACGTTATTCCAACATGTAAAATCATTGTAATATAAGTATTTGTATGCATTATTCCAATTCTACAAAGAAATGTTATATTATGTAAACCCATGCACGTCTTTCTTGACGTGGTGCAATAAATAAAATGATGTCTTTTACAATACCATGCCTTTCTTGGCGGTGTAGGCTTAGTCTCCAACCAACCCCTATGGGATGGAGGTTAATTTGGAAAGAAAATTATGCAAATTATGTTGATATATGTCTTTTTCTTGTTCTCAAATTTTATAAAAGCATGTTGTGATAATGAAATTTTAGTTTTATTAGCCTAAACATTGTAATGATGCTTGCTTTCTTTCTCTTAATTTAGTGAAGAATGAAGGAGAGCAAATGTTATCTATGAATTTATTCACCCATGCTTGACTTGATTTCTACTTGAATCTTCATGTCATGTGACCATTATTTGTTTGAATCCAGATTTTTACTTATGTTGTGATAATATTCCCCTTTATGCGCTACATGAGCGGGTTGGAGATGAAAATGAGGGAATAAATTTTAAACGAAAATCAACAAAGTTGATTGTTCTTTTGCAATATGTAGTCATGTTTAACTTGATTACTACTTGAATCTTGATGTCATATGAGTGATTACTTGATTAAATCCAGAATTTCAAATTTATGTATTATAAATTTGGTGTGAATGCTTGACCATGTTCCATTTGCCTATCTTGTGACAATCTTTTCTTGTATATATGAATGGGTTGAAAATGAAAATGAAGCATCTTATGTGTTACAAAAATCAGCAAAGTGATTTGTTCATTTGTATCACTTAGTTATGCATAACTTGATTCTTACTTGAATCTTGATATTACACAAGCAATCGCTTGATTAAATCCAAATTTTCAGATCTGTGTATTAAATTTGGTATAAATGCTTGATCTACATATGATCATGTTCTATTCACTTAAGTATATTATAAGCATGTTACTAAGCAATTCCCTAAGGCTTGAATCAATCCAAAATAAAAAAGGAACATGACATGAGACTCAAATAATCTCAATTGCATAATTATTTTTTTAATAAAAAGCATTGGCATAGGGTTTCATATGGTGTTTATCTTATGTGTTGCTTCTAACTAATCATTATGTCATATGAAATGAGCTTTGATTTGTTCTTTTGTGAAAATCAAAAGTTTCATTATCTAAAGGGTAAAATTACCTAAGTCTCATCATAGAATATTCGTTATCCTTCCTTTTATATTACCATAAGATAGACTTATAATGAAATCTTAGATTCTATAATACACAAACATTATTACACTCTAATGTTTGATATGATATTAAATTTTTCACTTCATTTGTCTAATTTAGAAGAGAACGAAGGAGAAAGCAAAATGTTCAATGAATAAACCTCTTTACTCTTCTTTGCCTCTTTCATGTCTTTTGGATGAAGTGAAGTTGTTTATAAGTTATTATCTATTATTTCATTTTGTTTATTGAGCTTAAGATGCTTAAAAGAAAGTGAAATTTCAATTTTACTTTATTTGAACATGGCTTATGCTTATTCTAATGCTTTGTTAAGCTAGTGTGAGTTTAAAAAAATTTTAGAGTTGCAAGATCCTACGGCACCCTTTGTAAGATCTAACTTTTTCTTTTTTTGAGATTGAAAGTTTCTTCTCTATTCTCTTATGAATATTTAAAATATCATGCATAGTTCATAAAAAAGAGAAAGAAAGACGAACCTAACTTTTGTATTCCTCCAATTATTTAGAATTAGAAATTTACTTGTGAATGATTATCCAATCATATCATTTGATAATCCTTAAGAAAGATATTGTCATACACTATGAAAATTTATCATTTGATGCTTCTATTCAATCAACTTCTACCTAAAAGCTATGATCATTATAGTATCAAAATAAAATCAGTAGATGCATGTAGTTCAAATCAATCTAGATCTTTCATTTCATGTGAATGCCTTGCTTCTTTTATCTTGCAAATCTTGTTGGCCAAATTAAACATCAAATGAAATAATTATGTTTAAACTTAGAACATCAAGTTAAACATAACTTACCGGTTGATGTGATATGATTTGAAAGTGAGCCTAATTATTGGTGATCTCCTTTAAGAGTTGGTAAGCTCTCTTAGAAATCTTAGACTTGTAATATGTCTTGTGAGAAGAGTGTAGAGTAAATGAGTAAGTAAATCTTTCATGAGGAAAGAATTCTCTCTTATTTATAATAAGAACTAGCTTTCTTCTTAAGTAAATGTTATTTAGGCCTTTTTGCATGAGGCTGAAAAAAAATTTAAATTAAATTATAAAAACAAAATGAATAAATGGGATTTGTATTATCCCATTTATTTGTATGAATTTTGCATAACATTAAGGAGAAAAAAAAAATTCTTCCTCCTTTCTTTTCTCTTCACGATATCATGTCATGCAAGAGATATGTACGAAAATCTTTTGGCCGTCTTTCATTTCTTTTATCATTTTCTTTTTAATTATCCATAAAATGGGCATCAATCTAAGGAGAAAGCAAGAAAAATGAGAAGAATGGAAGGGAAGGGAGTCCTCTCTTCAACTAAATTATTTCATGCCAATAAAAAAAATAGGAAGAAAATACAAAAAAATAAAAATAAAAAAATAAAAAAGAGAGGAAAACTGGGGGAGTGAAGAGGAAAATTCATTAAAAAAAATGATTTATTTTTCCTTCTTATTAAGTTACCCATGGGTAATGAATAAAAAGAGGGGAAAAGAAGAAAAGTCATCCTCTCCTCTTTATGAATGCATGTCATGACAAAGAAGAAAATTCATGATAAATAAATTAAAGAGAATAATACTAAAATGGTATTATGAAATAAAAAATGGATCATATTATCATGATCTTTTTCCTTCATGCTTGACCCATCTTAAATTTTCTAAGTGGGCTTATAAAGAAATAACTAGCCCATTTAAAATTATTAAAATTTATTTCTTTTAAAATAAAAGGCCCATTAGGCCTAGATCTATAAATGAGCTTATGTAAGAGGGGTTATCTTGTAAAGCAAAGTATGACAAATTTCAGATTTTGTTAAATCAAAAAGCCCATTGGGCCTAAATCCATAAATGGGCTTATAAGAGGGACTATCTTGTGAAGTATGACAAATTCAGATTTTTTTTTAGATTGATAAAAAATAGAGATGCACATATATGAGACCTAAAGGTTGTCATGTTACCATGAACTAAATATTGCAAAATTTAAAAATTATCTTATTTGTTTTGCCTCTTTCCATTGCTTGATTACTTACAATTATGAAAGCAGTTATCTTGTTTATGCAAGATTTCAAAATTTTCTAAACATATCAAATTTAGTGTGATTGTTTAATTTACGTGACCTAAACTCCATGAAGTTATCATGTTAAAGGAAAAGGATGAAGAGAGGAGTGAACGGCTTTGTTAGCATTATGCTTGTTTTTCCTCTCTTTTGTAATGACTAAATTAATGGGTCTTTGAAATGCAACTTGAAATGAAATTTTGTGCAATTTTAAAGCTTTCATTTTGTTGTTTGGTAACATTGAGATTACATTTTACCTAGTGTTTGTTTATTTTACACTTATAAGCAATTGTCAAGTCTATATCTTACATTGGAGTGAAGGTGGGACATGACTTACTTTTTTGGTTTTAGAAACTCCTTTAGAATCGATTGCTTTATGAGGCTTAAATTCTACTTGATTAACATTTTTAAAAAAAAGGGGATGAAAGGGAGAAATAAGTGATTGACCCTACTAGCATTGTTATCATTCTTTTCTCTCCATTATCATCATCAAGCTAATGGATATGTGAAGTGCAATCTGAAATAAGATTTCACTTACATAGAATTTGAAAGTCCATGTCCTTCATTGGTCAAATGAATAACTTATAAGTTTTGGAATGCTTATTTATTAAGCTTATAATTCTCTTTCAAATTCAAAGAGCCATTGGATTCAAACTAATATGTGAGTTTGCATTTGAATTCATCTTTATCCTTCTAAATTCTAACATATGTGAAGGGATTTGGATGTGATTAGCTCCCATATGTGTTCTTTAACACCATCATTTCTCTCTTGAATTCGATATGTTATATTTGATATATATATAAAAAAACTTTTAATACTAGATTTCATATGTAAGTATCGGACTAAAGCAAATTTATGTCTCATAACTTAATGTGTGGCACGTAGACCTATGCTTGATTTATAATCTTCCTTCAAGTCTTTATTGAAAATCCCTTAAGATAGATACTACACTTTATGCTTAGCAAGTGTTTTTGAAAGATCAAATGTATATCCTATAAAAAAGGATATATTTGATTTATGACAAATTGAGAAGGATTTAAACTTACATCATTTTGAACAGATGCTCACTTAATGTGCAAATAGATATTTTGTACCTTCTAATACAGATACATGCATGATCATTTAAAATAAATGCTCATTTGATTTGCAAACAAACATTGCATATCTTCATCCCGGTTTGGTCTTAGGATCGGGTCCGGGTTAATAAAACCCAAAAATCTATATCGAAACTTCTACTTGCAATTTGACATATATGTCATACTAAATATAATTACTTAAACTTAAAGATCTAAATATTCATACAATATTTTAAAGGACAGATACTTGTATATATATTGAAGTATTCACTAGATCAAACATCTAAAAAAATATGCAAATCATATGCAAAAACAAAATGAACAAATACTTACATGTCCGCTTCTAGATCGGTTAACAAAACCCAAAAATCCATATCAAAACATATACTTGCAATCTGACACGTCTTTCATGCCGAACATAACTACTTCAACTTAGGCATCTAAATATCCATACAATATTTTTGAAAAGAACAGATACTTGTATGTATGTTGAAGTATTCATTAAACCAAACATCTAAAAAGATATACAAGTTATATGTAAAACGAATGAACAGATATCTACACATTTTGGTCTTAAGATCGGGTCCGGGTTAACAAAACCTAAGAATCCGATTATAATATTATAAGAATTTTAATTTGATTAAATCTGAAGCTAATTCATCATATAACTACAAAAGATGAATCTATTGACATAGCTTTTTAAATTCAAGCTCTTAAGAGGAAAAGTCTTAAATCCGATCATCTATGCTCAAGCTAGAGTTGACAAAATTTGGAGAACTATAATTCTTGAAATAATGAATTTAGACTCGATCCTCTGTAGAAAAACAGGAAGAGTTAACAAAGTCTCTCAGCTAATAATAGTCACATGATCGAGAAAAGTGATCATTATTAAAATTTTAATAATGAATCATTACATATTTAAATCTAAATTAATTATAAAATGATCAAATATTCAAATAAAAAAATATAAATTAAATGAAATTAATTATTTAAATTTAAAGTTATAATTATCCACCCTCCAATGTCATGGAATAAATTAAAAAGACTTTACTACAAAGAAATCGATGCCAAATCAAACGATAACTATTTTACACTCAAATAATCTTAGGACATGATATCTCGGTCTCACCCACGCAATTTTGTAAAATGATCACATAAATGAGCTCTACATGATTCGCAAAATGACCACTAAATTACCCAATACCACAACCCTGATGTTCTCAATGCTCTTGAGCTGAATTATAATGTGTCAAGGGCAAAAGCTTATATTACTATTGACTAGATATTTCGACAAACTCCCCAGCTACAAAGACATAACGACGAATATGGTACAAGAATTCTTCTAGAATAATTACCTCCTCCTCTAAGTGACTGGACCGGATGACGGATGACTAATCATAGGATCTGGGACGTGAGTGTCATCATTCCCCCAAACAAAAGCTTTAAATTAAATAATAAATTTCATAATTCTAAACTCCACTCATTGTTATTATACACATTGTTTAGCGATTCATCGACTAACCTTAATCAAAAGTGCTCTCTCAGTATTAAGAGGAGTAATTAATCATAGGTGCTTGCGCCTATAAGAAACCTAGAACCAAATCTAAAATCCTCACAAAATGAGGGTGAAATCTCTGAGTAGTGTCTTATCCACTATTCCATCTGCCTTCTGAAAATTTCACCGACACTTAAATCACTTTTTTCATCGAAGAGGTCGGTGGCCAATTTTCAATCCCACAAGCTTGGCATCTTACAATCACTAATTCACTATCCACCCCACCCAAAAGACTAACTCAATACTCATCTTCTAACAATTCATGAGTATTTTCACTGCAATCTATTTTAATTTTAATCAAAATATCAACAATCTAATTTTGTAAAGAAATTGGATTTTTCATTTGTTATTAGTTCAATTGAAAGAGCAGTTGAAGTTCTTGCGCCATAAATATTGTGGAAATTGACATCACTTCAATATCTGAGTTCATAGATATTCCTTCTTTTGAATTTACTATATTTTACAATTGTTATTTTTAAACAATAGTACACAATTATATTTGTAAGAACTATTATTTTGCATCCTGAGTTCAGATCTTGGCTCCTATCTTGATCAGATATCCTTTGGGAAATGGACCGACAGTCATTATTCAACACAAAGGATTGACTGCGTGTCAAGTGAGTCCTACCTACTAATGTTTTTGTTAAGAAATTAGATAATCGTCAAATCCAATCTATAATTAATTAGTAAAGCTAAGCGTCTTCATTGCAGACAGATTTATTGTTCCAGAAATTTCATTGACTTGCTGAAATGAATTCAAATTTTTAATATGAAATTTGCAACTAAATCTATAACAGGATATTATCTCAATGGCTTATCAAACAAAATGCTGTCTCTGACAGATTAATTTTGGGATTGGATGACTCGCATGATATAAAAGAAAATCTACTTTACATCAGTGTCACCCAATCACAAATTCAAGGATAAAGACGGTCATCACAGCAAATATATTTGAGGTGACAAAACTGGCTGATTCAACAAATCTGGCAGTGCAAACATAATAGATAACAAAAAGCATTTCTAAGAAAAAACTTGTAAATTTTGGAAACTTAAATTTCTTATAGAATATTTAAGACATTCAAAGATTCAAATTTCACTGATTATGCAGATGAGATTTACAGCATATGTATAGTATGGACGGACAAGAGCTACATACAACAGTTAAAATATGTAAAAATGCTACTATAAAAACAAACTAATGAACCCCAACCAGTTTTTTTTGGCTTTTATCAAATTTCTAATAGTTTTCATCATGGAATGCATAAATAGATGAATTCAGTAATTCAAAAATTAATAATAACAAGAGTGTTGGTTTTGTAAATATATAAATTTTGTGTGCAATGTATATAATTATCCCAAAAAATTTATATGTTAGCAACATAACTCTAAATTTGTCAACATGTTTATATTTATTAGTTGAATAATGACTTAGATTTGATTGTCCATTTATAATCTTAATTAAATTCTACTTAGTTATATTTAATGATCCATAATATTTGATGATTTCTCTTGATTTTATTTGAAAATCTTTAAGTACAATTTTCCTTATGAAATTTTGACAATATAACTATTTAGCAATGCTGCATTCCGTAAAATTTAGTGTAGTTGCACATTCTTCTCCCTTGTAATGAACCCAAAATCAAATGAGGAGGATTTCATCTCTTGTCAATCAATCAATGAGAGTCTTCATAATCTTCTCGATCGGAGCCAAGATCGACTTGCACAGATCTTATTAATTTGTATTTTATTTGGTTTTTTAATCATTTAAAATTCGTGCAATTTTATGAATTTTTGGCAACATGACTGCTTCAGCAATGCTGCAACCAATGTATATAATTATCTCAAAAAATTTATATGTTAGCAACATAACTCTAAATTTGTCAACATGTTTATATTTATTAGTTGAATAATGACTTAGATTTGATTGTCCATTTATAATCTTAATTAAATTCTACTTAGTTATATTTAATGATCCAATATTTGATGATTTCTCTTGATTTTATTTGAAAATCTTTAAGTACAATTTTCCTTATGAAATTTTGACAATATAACTATTTAGCAATGCTCCATTTAAAAATTTAGTGTAGTTGCACATTCTTCTCCTTGTAATGAACCCAAAATCAAATGAGGATTTCATCTCAGGACCCAAGATCATAAGATCTTCATAATCTTCTGCAAGATCGACTTGCAGATCTTATTAATTTGTATTTTATTTGGTTTTAATCATTTAAAATTTGCAATTTTATGAATTTTGGTAACATCAGCTCCGCAATCTTTGCAACCATGAATTTTAATGCAATTGCACACTTTTTTTCCCTTGATCCGGATCTAAGATCGATAGAGAAAAGATTTCATTTCTTCTTGTACTTAAGATTAACGATAGAGGTTCTCAAAATTTTTTCGATCAGACTCAAGATCAACATGCATGTGTCTTCAAATTTTTGAACCTATAAATAAAAATTTCTGTTATAATTTTAGATTGAAAAGAGAAATTTTGAAATTCCTCCAAAGAGTCCTAAATTTTTTTTGAAGGCTTTTGGATTGGGTCTATTTACGCAATACTTACATGATCAGTTCAAGCGAATGCTCCTTTACGCAATAAAACTCACGCATAGATCGACTTTCCTCTATTTCATGCGAGAAGAGCTTCGGCTAGGGCACAGGATGGATCCAAATCTTAATGCTCTCCTCTCTCTCAAGTGAAGCCGCTAACTCCTCTCTCTCAAGTTCGCCTCTCTCAGCTCTCCCTTTTGACTCTATCTCTTGCACAAGCAATAGCTAGGGCCTCTTTCTTCCTCTCTTTATAGTTGATCAAGCCACACCTGCACGTTTGAAGGTCATGGGCTATGTGTGGATGCGTGGTCAAGTCGATGTAGAGTCATGGGTTGTGGTTAGGGCTAAACGTGCAAGTGAGGTTGAAACTGAGGACATGGTAGTGTTTGGCATTCATGCGACGTAGGACTTAACCAAGAGAGGTGCGTATCTTCTCTATTTCTCCCTCTACGTTTTTTCGGTTGCAAACAGTGTGCACAGAGATTAAAGAAGTCAGACATCACATACCACTTTCTTTGTAATTAAAGATTCTCTCAAAATCCTTGAATCTATATTCACATCAAACAGAGCATATTAACAGAGCAAGAGATTAAGGTTTGCTAGATTCATCCGACCAACAAGTTCTGTCTTTGAGAACAACTTAATCATGAATAGGAATGCAAATTTGAAAGTTAGCACAAAAAGTATCAAACTACTATGATTATAAGGAAAAATAAACAGGAGGTTGCTATAATATCTACTTTCATAAAAAGATGTTTCTTAAAAGTTTGCATAAAGCTGCAAGCCTGTAATGGAAATATGCACCATAGCAAATAAATATGCAAGCAGACATTATACGTGATATGAAATCAATAAATCATTTCCTTAAAAACTGCAGATCACAAGAACGTAATGAAGCGGCTGTCTACTTTGTTTTCCTCATGTTAGTTCCCTGCTCGAACTGAACATGAAATAATAAAGGAATCAGCCGTGATAAACCATGAAGTTTGGCGATCACGAAGCTCTACAGTAGCATATCTAAAATTATTTTTAGCAAAAAAATATTAATCAAAAGAAACGAAAACGTTCTTTTTCATATTGAGCAGAATACTTAATAAACATGACAAAAATCAATACGTCATAACAATCAAATTTATCCTAAATCTCAGTAATTAACAAATTGAAAGAAGATAATCTTTTTCATTAGTAAGAAAAGGAAAGTGGCATTGAAAAATTGGAACATGTTTAACAGTGTTCACAGATGAAACCTTAGTCATCACAGTTTCTAGCTCTTCAAAACTGCCCTCGGAAGAGGAGGTTACTGGTAGATCACTATCTTCCAGATCTCCATATAGTTTAATTTCCTCCACTTGTACACCTCTATCAAGTAAGACCTACACAAGGACGTCAGGTTTAAAATGATAATGTACATGAGATCAAAATAAGCTTGCAATCTAGGTGAATACCTTTAGGAGTCCGGGAGCATCTTCCTCCATAGCCCTCTCCACAGAATTCCTGCGAAGAAATTTTGAGAAAACAAATGCTCAATTGATATTGTTGACAAGTTTTGAGATAGGAAATGAAACAAGAAAGGTGTTTTCCATTTACGTTGCAGTCTTTTTCCTTTTCCTTCTACTAAAGGATATGCATTCTTCAGTATTTACAGAACCAAAAGAACAGCGACCTGGAGTCACTGGAGCTTCTGAGATATTCCCACTTTTGACATTTACATCACCATCAGAAACAGAAATGCCAAACCTATATTTCAATGGAACATGATCTAATATGTCTAGTGGGGAGTCACTATAAAGCTCACTCTTATTCTCAAATATCAAGGAGGGATGTCCTCTGGTGTCGCAAAGAGAAATTTTAGAGCAACTCAGAAGACTACTCCAGGCTCATATTTAACATTCGGGGAACTGCTTGATGAAACTGAATTGGATTGTGGCTCTCCGGCATGAACATTAATTTGCAGATGACATTCACTATCCCCTAAAACCTGTGAATTGTCATTGCTCGTCAAGAGACCATCATGACCGTTATCATCTTTTCAGGATGCTGATTGATCAAGCCAGTAGTCTCTAAATTAAGTTCATCCAAACTAGATATCTTATTACTCGAAATTTCCACACTCAGAGAGTGTAGGTCTTCAGGAATATAAGCCTGACGGGATAAATTGCAACTTCGGATGCCTTCCTCAGAAATATAGAAATGAGGAACAATTTTTTCTTGAATGTTGGTTTTAGAGATGCAAAAATTAACAGAATTAGAGCTGTTAACAGGGCCACTCGATTGAGAGAAACTCGTAAACTTATCAACTTTGTTTTCCAGAATAATGCTCCCTTCAGCTTCTTCAAAAGGTTCAGGTTTCACCTTAATAAGCAAACCTGATGATGCTGAAGTACTTGACCTATTATTGGAAAATTTTTCAGAAGGAATACCAATTTCAGTGTCTTCAAAAGATTTGGGTTCTGTCTTGATAGGCAAAGCTGATTGAGCTGAAATATTTACCCAATTACTGAAATTCTTTTGGAAAGCAATTTTAGATTCAGTTTCTTCCAAAGGTTTGCCTTTTAAGCTGTAAGCTGACAAACAAAAATAAATGAATCATTAATGGCATTCTCATGTGCAATGCTAAGCTCGGCCCATGAGATTCTACTCAGTACGCATTTGGAATATGCTACATGTTTTTCCCTTGATATGTGGCCTGTAAATGAGCAAATACCAGTTGTATTGATTTTCACCACATCGAGTAGCAAGAAGTTTACCTGGAGTTTTAAACATTTTATCAACGACATTTTTCTGAAGAACGTGCTCTGGAGCTTTCTCTGGACATGACTTTTCCATAGAGATATGTGCATCATTAGAATCGCTTGTATCATCCCCTATTACTTTATCATAATTGGAGTTATTTATGCTGATTCCAAAATCACCCACATTAGCCAGAAAACCATCCTGCATGGCATGTAGTTCAAGGACGAGAAAACGTTAGAAATCAATACCTGCACTAACCACTAACCCAAACAGAATCACACTATCGGTTCAGTTTAAAATTTCTATATAAGAAAATGAATATTTTTAGAAGATTTATAAAAAGAAATGGACTTTATGATCTAACGCAAAATGCAATGCAAACCATGGAAAACTGGACGAATAAAAGTTAACAATAATAGACCTTTCATATATTGCGCTCATCTGCATTCATCTACATCACTGCTAGCAGCAGTGGTGGTCATGACCCACATGTCTAACAAAGTTAGTTCGGTGAGAGGTAGGAGTGTAAATGAGCTAAGCTGGCTAGAACTCGGCTTGATAATGAGCTCGGAGTCGAGCTTATTGAACCATGAGCTTGAGCTCAAGCTTAACATGATACGCACACATAAAAAGTTACTTTATTTATAAAAAAAAACTGTACAGTTTAGTTTAAACTGTACAGTTTAGTTTTCTGACTTTCTCATTTCACGTTTCATTTTTTTTTTTTTTTTGGTAATGAAACAACAGCTCTAGCTTTTTCCCCACAAGCACGCCAACCGCTTTTTTTCAGGGCTGTCAGCTCCAGCTTTTTTCTTTTATTTAATTTCATCTTCTCCACTTCAATTTCCCCATCAAGCTTCTCAACTTCCCTCATTTGCCATCAAAATTTCCGCGTAAGCCCAGTAATCCACTTCTCAGTCAAGACGACAAGCTTGTCGAACTCTTGAGTCAAGCTTCGATCCCCGCAATAAGCCGACGAGTCAAGCTCGACACGAGCTCAAGCTCGACACGAGCTCAAGCTCGACACGAGCTCAAGCTCAAGTTCAAGCCTCATTTCAAGCTGAAGAGTCGAGCTCGAGTAGTAGCTCGAATTCTCTGCAACTCAAGTTCAACTCAACTCGTTTACACCCCTAGTGAGAGGTAACAAATTTAATGCTAAAGCCCAAAAACCAAATATCTGTAAGGTTTCCACCTGCAGTCCCAACTTGTCTGAGGTAATAGATGTCTTACAATGTTTGATCATAAAATTTAAAGCAATGGAAGTCATCATTCGCAAACTTCTTGAGAAAACCTAGTTATTCCTCTCTTCTTTCCTTATCAAAGCTTTCTTCTTCGGACCATAACCATCTTTTTTCCTTCATTCACTTCTTCAGCTTCAAGTCATTGTCACACGTAAATTGCATTTCTGCAACAATGACAGAGTATAGAGCGTTCCATCTTCACCAAACACAATATAGTGTCCTCAACCACAAATATGTGTAAGTAGATGTGCGCATGTGGCATAAAGGGGTGAGAAATAGAGAGATGACCAAGCATACGAAAATACATCTGTATTGTAGAGAGAGAAGCCCACACAACTTAGCTAGAGCACAAGCTCCAATAAAATAAATGGCTGCACCCTAATTAATACACAAGCACAATTCAAGTATCCAAACATGGAACACAAAAATATAAAAGTGGCATGCAGCCTTTCAAGATGTTGGCTTCATACGCATATTAATCTCAATAGACACAGACGCATGCATTAAGACTGTAGAAGACATGAACAAAAAGAAATATTGAGAATCAGAACAACTCACAGTTCTTTTCACCATCACACACTCTTTTTGATCATTATCACTGATTCCAGATTTTGCACTTGTACTAAAAGTGCTGATTTCTGCAGCTGTCTCACAGGAGGATTCCAACAGTGGGAGCTGATCAGTTGCAGGAGCGCCTTCAGAATGCATGTCATGATTGAATATTGCCTTCTCAAGCCATGTAGTAGGATGTTTTTGAGACCTGGCTGATTTTAAATATCCTACGTGTTCAACATTTGTTTCACTTCCTATGCCGTGGTCCACTTCCTGTAATAACAGAGAAGTCTACATTAAGTTGGCTTGGGAAATATATCATTCATATATTTCTTTTGTATATTTCATGACTATAAAATCAAACAAGAAATAGAAAAAAAAAAAAACTACGCTGAGAAATGGCCAGATGATGCAAATGACAAATAAACCTTATCAGGAACTATTGTTTAAACAATCACAAGATTACTTCTGCATAGCTACAATTATGCTGTGCACAGAAAGACTACATATTCAGATGCAAATCAGAGAGCCTTCAGTCAGAAAACCTTCTGAGAAAGTTCCTTTATTGTCATCTCAGCTGGTGTATGCGTAGCAGAGACCTGAATTGATGTGTCCGCAGAAACAGATTCAACATGTAACCCCTCATGAAATTCAGGCGCCACTTGCAGAGGAGCAGCTACAGCAACCGTTTCTGCAACAAAACCATCCACAGAATCTGTTCGTGAATCTTGAACGTCCTGCTTGGACCTCATCTCATAAAAAATTTTGGAAACAGCTAGGTCTTCCTCAGCACCATCTATGCCAATGTGATATTGGTGCATCAACCAAGGCGTTTTCACAGGGTTCCCACCATTCACTGGGTTCATATAGAGATTCAATACTTCCTTAGAACCATTATGAATACCATCTAAACACACTATGTTCAATTTGACAATGCTATGCCAGCAGATCTCAACAGAGTTGTCATGTTTCTTCTGTCTTTTCAACTTCCTACTGCTGCACATCTCAACTTTTCTATGAAAAAAGTACGATATGCTTCCATCCTGTTTAACACCTAATAATGCTAACCATCAGCAAAATTTTGTAATAAATATGGGAGCATAAATATTAAAAAAAAAAAAAAGACGCTTCGAGCAAAATACCGGGTAGAAATTGGGGATGAACATTGCCTAAAGCATCATTTTCATTAAGGGAAACTATAAATTCATGAATAAAAGGATGACGCTTAGGCACTCCTTTTCCAATTTCTGCAAGCAAGTGCCAAAGTAACTCTTCGTCTGATGGATCAAATTTGACGCCTTTAGGCAAACCTGGCCACTCCTAATAGGAAGGCAATCATGGATTAAGAAATTTATATATGAACAATACAAACAGCTGATTCGTGTTGAACTCTTTGTCATTTTGTCTCCTTGGGAATATAACAGCATAGTAGAATTGTACAAGTAATTGAAAAAAATACTGACATAGATATGTGCAGTAGATTTGAATCTTCAAAAAGTCCACCACAAACATCATATAATGTCATTTAAAGAGCACATCAATTAACCTTTGCGAAGAAAGGTATTCCATATCTCAGTTTAATAAAAGGAAAATTATAAATATTGGATATGCACTGAAATGTGCAAACGGAAAGGAGTCGAGTGAAAATTGGATAAAAGAGACTTTTTGATTGGTGAATACAAGGGCAGATACTTACACCGAAAACCTTAGGCATAGAGAAGATTGGTGTTAACCAATGGTACAGTGTCCATAGATAAAGAAAGGAATGAACTAAGTTATAAAAAATGAAAGGACATATTTGGGATATAAGAACAAAATATTAATCAACTGAAATGAATTGTTCACTCTGCCCAATTTTTTAGTATGTGAAACCACTACTACGAGATTAACAAATTGGCGGGAAATGATTTCTAGCATTAATGGGACCATCATATCATGGCCTATCCTAAAGAAATGTAAGAAAATTTCCAGTGACATCATGACTTAACGGATGAAGCAATGAGTAGCTTGACTACTACAATGCATCGCAGCACCGTTTAAGTATTCACTCAAGAAAATAAAAGATGGCGTAAGTACGAAGTGTTTAGACATTAAAAACCAGCACTTAAATGTTTCACTCATCTAAAAAATACGCAGATCTGAATAATTAAATGGAATAAAAAACTTTAAAAAATACATCAAATAATTTGCACAATCGGCTGGTCATAAGTGACTATGGCATCTCAAATTAGATTATCTGCCAGCTTATTCTTCGCACTTTCTCTTCTCCTTTTCTATAGGAAAAGGAAAAAGTTTTGCAATCAGTCAACAAAAAGGCCTAAAAATTAAACCATAACAAGGTCATAGTTGTTAGACACAAGACTGGCTCATCATTCACAGCCTCGAAAAGCAAAAAAAGAATCAAGGAAGCTGGACCAAAATAAGAAATAGGAATAAAATTATTATTGTGGAAAAAAAGTAAAGGGAGGAGGGAGGGATAGATATATAGAGAGAACATTTACTTAGGGGAAGAGAGAGAGAGACAAAACAACCAAAGTTGATAAGCAAGACCCTACTCAAATCGCAAATAGAGGAGCCAAGTAGGTTTATAACAACTCAGTTAGCGTTTTAAAACTCTAATCCTTAATTTTGTCCAAAGGCTGCACATTTATGACTGCCCTATATAAAATGGTAAACTAAGAATCTCTATTGCTTGATCAAGAAAACATGTTAGTTGGAAGGCACATCATCACCAAAAAAAATTTTGTACTCTAAAGTTGGATCCTATTGAATGAATAGTCTACTATCCTATGTCGCTCTTCCACTTCTATAGATCATCCAACAAAATGTGATTTAAGCATACAATAGTTATAACAAAAAAGTGGAAAATGGGTTTATTGAAAGAAGTGCATAATGTTTTTAGGGAATTATAAAATTGATTCATTGGTTCTCACTCTGTATGTCTCCAATGGCAAGCAAAACCACAGAATATTCCAACTATCATCAGACATTATTTATAATCTCCTGACATTCAATATTTGAAAATATACCCAGGACGATGGCCTTTCTAGTCCACACAACACAATCATGCTGAGTTTCATATTAGCTAATCAATCAACCTTAATGAAGAACATCCCATCAGGCACTAATCCCCAAATCCTTGGCATGAATCCAGCAATCCAATTTAGATGAGCATTGGCAAGTCCAAAAGAGATTGATAGAAATACAATCATATGATTCAAATCTCCATCAACAATATTCTAAATATTCAGAGAGCCTAAAGCCTCTATCAATCCATTCCTCATTATTTCAGGTATAATGGTCCAACATAACTGTTAGAGGTAGTGTGGCTCAATTTCCTACTCTCCAATCAATTGGAGAACAAAATGCCACTTTTATTCAATAGGGATCTTGAATGGAATATGGAACATCTCTCCACCATGTGAATTGTCACAATATCAAAATGACCTTCAGCAAAAAGCTCATAAATGCCTCTCAAAAAAGCAAGTTACAGCTTTTTTACTTTTATTTCAAGAGAAACTACTTTAAAAAAAAATTTAGTTCTCTTTCCTATAAGTTAATCAAGTCATTTGAGTGTTAAGAGTTCTTCCGCAAGGGATACAACCCTCAAGTAGAGCATTGACCTTTTGTTACTTGAATATATGCATGCACAAAAGTGATCATGACCATCTTTGATAACCTAGACAATCTCAAGATCATTTTCAAGCAAGCAACATCTGAATTTCATAATTTAGACCTTGACATCAATAAAAATATATGTAAAGATGAGCATTAGACTCTTATATTGGTCAACACCATAAAAAAATATTGAGCATCATGCATGCAACTACTTCAATAAAAAAAAATAGTAGCTTTTTAATCATGTTATGGTAAAATGTAGAAGACAAGTAATTAATAATATTGACATCATACAATCTATCCACCCTAACCACCAGGGACGGAACAAGCTATTTATTTCAGGGTGGGCAAATTTTTTAAAAAATTATAAATTTTAATAATTTTAAAAAAAATGTATATAAAATTGACAATAATAAAAATATAAATAATTAGTATAATAATATCAAAAAATTATATGAAAATAAATGAGTGGACAAGATTATTAAATTTAAAAACTTTTATTTTAATTAATTAAGCAGTTGTTTGAGAGTAATAAGTTAAATTAATTTTTTTGGGGAGAGGTTCATTGTATAAAAGGTAAATTAAAAGGAGCTAAAATATAAAAATATATTTTTTTAAGAGAAAAAAGAAATTTGAGGGTGGGCATGAAGGTGGATCCGCCCCTACTAACCACGATGGGATTTGAGATAAAGGTTCACATGCATCAAAGTTGCACATTTGGTACATCAATGTGGCCAACAGGATGGATAAAATAATTAGCAATAAATTTATTGAAGATACAAAAAAAATTAAAGCATAACATAGTTTAGAAGTTGTTAGGCTACAAGTAAGATTAAGTAAATTCTATAAATCAAAATTTATTAGATCTTAGAGATGTAAAACCATAAAAATTATTTGACAAGATAGCTACTAAATCCAACTAAATATAAATATTTTATCTTGCTATTATATTTAAAATTTATGAAATAAATCAACATGATATTTAACCATACACTAGGATGTGATTTTAGTGACCATTAAGCTATTAATACCCAATTACTAATTTATTAAAATATTTTAATTATAAATAACTATTAATCAATAAAAAATAAGTAATTTAACTTCTAATCATCTTCGATAAATACCTTAGCATTAATTAATTCATGATGATAAATTATGACATTAGTTTAGTGAATTTGATGTTGAAACATCAAATTAGTGTTTAAGTTGTATTATAATAAATATTATTAAGATATAATCAATGTTTAATAATTTGTATAACTACATATGATATTATTCACTAATTCTATATTTAATTAAAATATTTCCTATTATTTTTTTATTAAACTAATTAGAGATTATATGAGATTAAATGATGATCAATAATTTATTGATATTGTTTAAGCATAGTAATTCAACTTATAAAATTAACTAAATATTGATTATTAAAAAAACTGACAATTAATATTTACCCTCTCACTCGGCGTGCGTGTGAACTGCTGCACACGAGGTAGAAGGAAGATTGTACGAGATGAGGAAAACCACGAGCTACTGTGAATTAGTGTCATATTTTGACGGGGTAAGGAAAATTGCAAGAAAGAAGTTCCAGAAGAAAAGCTAAAGCGTGTTAAATCCGTGGATTCGAGGAAAAAAAATATTTGGCTTGATTTAAGTTAAAACTTGGTCAAATCTTGCTTAAAACTTTATTGAACCTGTTAAGACCGGGTTAAAACTTGATTCAGTACCTGACAGCCGCTTATAAGCACAATATTTTAGATCATGTGCCATTAAATCTCAAAAAACCCACGAAATCGTTCACCAGATACCAGCTACAAAAGCTGCAGCATTTGGCATTGCCAATTGCCCATCCATAGTTAACGGAATGGACTTGTTTGTTTCAGCTTGAAAAGATACCTTATTGAAGCCTGGGATGACTTGCTTCACGTTCAGACCCCTGAAACAGGACAAAACACAAAAAAATTAAGCAGCGCCGTTAGAGTAAAACGAAGAGGGAAGAGGAAGGGAAGCCAAAGAAAAACGCACTTCGAAGGCATATCAGGGTAGATGAGCATCCTCTTCCTCTCAGAAAGCGGCAATAGGTCGAGGTCATCCGTCCTTGTCTCGCGCGGGAGTGGCATGGTGGTATTCTTGCCGAATCCCGATGAGTTGTCTGGGTCGCCCGAGGCCTCTTGTAAATTCACGGCAAGATAGGCCTGTGGAGATTGGAGGAGAAGGTAACGAATCTTTTGGGCATTCACTGGAGAGAAAGAAGCAGGAGGGAAGCGAAAAGCCGAAAAGAACGATATGGCGTGGGGTTGAAAACCAAACGACGATCTTTGAAGAAAGAGTCATGGTGCGGGCCGACTCCAAAGTAAAATGAGCAGCCGGGCTAGGCTCGGACCACGGACCGTCGTCCGTACTTTTCGCAAAGAAATTTTTTTTGCCAACCGAATTTAATAATTATTAATTTATTTAAAAATAAATATAATATATTTAATTCTTATATTTCATTCATCTTAAGAAAATTTTAATATTTTGCATTTTAATCCTCATGAAAACTTTAGTAGATACTTTTACTCAAAAATTTTCTGCAAAAAATGAAGTCAATTTTTATCGATATCTTTTATTTATAATTTGCGTCTTAAAATAGTGATATAATAAAACTTCACTTAACTTTATATGAAATTCGACACATCTAGATAGTTGAAAATAAAATTAAAACTCAAAACTACTTTTCTGAGTATGTGATAAAGCAGAAGATGTAATTCAGAATCAAAGTTTATACGTGATGATAGTTGGTTGTGACGGTTGTTGGTAGCAGTCGGCGATGACAATAGGTGACAATTGGCAGCGATGGTGATCTTGACTTTCTTTTAGCTCTCACGACTTTCTAAGTTATTTGCTCATCTCGAGCTTTCTCCCAAGATCACTTTTAAGTACTTTATAAGAATGAGATTATTATATGATTCTTAAAGAGACATTTTGGTCATTGTCAAAATATCAAAACATCATCGGACCGGTCGTATTGATTCATTTGATCATAGATAATTTTAGTGATTTGATCATTTAAACGATATTCGATTTGTGATCTTATCTTGTTGGATTAGTCTCATCGAAGTTCGATTATATAAAGCGTAAAATTTTGGGTATTAAATCTTCCAATTAGCATTTCGAAGTTTTCATATATAGCTTTATAGCTTGATTTGAGCTCATTTGAGCTCTATTTAATTCGATTTTAACATTATTGGACTCGTCTCATTGAGTTGTTTAATTTGATTGTAAATATCTTTACTTAAATTTGTGTTTGATTTATAAATTTTAGAGAGATATATCATTTGTCCCTCTATTTTTTGATGAATAATTATAATATAATATTATTATTTTTAATAACTTATATTATAATATTTTAATAATATTATTTTTATAAATTAAAATAAAATCTTTTTAAGATATAATATTTTTAATGTAATTTGGATAGAAATAAAAATTAAAATATCATATTAATTTAGAATTTAGTAACTCAAAGTCATAGACTATAAAATTAAGGAGGGTGTATATATATATATATATATATATATATATATATATATATATATATATATATATATATATATATATATATATATATATATATATATATATATATATATATATATATATATATATATATATATATATTTTTAAGCTACCATTTTAATTTATTTTAAGCTAACATTTTTTTTAAGTTTATGATAATTATGAATGATTTTCTAAAAACATTTTAATTATAGCTTTAATTTTGGTATGTTTGTCCATAAGTATATTAATAGAAATATATGCGCAAATGAGATTGATTGGAATGTATGTAGTGCTTGGCAAGATAAAATGTCCATTTTTAGAGCTGCGTTCTTTTGAAGAGCTGCTTTTGAGTGCTCTAATTATAAATGAAGTTTGTTTTGAGACGTTATGTTTGAAGGCTGATAGGTTTAGTTAATTTTGATGAAAATAGATAGATATATATAATTTTTTATTAATAATCTCATTACATATTGCGATAATAATAAAATTTTAATGATCAAATCACAAATAAATTAATTTTGCCTAAAACATCTAAGTGCTATGGATATGTTACTTTATATGAAATATATTATTGCTATAAGAAGATTTTATTACTTTTTATGAAGTATTTACCTAATCATTATATTTATGATCATATTTTAATGGTTGAAAATATAAATAAATAACTTTTTTAAAGTACCTGATATTTTAATGTTCGCTTTCATGCCATTTCTATAGTAGCTAACAGTCTTAAATCCAAATATTGTTCTAAGATCGTCTCGCCGTTCAACGCTATAAAATTCAACATTACAGGCATTGTCCTCAAAATAAAATGATAAAATAGTGCGAATAAATCCTCTCCAATTATCATGCTAACTGCACATGAAAAGTTATCATGTCTCATTATTTTATTTCATTTTAGATAATTTGAGATTGAACTCAGTACTATTTTAGACTGATATATAATATAAAGATATTTACATACATAACACAATTCATATGTATTTATATATCTAACACCAATTTTTTGATATTTACAAATATAATATTTGTTTATGCATGAAAAAACATATTTCACTTCAAAAAAATTATGATGATGATGTTTTTGATGCAATATTAAAGATTAAAGATTTAAATATTATTTATATAAATATAAAAGTTAAGTGTTAAAATTATAAATATATAAGAATTGTGTGCTATGTATATAAATGCCCCTATAATATAATTGATTCAACCGTGACGACCTGAATTAACTGTATGGCAAAAATTAAATAATTACACACAGTGATTCGGAAAGGATAACACAAAAGCTTCGCATCACTTATCAATAACTGAATACATTATTTGAACTTCAGAATGCAGTTCAAAAGTCAGATAACCCTATGGTTAAACCTAATATTGCAAATAATCCCATCTATTCTAAAGCATAAATTCCGGTGGTATACATACATACATACATAGAAAGTGCCGAGTTTGAACCTCTAGGCTTAGAGAATAGCGCACCGCAAAACAAAGCCTTTTTGCTCCACTCTCTGGTCATCATTGCCTGCATATTGAATCATTTTTCAGAGATTAGTAACATTTCTTTCGCAAGCACCTTATCCTAATGGTTGATAGCTCTGGCTTTCAACTAAGAGGTCTTGGGTTCAAGTCCTTGCACATGCGTTGTGTGTGTGAGTTTGCGATTAAATTCTCAAATGTCCCCCAAAAAAAAACATTTCTTTCGTGCAGGCGCCCAAAAGAGCAAAATTACAGCAAATGTCTGAATGCTTGAGAGGGGGTGCATAAGGCTTAAGAAGACTGCTCACCGTCAAGAGGCTGATGAAGCTTTCGGTTCTGCGGAGAGGACATCTCTTTCTTCAGAGCTATCAGAATGTCCTCCATTGTGTATTCCCTTCGCCAATTCAAAAGCATTGGGAACAGGCTTGGTTCAACCTGATAATTTTAGAATAAATGTTCGATATAATGCCAACATGCTTTTAAGATGACAAAATTTTCAGAAAAGGGATAACACAACACAATTCTTATGAAATTTCATATGTAACATCTAAACTTTGATATTTAAAAATATAGCACTTTTTTTATGGACGAAAGATGCATTTCACTTTAAAGAAGTTAATGATAGTGCTATTTTTTATATAATATTTATGAAAGTTTAGGTGTTAGGTATATAAAGCTATGTATGTAAATGCTCCATTCTGTACATATATTACCACTCCAGTTTCCTGGTTCACACAAGTCATGTTAATCCGAGTCTGGAAACGAGCCGTTGGTGGACTGTCCGGATAATCTTTATCACAAAACAGCTTCAACTGGTATATCCGACCATCATGAACAGTCTGCAAAAGGGAAGAATTCAAACAATACAGAAGAACCAAAGGAGAATAGCAAAGACCTTTAAGAAAGCAAAAATATAATGGTTTTAAAAAAAAAATCTATTAAATTAAATGAATATATTGATATTAAAAGACTTTCAAGGAGCGAGCATACATTGTGAGGACCAATGATTGTTCCTGTCCAGGATCGCATATAAATGTCATCAGCATCATCCATGCCATAGCTCACAGTTCCATCACCAATTCCCTTCTCCCCCCTTTCAAGCTCTTCCAGCAATCTGAAATTTCTTGGAACTGAAAACAAGCTGCCATTAAGTATCAAAGTTTAAATAATAAAAATTCAAACAGATTGTCACATGCTATAATACTTCCCCCAACTTAAGGTGATATAGAATAATGTCAACTTGAGTTTGAAAATAATAGTAGCCAAAGATGAAGTTGAAATCTTGTTGCCCCAAGATTGCAATTGTCAAAAGAGGAATACAAGTGATTTATCAATGTCATGTGATTTAGACACAAAGAGTTGACAATGATATCCATGTCAGAGAAGGCATGAATAAAATACTTGAATGGAGAGTAGTGATAGATAATGTCAGCAAAGAATACTAAAAGAGAGCTCCATAGAATAGAAAGTATTAATAAAAGTGTCGAAGGAGAATAGTGATAGAGGGCAACAATGAAACGAGGACAAAAGTCAATGATAGTTGCCATTCGAAACAAAGAGGATTGCTGAGGTTGACATCCTTTGTTGGGCCAGATGACCGAGCAAAAGTTGATTTAGGCGAGGAGGTTAATGCTGTCAAAAGATCTGAGTTTGTTGACCCGCCTATGACCGATAGGCGTTCAAATGGCATAGTAGAAAGTTGGCATTGGCAGAGCAAAACAACAATGAATTCAACATCATGAAGATCAAAGATATAATTTTGAACAATGAGTATGATGTCATAGATCATCTCATCTTTTGCATCATGCCCGAAACAAAAGGTAGTGAACAAAAACTCGGACGCACTGACCCAAAAGGCATGGCACTCGAGCACGGCAACAGAGAAAGTTGCAAGTGTCAATGGGCTGGGTCCCATGGGCCCAAAGCCTTGACCCAATGTAGAGGTGAGAAAAAGGACTATGAACTCAGTGAACTCTAGGTTCCTCGTGGGAAGTGGCTAGTGAGCTAACCTTGAAGATCAAGCTTAAAGATGGAAAGAGAGAGTGCTCCTTTGAGGATGATGATGATGAGAACAAATTTTGATCCATGATTACCTGGTTGGACGGTGAAACCCTCTATGTGAGATTTTAAAGAAGGCTTTGTCTTAAGCTTAGATTTATTACGCTTTGAAGTTAATTCTATGCATGTATATTTATTTATTTATTTACCTTCCACTCTTTTCTTGTCACAGCTGTCCACAAATTTTGATTGAGTAGCATAAATATGGCCTTAATGTACTATTATCATGTCCATCTTGTTTTTTGGGTTGATCTAATTTGTGATATAAATAGGTCGGTAAAAGAAAACAAACACTTCACTTTAGCTTTTGAAAAGCATACAAGGATTGGCAGGTTAGTCTATTAAAGACCACCTCATAACAGCTGCAAAAGATAAAATGGGGCAATGCTTCTATATGCTAATAGATTCTTTACGCAAAATGATTGAACGGAATATTCACTATAATGAACTAGCTCCTTAATGAGCTATCGATTTACAGTAAGTCATTGCGTACAGAAGTTTTTATAAAATGGGAAAATGCATAACAAACAGCATCATAAATTTTTCTTGACCAGCAGTAGTTTTACCTATTGTTCTCCCCCCTGCTATGATTTGTATTAATCATTAGTTCCATAAGTTTCATGACAGAATCCAACAGAATCCAACATGTGCACTCCCTTTTATTATATCGAATTTCTTGTGTTCTTTCCCTCTCTGTCTCTCAAAAAGGTTCATATAAATAACTCTTAATATATAATTAAATAATTTAAACATATTTAAAATTGGCGCATGCATACAAGAATCTAACTAATGAGTCAAACAGTAAAACCATGGAAGAAAGTAATCAAATATATGCATAGAGAAATCAAGTTAATATCATAGAACCAATTTTGGATTTACAAGAGCCACAATAGCAGAAATTGTTATGCGAAAAAAAAAAATTAATACAGAAGCATAAAGAAAAAAGCAAGA
Organism: Cymbidium sinense; assembly: GCA_021442155.1. Taxonomy (NCBI): domain Eukaryota; kingdom Viridiplantae; phylum Streptophyta; class Magnoliopsida; order Asparagales; family Orchidaceae; genus Cymbidium; species Cymbidium sinense. The sequence continues at coordinate 86,117,112 of CM038220.1, forward strand.
TCCTCATATTTTTTATTGACCATGAAAAGGTGCATAGACATCACAAAAAAATGAATGCCAAATATGTATTAAAGATATCAAATATATAAAACTATGAAGAATTAAATAATATTAAAACAAATTTTAGGGCAACTAAAGAGTTCCAAATCACAATAGAATTGCATATCGTATCAAAAGTTAAGTTTTGCCAAAGAATGGAAGGTCTACAAAATTTGATTTTTTTTGCGTGTTCTTACTCATCACATCCTAAATTTTCGTTTAGGAAAAGCAGCAGCAACAACAACAACAACAAGCCTTTATCCTAATAAGTGGGGTCGGCTACATGAATCCTTCGTCTCCTTGAAGCTAAAATGTTTTGTATCAATTGCCTTCCCCACATGATCAACAAATGCACACTAAACATGCTATAATTTTTTTCAAATGTAAGAAAAACAATTTTATCAAAATAAATTGATGTGAGATGTCTTAGGGTTTATAGTTTTCCAATGTAGATCTAGAATGAGATACACATTTTACTCACATATCACATTGGTGGTTCACAAACCATTAATTTAAAAAACTAATTTTCTTCGTTACATGAACAGTATAAATCTACAATATTTGGGAAAATGATAAGTTAACTATTGTTCAACATAAATCTCACATATAAATTATGGATCAAAAAAGAACACACGGATCAATATATATATATATATATATATATATCTATCACCAAATTTGAAAATAATCGATAATGTAAGAAAACAATTCACTAAATTCAAAAAAATATAACAAAGAAAATAAGTCACCAAATAACAATCCAACCTCATGACGCTAGAAGGATATAATTTCTCCTAGAAACCTACAAACTCAATGTGCATCAAATTAGAACCACGTCTAACATATTCTCAATTAAATAGAAAATAAAGTAAAAAAACATATCAAGTAAAAATACTCTGACATGTCTTAGATACTTCAAATTTATAATCATAAATGATATATCAATTTACAAAGTAAAAGGATAAGTCTTAGGAGTCAAATTTGCAATAAATTGACAGAGCCTGATTACAATAACAACATCCCTTAATAGGCATGGAGGGCTCATGACAGAAGGCTCACCAAGTGGATTGCCTAATGGCACATCACATGCATAAGATCCCAAGAATTCAATATAGGATTCCTAATAAGATTGTGAATTTTAAGCTAAGGGAACAAAACTAAACTAAGAGAAACAAATAGTAGTAAGTTAATGATGAAAAACCCACAATGTAGAGTTGAGGAAGCCTCAACAAAAAAAAGATATGCATCATTCTTCAACATGATACCCGATACTCTTTAATTATGAAGGGTTACATGTTGAATTGAATAAATAGATTAAATCCCAACTCATTTTTATTTATCTTCTCTAATATAAAAGAACAACATTCAATCAATGCTCATCTCTTTGAATAGCGCAACACTTTTAAGTGAGATTTTGGGAAAAAAAAAGTTTGTTCTGCCTTGGATTCATTAAACTTTGATCTTAATTCTCTATATTTACTTTTCCTTTTAAGTTGCTCTTCTTTCATGCAATAATATCCAACAAAATTCAAAGGAGTTGCATAATATCTTTTCCTCTGGATTTGGAGGTTGATCTAATTTGGAATAAATAAGTCAATCAATTAGTCTTGAGTCCCATGAATAAAAAAATAAAAACTTATAGAATGTAATAGGTCTAATTATATAACACTACATAGCTCCTTAAAAGATTGACATATGAAATAGAGAAATGCTTTTGTGCACCAAATTGATTCTTTATAATTCTCAAAATGCTTTAACTACTAATATTCATTAGCTACCCTATTTTAAAAAACTGCCTTAATCAAGAGTACAATCTTACGAATTGATAAGGTAATTAACGAATGGGACCTTGTACTTAAAGAAAGTCACCAACTCGTATATAAATAATATTAACATCAGAGGAAATTTGTTAGTTATGCTCACTCTAATTCCCAAAAATAACCACACAAGAGTTCTCATTACATAAAAGAGGATTGAGGGGATTTCACGAGTGATCGTTCACTTACCAAGTTAGACCTTTTAAGAGATTAACCATTGTTTAAAAAAGTAGTCGAGGCTTACGCCTCGAAGCGTGCCTCAATTTGAGGCGCATGAAAAACACCTCGAGGACTTAAGCCTTAATCAGTCGAGTGAGGCTTATGCCTTTTCTGGCTGAGGCGTATGCCTCAAGGCATTTTGCCTTAAAGCATTCAAGGCTTTGCCTCGGGTAATTTAAGGTGAAATGTAAAGAATTACATCATTTGAGTTGGGAGGTTCTTCGAGCATTAAGGTCATCTAAGCAATGATGACTTCTAAAGAACAATTTAGTGGCGGTCTTCTAGTTGAGTTCTACCATTAAGATCTATCGACATTTTTTGGCAACGTCTTCTAGTGAGTAGCGACGTCTTCGGCGAGCAGTAACATCTTCAACCTTTGTGTCTCCAGTCAAGTAGCTTAGTGTACATTGCGCAGCTTAGGTCCGTCTTTGTCTTCCTAATATTATTTTTTAAATTTTTGATTGTTTTATTTATTAATTATTATTTAGATGATTATACTAGATTTAATATGGTTTGATTTTTAGCACACAAATATAAATCATTTGATGAATTCAAATTCTTTGTATGTGAATTCTAATGAGCATAAGATAATTAATAACTACAATATGTAGTTGTCATAATGAGTTTGAAAATATGAAGTTTAAAATAATTTATAAATAATTCTAAAGATTTTGAAAGTACATAACCGTCACTACAGATCATGATTATCATATTTATTTTTATTTTTAAGTGATTGTTTATTTAAAAATTATATTTAGAGTTTTATGATTTATATCTTTATGATGAAGTAAACACATATGTTGAAAATCTATCATATTTATGAATTATTTATAATTTAATCTTTTTTTTTATATTTCAAGGCTTAGGCCTCGCCTCGCAGAGACAAAACACCTCAGTTCCCCTTTTTGCCTTTCAAACCTTGATCTTGACCACTCCTACTTAAGTCAACCAGACCAACTAAGGCTTTGGAAATTGGCGAGATACCATTTTAAATTGTTTAATACCCCTAGAAAGTTGATATTATCCCATCACTAAATAGATATGTTGAAAGTTTATCATATTTATGAATTATTTATAATTTTATCTTTTCTTTATTTTTTATTTTAGGCTTCGCAGAGACAAAACACCTCATTTCTCGTTTTCGCCTTTCAAACTTTGATCTTGACCATTCCCACTTAAGTCAACCAGACCAACTAAGGTCTCGGAAAATGGCGAGATACCATTTGAAATTGTTTAATACCCCTAGAAAGCTGATATTGTCTCATCACCATGACATATATGTTCTAATTTTGTAACATCATTTGCACACAACATACATAATTTTCATGATGAAGTTAGAACCTAAAAGACTTGCTTGATAAGAAATGTTCTAACATAATGAATTTCAAGAAAAGTACTCGTAGAGTATAATGAAAGCAATTTTATATTCATAAATGCCAAGAATGCTTAAAGCAAACCAAAAATAAGAATTTGCATGCATTAGTAGGAAAATCAATTCTAATACTTATACCATAGATTTGTAATTTTAGTTGTAGTAGTTATAGTGGTAGTGTTGTGATATTAGGTGAACAAGTCAGTAAAAAGAGTGCGCGGTTCAGATATTTAGGCTCTATTGTTCAAAATGATGATGAAATAAATGAAGATGTTATTAGTAGAATTCAAATTGGATGGTTGAAGTGGAGGAATGCATTTGGCCTGTTGTGTGATAGAAAAGTACCGCTTAAACTTAAGGAAAATTTTATGGTGGTAAGACTTCAATGATTTATGGTGCATAATGTTGACCAATAAAGAAGCATGAGACTAAGTTAAGTGTTGCGAGATGAGGATGCTCAGTGGATGAGTGGCTTTACTCTTAGAGATAAAATACTAAATGAGTATGTTTAGAAAAGTTGGAGTAGCTCCAATGGCAAATAAGATTAGAGAGAGTCGCCTTAGATGGTTTGGCCACATAAAACGTCAGCCGTCCAATGATCTGGTTAGGAGAGTAGATGCATTAAATTTTCTTTATGTTAAGAAAAGTAGAGGTAGACCTAAAAAGACATGGTTAAGATGTATAAAAAATGTCCTTAGCATACTTGAATTAAATGAGAATTTGACACATAATAGGACACAATGGAGACGAAAGATTCATGTAGCTGACCCCACTTAGTGGGATAAAGGCTTGTTGATGTTGTTGTTGTATACTATAGATTTGCCTCCTAATATTATTATAAATCCCATTTTCAACATTGAAGATTTATTGCCTTTTAGAAGTACATTGAACCTAAAAATTGCTTGCTGAGAAAACTATTCTCCTCTTTTTATCATATCTTTCTAACTTATTCTTCTTAATTCTGCTACACTTAACTTCAATTATTTGGGATCATGATTATTCATCTACCTACCTTAATCAATACGGGGAGACTAAGTATATAACAATTTTAGAATATTTTTTTCAATTGAAAGTGTTATAACTTAGACAATAGTTCTCGAATTCTAGAAAATTTGTATTCTATGCAAAACTCCTAAAGTGAGCTACACCCACATACCAATAATTTGGCCATATTGCTCCTTTTTAATGGAAGAAATTGAAAATTTTGATACTAACAAATAATCTATTGGGTCTAGTGGATATACCCTTGAAACCTTGGCATATGATATATAATGCAATACATATTAGTCATTAATTTAGACATTTAACCAAAAAAAACAATGTAATATTCATGCTGAGTTGCTAAAATGCATGCCATGACTAAGAAGTTAGGGGAGATATTGACCTTGTGACATATTTGTTAATGATATTTGAAGCAAGTATAGAAAGGTGCTTTCACTAAGGATTAGCAAATAAACCAAGGTGTTTTCTACTCAGCATATATTTTAAACAACACAATGCCTTTGTGGAGGGTGAAGGTAACCTCAATAAGGAGCATGTATAGTAGTGCAACTCAAGTAGAATCCAATTCAACTATCATAAACAGAGGAAAACATAGAGTTTTCAAAGGAATCATTGATTGATTAATCCTTGGAATGTTGTTTGATTTGAGGTAGAGTCCATGCAAAGCAATTGTTTTGAAGTAAGTTGATATTTCAAATGTTTGATGCAAAGGAAAACTTTACCCAAAGTAAATAAAACCAATTCATTTGTTGTCATACAAAGTAGGTGCAACCAAATTGATTGAATCTACTTGGTCGTGTGTTCGGTAACAACCCAATGCATTTTTTTTTTTTGGCCTTGTTGTTTCAATGGCAATTGTAGTTCACATATTGATAACTATGTGAACATCTTCAATTGGAGTGGCTCTTCAAAGGTTGTGATTGCAAATTCTTCACTATTCTGATTACTCTCTCCATGTTGTCATTTGCTCTCAAGCCTCATGCATCCAACAATGGTCATAAAAAAACTTCCAAGTGAAGAAGCTGGACAAACATAGATGAATAATATAATCCATGGTTGCATAATGTCTTAAGAAATAAAAATGGAAAATTTGATAAAGTAGAAGAGAGTTGGAGGTATATAGAGAGCGATGAAGGAGCAAGGAGCCAATCCTCCATGTTTCCCGCAAGATAGAAAATAAATAGAGATAGAAAAATAACAAAATCATAAAAAAATAAATAAAATGTGACAAAGGTGGAGAGAAAGAGAATGTTGAAGAAGCAAGGAGCTCATCACAATCTGGTCTTCATATTTTTCATAATTGAGAAGGGAATCTAAAATAACAAAAAAATGAAAAAAAAAAACTAGTGATGGTGGAGGATGATAGGGATAGATAGAGATAGATGAAGAACAAAGATTTATTTTGCTAGAAAGCTTGCAGCTCATTTATGCATAGTAGCCAATCTATTTTTTCTAACCAGAATAATAGAGGAAGGAGAAAAAGATGGAAGTCATCTTAACACTCCATTTTATTATAATTTATAATTTCAAGCAGTATTTATCTAGACAAATAAACAATTTCACTGAATATTACATACAACTAAATAAACAACTCAAATTTGATAAAATACAAAGAATCTATTTCACTATACATTGCAAAAATGCATGTGTTTAAAATTGCACACAACCAAATGGCCCTTAGCTAGTGTTGAGGTCTTTTATATCATCCATGATAAGGTGCTAGCAAAACTTCATCATAATATGGACCTTAGAATGTTGGGTTCTATGATATGCATTTTAATTAACTTTCAATATAATTATGTCGTAGGAAACTACCTATGGAGCAATGGTTTTGCATGTCAATATTCATGCATTAAAGATGCCAAGTAGCTTCAAAATGTAAAAGTAGAGCTCAATGTGATTAACTAATTTCATTAGTCCATGCTTGATAAAAGTTTAATTTTTTTAACTTTTAATTAAGTCAAATTGTTTAATAATGCAATATTTTGATTAAAAATATAGTGCTTAACTAAAATTGGATTATGCACCATCCATAGTTACCTATTTTTCTTTGAGTATTTGCAAATTATGCATGTATGTGATACTCTTACTATTATTCATTTTATATGAGGCCATTTGATGACAAATCCCAGCATTTTATTGGATCTATCTTATTTGAACTAGCAATTTATAAAAAAAGAACTCTACTCAAAACTTACATTCGTGATTGCATCATCTCATTAAAGCTTCACTTTTTTCAAAATGACTATACATCATGGATGCATCTCTTATCTCACCCTTTGCATGATCCTTCATTTAGATTCTAATGTGCTTCTTTAGGTCTAATTTTGTTTTTCTATATTTCATTCTTAGGACTTCTCCTTCCTCCTTTTGGTTTGATCTAGAGAGTGCCTAGATATGAATTCGCATGCCTAATTTAAAATATGGGTGTATGTTCACGTGAACTCTTCTTTTACTTTTGCACTTCATTCTTTTGAACAAAGCAATAAACAACTCAATGCACAAAGTGAATCAGTTTTAGTGTGGCTTTTCTCCACAACTTTTTTTTTTTTTTTGCAAGGGGGAGATCAGAGTGGGTGCCTAAGGGGGTCATAAATAACTCTTCTACTTTAAAACCAAGATCCTCAATAAAGTAGAAATAGCACATAGAAATTGATGATGTAAGTAACATTGGTCTAACCGTCTTTCGGCAACATGTATAGGCTAACTCATCACTAACTTATGTGGATCGGGCATGAACAATTATTAAGATATTGTACAACTAAGCGAACAAACATTTATGTAAAAGATTGAGCTGTTTGGTAATTGGATTAAATCAAGATTTAACCTGACAACTTTAAATCCTGAGGAATCATATATCTCGTTTCTTCTCCAGTTTGCCTTGAATCACTGATTTAGTAAATCTAGACAATGGCCTGATTTAACTTAAATTTGCAAGCCTCATAGAACCTCTTCTTCTTCACACACCATTACTCCATCAATGCCTTTTTTAGTAAGCTTTTGTTCCAACTTCCACTGCTATTTATCATGAACGGTTTCAGGAATATGGGGGATGGGATTTAGTGGAGAAAGAAGAGAATTCATTTGATAAGATAAATTAATAAATATAAATAAATAAGATATATTACTTAAAATTTAAAGTAGTCTTAATAATTTTGAATATTTTAAATTTTATAAATTACTAATTTAATCAGTCTAGTTAAGATAGAAAAAGTAAGATAAACATATAAGATGCTTTACTGAAATATAAAGAATCCTTAAATTAAATATTCATATATATATATTATTTGTGTGTGTGATTGTGTGTGTAAGACCTCTCATACCAAATAGTTTTAAGGAATTAACTCAAATTGGATTGATAAATCCAAATTTACAGGATGCACTAAATCCTACTTGCAGCCAAATAGCCTCTAAGAGTTTAAAGCAATAGATTAATGGTAACTTGTTGATATAAACTAAATGTATTAAAATTTTATTTTACAAATTTTCATGCTGATTCTAAGAGTGTTTTGGGTTATTTTAGGAATTAGGACCAATAATCTTCTACTCCATGCAATCTAGAAATGTGCAATCCTTGAGACCTTGTCTCCAATAACGAACACAAAACTGGCAAGATTCACGAACACAAAATCCTTAAATCCACTATCTGCTATCTTCAATAACCTAGTTTGATAACAGTTTTTAGATAGCTTACTTTGATCACATTCTACTGCTAGACTGAATAATTCAATTTTCACGCCTGATGAATCCAAAGTTTTCAATCTTAATCAAAAAAGAGAACGCTCTAATATAACGAAGTAAATGCAAGAATTATCAGTTTTGCGACAATCTTAAACACAATCTACCATAAAAAAAACAAAAAACTGATCTACGCTGAGTGAAACAAAATGATATATATTTTTACAATAGCAGCCGCAAACTGTCATCTTAAAATGGCAATTCCGACTCAGTATTAAATATCCAGCACAATCAATAGCAACAGAAAGAAAACAGTATCATACTATCAGTAATCCATTTCAAGCATCACACAGAAATCATATTCCTTTCCACATAAAGTAAAAACCTTAATTTAGACAACGAAACGAACATCAACATTTCACGCACTCCTATCCACTTACTATAGAAAAATGTCCGCAGAGAGATATTTCTACTAAAAATGGATCAAACAAAAAATCCCAAAAAGGTGCATAAGTAAATATAACCAGGAATTCTCCACAAAATATGGCTTCAAAAAAAATAAAAAAACCTAGGGCAACAAAACAGTTCCCGAAAACGCCACTAAAAAGTTAATACAATCAATAAGAAACCCATTAAGAGCCAAAATTTCCGAAGCATAGTGAAAAGAAAAAAGGGCGGAAAATGAAGTTGATGCACAAACCGACTACGTGCGATGCTCCTCCCTCGGAACCCATCTTCTGGAAGTAAGTGCTCTATGCTCTTTATTAGCTTTTAGTGCCTCGATGCTCGAGAGAGAAGGGATCAAGAAAGTCTCACTGCCCCTTCATCCGAGAAGAGTAAGGATAAGCGAGATAGTTGTGGCCGAGATTATGAGAGGAATAGCGGTGACCGCCCTTACTGGGTTACAGGATTCGGGTACTTGCCGTATCCCTCTCTCAGCTAAGAAAGAGATCCATTTCCGACTTCTGGGACAGAAGAGTTAAGTAATGGCAGAAAGGTAAATGAATTCTGTGGACCAACTCTTCTTCGCTTGTGCGGGTCTAATTCGTGTTTTTTTCTCTTGTGTCAGTTGTGTGAATTATTGTTGACCTGTTAAGGTTTAGACGGTTCTGATGTAACGCGATTCATCTAATATTCCAATGTTATCGATATGTTTTGGGAGATTCACACTAATATTATGAAAATATAAATCTTATATATTTGCACATCTAATGACTAACAAAAATTATTATTTCTATATTTATGTAAGTCACGATTAAATCATGTAGAATTTAATGATGAAAATGAAAATAAAAGTTATAGATTCTCTTTGAGAATTGGGAGGTCTTGTCATAAATAAAAATAATTATATATATACTATCCATATCAAGGTTTTAAAACTTGAGTTTGATTTTAATTTTGAACCTAACAAGAAATTTTAAATCTTAATAGTTTCAATAGTTTGACAAGTGTGGAATCTAATTTCGATTGTGCTTTTAATTACTTTTGTATTATAAAATATTATAAAAATATATTTAAAATGTTAGTAAAAAATGTATCTAGTTAAATCTATAAGACATAAAATAAATTGGTATTTACATGCATATCATAAAATGCTTATATATTTACATATCTAATATCTAAACTTTTTTATTTACTTAAATAGTATCAAATTCTTTATTATTATTGTGTACTAGAAAACTTATAGCGATAGAATAAAACTTCAGCTGTATGAAAATACAACACAGATAATTTAAAGAGAATAGAAAATCGAATTTTAATGAAAAATCTCGAAATATGGGGAAAAATCACGAGTGGCAAATAAAATACACAATATATCCGCTTTGGAATATAGAGTTTAAATCTTAGACAAGATTATAAGATTATATGTGAAATCGATAATGGAAATTATCAAGTTACAACATATGCGTGGTTGGGTATCATTGTTTGTGGAAGTCGGCGATAATCTACGATTGGCGGTGGTGATGAACTTGAACTCACTCTCACTTTCTCCTAAGTTCACTTCTAGCTCCCTTTATGACAAGAATGAGATTCTATTTATAGATTCGAAGAGATATTTTGGTAATTGTAGCCAAAATTACAAAACACTTCATCAGACTGTGTATATTTATTCAATTGATCATAGATAATTTTTTGATTTGATCATTAAAATGATCTTTGATATGACTGATCTTAAGCTCGTTAAATTCGTCTTGTCGAGCCGCTCGATTTGACTATAAGCTTACCAAATTTGGAAGTCATTTGATTATCCAATCAGTATTTCAAAGTTTTAATATGTAATTTTTGAGCTTGATTTGAGCTCATTTGGACTCGATTTAACTCTATTCTAGTGTTGTTGGACTCATCTCATTGAGTCGATTTACATATTTTAACTTAAGATTCATGCTTGATTTATAAATTTTAAATAGATATATCATTTGTTTCCTATTTTTGGATGAAAAAAACTCATTTCTTTCAAAAATATATTAAATTTTTTAAAAATAAAATCACTTTATATACAAATTATTAAGATTTTATAATTAATATATATATATATATATATATATATATATATATATATATATATATATATATATATATATATATGTATATCAAATTATTTATTTATTTAATAATTAGTTATTATATTTATTTATTATATTTTATTATATATATATTTGAAAGAGGGGGCCGCGGCCCCAATTTTCTTTTATTTGTTTTAAACTATGAAAGAGAGAGAGAGAGAGAGAGAGAGAGAGAGAGAGAGAGAGTGTGGAGAGAAGAGGGAGAGAGAGAGAGAGAGAGAGAGAGAGAGAGAGAGAGAGAGAAGACTTTTTTTAATATCTAATGTTTTGTTAGCCACAATGAGAATGGGGGACAAACTTTAATTAATTAATTAATGTAAAGTCTCTTTTCAAGTATAAATTAGGTAATGAAATAACTTCCTTCTTTCTTTTCTATATAGCATCTGAGCCCTAGCTCAGTTCCCGATCTGGGGTTTCAAGCTACTGGAGTTAGGCGCAGCATCCAGTCTAGTGTGCTTCCCCTTTCTTCTCTTTGGTAGCCTGTTGTCTATTACAGTTAACCCTCACTCTGTCTTTCTGGGGTTTTATTGACCGTTGGCAGCATCCAGTTGAGCTTGAGGTCTTATTTTCTTCTTTTGGTAGCCTTCACTAACACAGATATGTCGACCCTCATGGAGCTCAGTTCTCCGATCTTGAGTTTCCAACTTGTTAGCGGGCATCCAGATTCAAGCTCAAGTGTGTTTCCTCTTTCTTCTCTTTGGTAGCCTCCATTGACTTGTATAATGGAGCTGACCCCCTTTGCAGGCTCCAATTCTCCATAATCTCGAGGTTTCCAACTAACTTGATTAGGCGGTGTGCATCTCAAATTTAGGCTTCAGTGTGCTTTCATTTTCTTCTCTTTGGTAGCCACCTATATAGCGATCGCGACCCCATGGCTCCAATTCTCTTCGATCTCGGTTTTCCCGACTTGGATTAGGCGGCTCGCATCCAATTCAACTCTGTGCAAACTTGAAAAATATAGAGTATTTTTATGGATGAGCATCCTTCCACAGATATCCCAATGTCTAAAGATTCCCGAGCAAATCTTGCACAAGATGATGGGTTGTAGAAGCATCAAAGGACAGCGAGATCAAACGATTTAACGTCAACTATCAATAGTGATACTTTGATCATCTTCAGGAAGAAGTTTCATTTTTAAAATGATTTGGTGGCTATTCCTCCTAAAGATTGTATGGCTTATTCTCCTTGATGGATCACCTTTTATGAGATGAGCTTGCCTTGCGGGTTTATTGGTGTTTATTTTGAAATATGTGAGACACCAGCGTAGATCTTAGAGGTACTGAAGTGATCATATGAAATTAAGAAATGATGCACTATCTCGAAAGATAGAAATTATCACCTTATAATGATCTTAATCATCTAATAAGGACTCCTAAAGTATGATGAGTCTTCAAATGTACCAGAGATCTTTCCCCTACATTATATAAAAAATTAAAGCAGAGTTTATTTTAAGCTAGATTCGTTAAGTTCCCTATAGAGGTAAGCTCCCATAGTTAATTACATTCTAAGGAATGAGAATTTCTTAAGAATACTCTCGATTAAGGTAGACAATTAGGGTCTCTAAAGATTTCAAGGCTAAGACTATCAAATGATTGACTATTTTAGAAAATCAAATGGAATAGATCAAGGAGAAGACTTATTTTTGAAATTCAAAGGGAGAAAGTAGGAAATACTCATGATACTAGGAAGCCTAGTGAGCATTCCAATCTATAATATGGTTAGGCTTTATATATTTGAAATTGAGGAGATTTATTTATTTAAGTTAAAATTTTATTAGATTGTTAGGGCTTATAATCCCACAACATAAGATTGTGAAAATGCCTAAGATGTGAGGATTTATGCTTGTATCCCAAAGAAAATAGCTACCTTAGATCCTAAATCTAGGGAGCTTTGGCATAAGCTAAAGCACGACCTAAATCTAAGCGAAGATGGGTATAAGGTTTACCTCCACAAGAGAGAGTAAACACCATCACGGGCTTACAACCGCTGGTCGATACTAACACCTCCTATGATTCAAAAATATGTAGTCCGGTCTTATGAGAGTGCAAGATAGTTAGACTGTTTTTTAATTTGAAAGAGACTAAAGTCCTTAAACCCACTCCCTAAGATACTAGAGTATGAGTGGTGTAAGTGATGACTTAATCTACAAATGCAAATATTTTCAAATTTTATTTAATTTTTGACACTTCATTTTGACAAAGGCCATAGAATTTCTTATGCCTAAATACATGTTAAAATAGGTCATGGGTTAAATCGATAGAAGAAGGTGTTCTCCACCATAAGGGGTGGCCTCACAGTCATGCATTCCCATCGTAAGGATGGAGATCCTTCATGTTCAAGAGAGGAAGAATATGCATGCATATTGTGACATTCACCATTCAATGGGCTAAATTTTTTAATTATCTTATTTAAAACCCAGGCTTTATGGTGATATTATTAATTATTTTAAAATTTAGTTATGAATTGTTAATTGGGATATAAAAATTAATTTTATCATAAGAGCACCGCATCCGCCACACACTCAAACATCAATCATAAAAAAAACTATGAAAATCACGATGTTTCTAATGTGCAATCTAAACACAACATCAAATAATTTTATAGGCTACCACAAAATAATAAAAGGCTGGTGCGATCTGGTACCATCGTTCAACCCTAAAAAAAAGGTAGCCGAGTTCTACCCTTATACAACACAAATTACAAAAGAATAATTATAATTAAGAAAGAATACCTGCTATGGGGGTCTTCATCTTCTTCAAATTTTCATGTATTCTTTCCTCCTCTTTGCTTCTTTGATTTGGCGCATTTCAAGGCATCACATGGCACATAAGACATAGTCTTTTAGCCAATGCTTATCATTATTCCCATATAACACTAATCCTAATTCATAATTATAAAATTATATTTAAATCAAAAAGTAAATCTAACTACACCTGCAAAATAGAAGTTAGCTAAACATACATTCCACCCAAAAATTATATTTATAATTGGACTTAGCACCCTGCACATGGGTAACCAAGCCCACCTCTCTTAACTTGGATTATTCTTTGGAGCTTAAGAAACTTACATAAGAGAGCATTTATATTTATTTTGAGTCGCTTAAGCACAATCGCAAAAGATATAATTAGCTAATAAAGACAACATCTATGAAATATACACCCCTAACATTCGCCTAAAATAATACATCACAAAATAAAATATACATCAAACCATGCACCACCCTAACATGAGGCTAGAAGTCATGACTTAATTCTTATGTGTGTGTTAAGACTTGTGTGGTGTGTCCTAACTAGGATTTAGAGTTAAAAAGTTTCTAAGTTTGAAGAGATTTAATCATAAAGGGTGATTTCACTTTAAGTGGTTTAATTGATTTACGAATTTTACTTAATGTTTTATTTTATTTTATTTGACCTGCATAAAATAACTAAGTGTTATAAAGAGAAAGAAAGAGACGTTCACTCTCTTTTATTCTTACCTTAAGTCATTTCTAAAGCCAATTAATTAAATAATTCTCTTTAGTGAATGGCTTATTATATATTTTAATTAGTCATAGGTTTAGGTTCACTTTAAATAAACTCTTTCAATAAGAAGGGCATCTCAAGATTAATTGAAATGAACTACAATCACATGTCACATGTTTGTTTATTTCTTTCCATCATATATAACATGCATATGGTTAAGTCTTAAACATATACATGCAATTTATATTTTAGCATACTTGAATGATGAATGTAAGCAAATGCATTTGAAATTGATATTTCATTTGGTTGAATTATTTTATCATATTAATTTAAAGCTCTATCTAAATTATTATACAAAGCATAAGCAAAAGAACTTAGTCACATGACCAAGAATTCCACCATTTGAACCAAATATGAATGCATGTTTCTTTTTAATAGAAAAGAGGTTTCCATTCATTAGTGAAATGTACACACAAATGTATAAAAGTTTTAAGTATGATGTCATTATTTCGCACCAGGGGAGTGAGGTAGAGATCTCCTTGGGGCTACTTAAAGCCGTGCATTTCCAAGATGTCCAGACTAATATACCCACTATTCTTATATACAGATGAATGTACAAATAACTGTAAGAATAGAAAATCATGCAGAAGTTGAATTTGATTTAATTGATTTATTTATGTGAATGAATTAAAGCTCTATCTAAATTCTAATGTCAAAAGGCATAAGAATGAAATCAAATGGATACGTAGCCATTATTTTGCACCAGGGGTGTGAGGTAAATACCTCCTTGGGGATACTTAAAGCCTTGTGTCCCTGGAATGTCCAGACTAATATACCCACTAACATTTATACTTATGCAAATCAACATATGAATGAATGAAAGAAACTCCACTTCATACACTAAGCTTATATTCGCATGCACCTCCTATGTATGTATAACTAATGTCACACCATGTATCATTATTCATTAATAAGTTTTTGAAAATACATTTGAGATTTAATAGTGATAATAGCTACACATATTTTTAATTTAGGCCAACATGTGCAACTTGACATAAAGAAAATTAATTAATTTTTTAAAAAAAGGATGAATGCATGATTACAAGTGGCATATAATATTTAATACAATTGGAAAGAAATAAAAGAACATATGCACATAATTTCATTCAATTTAATTAATTCTTAAGGATAATCATATCAAATAAGATCATTTAAAATAAAACAAATTTTCTTAATGCCATTTTCATTTATTTATTTCATGTTTGATTTGGTTTAAAGAATAGAGGAAAATCAATTAGTTGCTGCTCCTAACCCATTCCATATTTGTAATTTAATTTGGTTAAATAAGAAGATAATTAGGTGAATTTTATGGAATTAATTTATGATATGAATTAAATCAATTAATTAACCCTTCCTATATTTTAAAGTAATTAACCAATTAATTATGAGCCAATATGATATGCACATGAATTGGAATTTAAATTAGCAATGACCTTAAGAAATAGAAGGCCTAATGCAATTGGCTCACAATTAGTGGTTAATTAGTTTAAGGAATTTAATTAAGTTCTTATGGCTCCCCACATGATAGGTTAGCCATTTTTTCTTAAATAGCTTTAGGTTATTAAACACCTAAAGATCTACCCAAAAAACTTAGATGAGTTTTGGAATGATTATGATTTTAATTTGATTAATTAAGTCATTTTTAATTAATGAATTAAACCATTAATCCCATTTTAATTAATTTCAAGTCAAGTGAAATGGAATTAGGGAAAAAAATAGGAAAGAGGTCCCAATCTTATTTCTTATGCTCATTCACTGTTATATAATGATTACCAAGCTTAATTAATGGTTTCCTTACTATTTAGCATGTTAATTAATCACCTAATTTATTAAAAAAGTAATTAAGGCCAATACAATTAATTTTTCTAATTAACCAAGTAATAAATCCCAAGAAAATTATGGGAGGCAGAGGTCATCCCATTAATAAACCTCAAAAAGTTTGAAATTGATTACTTGGGTAATTAGAGAGTAATTAAGCAAATTAAGTTTTTAGTTAAACCTAAATTATTACTATTAAAAATTAATTAAAATTAATTTTAAATTAATCTCCTCCGAAGTACCTTTAAAATGTGTATTTATTTATATTTTTTATATTTTTCTACAATTAGTTATGATTTTTAGAAGTTTTAGTTGATTTAATATGATTTTCATGAAGTATGTTAATTTATTTTATTAAAATAAATCATTTGAACTTCAAAATTTAATATCTTTTAATCCATAAATTATGTTGACTTGAAATTTTTATGGTGGGTAGATTTTAATTTCAATTTTAATCTCTAAAAGTGTTAACTTAATATGATGTGTATTTTTAGTTTTATTAATAAAATTTTAATTTTTACTAAAACTCAAATTAAGCTCAAAATATTTAGTGAAATTTTAGGATTTTAGATCCATTGGATTTTTCTAAAAACGTTGAATCCAATGAGCCCTTATTTTCAATTTTTCATTAAGTATTTTATTTTCTATAAATTTTTGAAGTTCTAGGTGATTTAAATAATTTTTAAAATAAACAATTCCTAATTCTTAACACAGCCGCACATGGCTCCGACGCGGTAAATGCACGCGCAAGTGCACGATGATTCATGCTGGAGTGGCACGCGCGCTAACACGGTGTCGCGTTAGCAAATGAGTGAGAAATAGAGGGGGAGTGAGGACATGACGCGTGGTTCGATTTGGATCGTTTGATCGCAGATCGGACGGTCCAAATCCGATCCATATGATCCAAAGGGAAAAAAATGAAGGATCTTTCACGTGATCTGGACCATCCGATCCCCTGAACGTGGGGTCGGATGGTCGGTTCTCTCCGGACGGTGAAAACAGCCGAAAACACTATTCACCCGAGCGATTTTTGTGAAATCTCAATGAAATCTTGCACGAATGGGCTCTTTTTCATGGTGATTCACACTAGAAAACTTATATTTCATATTAAGATTGTATAAAATAAAGAATGGATTTCTAAAAAATTCTTAAAATCACATGAAAATCATCACAAAATAAGATTATTTATGGTTTGAGAAATTACCTTGCTGGGGATAATTTTCGATGGAGGTGAAGATCCAAGTGAGCTCGTGGGTTTGAGAGGAAGCCTTAGAATAAGTTTGAACCTTCGTTTTACTTTAGAATGTTGTGATCACTAATGGCCACTGATTCCTCACTGAAAAAGCTTTGATTCGATGTTTTTTTGGCTCAAATCAAGTGGGGGAAGGTTGCTCCTTGCTTTGGGAAGCTTTTGGGAGCTGAATGAACTCATGACTCAATGCAATGAGGCCTCTATTTTCTCTTTCAAGGGGATGACCAAAAATTTTATTAAAGATGATGGGGAGGTGGTTGTGATGGTGATGGCTTGATTGAGGACTTTGGATTTAGCTCCAAAGTCCTCTCTTGGGGCTCTGGAGTCATTTCCATTGAATGCTAAGGATGGGTGTAATTGAATGCAAGTGATGGGGAGGATTAAATAAGATTAGGTGGAATCCTATATGAGGGATGATCCATGAGGGATTTGATTGGGTTGGGCTGATTTTGGGTTGGTTTTAAAGTATTTGGCTCAATTTTTATCACATGGGTCACATATCATGTCATGTTAGGTTGACCAATTAGTCAAATTAGGTCAAATCAAGATTAGGTTAAATTCAAATGATAATTTGAAGTATTTTAGTATGATCAATTTGATTTAATTTAGCTTAGATTGATTTTGGCTTATTTGAAATCAAAATGAGTCAAATGGGTGTTGACCAATTTAACTAAAATTGACCAAATTGGCTTGGATTTGGGTTGATTCATGTTCAATTGGCTAATTGAAGATGAATGTAGTCTTTGGTTTGAATTAATTTGGATTTAATTTGAATTTCGCCAAGTTTGGGCTAAATGACTCAATTGAGCCCAATTGATTAAATTAGGTTCAATTATGGCTTTCAAGTTCAATAATCAATTTGGAATGAACTCGAGCCATTGATTGTAATCAATTTAGGTTAGATTATGATTTGACCCAATTTGGTCCTTTATGCCCATTTTGGTCAACTTGGGTTAAATGACCAATTGGGCTTGGTTTAGCTCAATTGGTGGTCAAGTCGTGTTTAAATATTAATTTTGAGTTGATTTGAATCATTGGTTTCAATTAATTTGATGTAAGATGAGTTTTGGTTAGTTTTGGTTCATTTAGGCTAAAGGGTTGACTTGGTCAAGTGATTAAGTTGACTTGGTTTGACCCAATTGATTGTAATTGATCATCTTAGGGTGATCAACAATCATGGTGGAAGGTTTTGGTGAGCTTAGTTCAATCCAATTTAGGTTGGATTGGAAGTTGGCACAAATGGGTCCTTTAGGTCACTTTGGGTCAAGTGGACCTATGTTGGTCAATTGGTTTGATTTTGGCTTGATTTAGGTGTAGTTGGAATTATATGTGAGCCTAGGATTGAAATATAAATCTAACTATAAATAATTTGGAGTCTAATAGGTTTTGACTCAATTGAAAGTTTCAAGACAAAAAGGCTAAGTTGGGTTGACTTAGATTTAGTTTTGATCATTTGGATATAGATTTAATTTATATTTGTAAATATAAATGAGAGAATAATTGATTTACAAAGAAATTAATTAAATTTGATTTGATTTAAAGGGGGTTTTGGTTAAGCTTATGAAGGTAGTTCATATTAGAGGGGTCTTGGGATTTGAATTTGATTTTGGGTTTTAATCATTTGGAGTTAAATTTAGAATTAGATTTGGAATTAGAATTTAAATTTGAGGTTTGGTTTGAGATTTGAATATGTGTTTGATTTGATAAGGTGCATATGGATTGGGTTTAGGCTATAGGATAGGTGATTTCCTTAATTTCTAAGGCATGGCCTAATCATATGATTAACCCTTCTAAGTCTTTAGGCTTAGGTTAAGCATTCACCTAATCACTAGAAGTGTATTATGACTAAGAAACTCTTAGTGTCTAGAAGAGTCCTAAGTTTAAGAATAGGAGTTTGAGAGCTCACTCCAAAAGTGAGGTCAACACGGGTATTCGATTTCCTTTGGCTCCTGAGCTAATCGTCATTTTATCAACATTTGAGATATGTTTATCTCAATTTTTTCTCAACCTGTGACAATCATTATTGGGTTGATTATTTTCTTTAGAATATGTGTGATGCTTACTTCAGAGGTTTGGGTGAAGATATGTAAATTCACTTGTGATGTGCATGGTCAAATATCTTATGGTAGTAAATGGTTGGATTTTCGCAGAAAAGATCCTCCAAGAAATTGGGTCAATAGATTTTTCTTTATAAACAATGAATGGGGATTCTTGAAAAGTGGGAAAAATTGAAAGAGAAATCCTTCTCTCAAGTGTCTGAAGAGGATAGATTGAAGGCTCTTAACAATATGAAAGTCGAAGATCTTCAATATGAGACCCGCTATATTAATGAAGGAAGAATTCTTATTCAAAGTTAGTCTTTCAATTCAGATTGGGAGATCTCATGCTCTTATGCTGAAGAAGTCTGATAAGGGTAATGAAAGATCTTTTCATGTTCCCACAGTAGCCTCCAAACGACCAGCAGGAGAATGTGTACTAATTCTTTCCAAGAGGAAAAAGTCAGACGACCCACAGATTAGATCCTTTGATAAGAAATGTGAAATGATCTCGTCAAAAAGTTCTATTCCAGAAGAAGTGTTAAATCACATATGCAATCGGCGCTAAAGTGCTGATGAGTTGGTAATAAATTTTCATCATTTTTTCATATTTTTTAAACTTTTATCTCTCTTTGTTTTCTCCTCATCTCATTCTTCCTCTTCTTCTTTTTTGAGATATTGAAGAAGGCGAGTATCGATCTTGAATTAGATGATACCTTGAAGGCATGGAATACTGAGTTTGTGAAGATCAAATATCTCCATGGTGAATATAAGTGATGATACGAGCCTAAGGTTAAAGAAGTTATAGCCTCAGAGGATCAGTTGGCCGAGTGTAGGACTGAACTATCGACCATGGAGACTTCCCTTTCTTTTTAGCGTCATGAGGTCGATAAGACTGGAGATGAGCTAGTGGATGCACAAGATGAAAAATTAGGCTATAAAGAACTTAGAAGTAGCAAATGCTAAGATACAAACCTTATAGACAGAGAACAAGGCATTACCAGCATAGATCTCGAAAAAGGAGATATAGAAGTTGACACCAACTTGAAGATTATATAGAGCTTCAAAAATTCTACGGCCTTCAAGAGTATAATTCAAGATCGAGTTCAGAAAGCTCACGATCATATCTACAATACTGAGGTGAAGGATCTAGAACGTCAGCTTATTGAAGAAGGTTTTATTCATGGTTTTCTGAAAGGGAGTCACCTGGTTCATCACAAAATAGGTGTAGATATTGAAGGCCTTTCACCGAGTTAGGTTTCTGAAGATTTGTCTCCAGGGGATGACACTGAGAGAGCTTCTTCCTCCTTTTTTAGTCATAATAGTGAAGATGTGCTGTTTGATTATATTTTTATTATATTTTGTATTTCAATTTAAGATCTTTTTAGTATATGACATATGATCATGTTTATGTATCATAGTGCTTTGGATTTTTATTTTAAAATAAAATGGTTGATGTTTAAAGTGATTTGTTAATTGATTTAGGTTATATGTCCAAAGTTATTCATTCGTTAGCCTATATATTTTAAGATAAAATCTAGTAAGAATTTTTAATCCATCTGAGATTGTTTGTTAGAGTTTCACTATGACATTAACCTGTGTGAAGTATATACAAATTTTTGACCTATCTGAGGTTATTTGTCAGAGTCTCATTTGATGATGTTAACCTGTGTGGAGTACGTACAATGTTTTGACCTATTTGAGGTTGTTTGTCAGAGTTTCACTCGATGATATTAACCAATGTGTAGTATATCCAATCGAAACCACTTGGGATCAATTTTTCTCTTTTTTTTGATTTATCATTTTTCAAACAAAAATATGAAACATCAAAAATATAGAGTTCAATTTAAATGTTACATCATAAATTTATTGATTATATTTTCATAGGTTCTCAACATTCCAAGTGCATGGAAGAATTTTTCTCTCTGAATCTTTGAGCATGAAAGTTCCCAGTTTAACCATAACAATCACCACATAAGGTCCTTCCCAAAGAGGTGAAAGTTTGTTATGCTGTGGTTCTTTTCTGGCAAATACCAAACTTCGTACAACTATATCTCCAACATTGATAGGCCTGGGCTTCACTCTTTGATTTAAGTGACGTGTGATCCATTGATGATAAGCAATATTTTTGATTGAAGCTACTTCCTTTATTTCAGGCAATAAATCAAGGAGATATCAGAGTTTTTCTTCAATATTTGTTGCAAAATATGGACCGTAGGATTGGGGAAACCGATGTCAACCAGATAATCACCACCACATTGAAACATAAATTATAAGATGTCTCACCAGTTGGTGTTCTTGTAGTTGTACAATAAGCCCATAATACATTAGGGGTTCATCCACCCATTGCCCCCCAACCTTATCCAAACATGTCTTCAAGCCTTTTAGTATAGTTCAATTCGTAACCTTGATCATTTGTTTCGGGGTGTGTTATAGCTGTATAAATCAATTGAATGTGTAAATCTTTGTAGAAGGAAGCGAATTATTTTTTCGTGAATTAAGTCTCATTATTTGTTATGATTTTAGTAGGAATTCTAAAATGGCAAATAATATTTTTTTCAAACAAATTATTTAGCATTAACTTCTGTGATTTTTGCTAATGATTCTGCCTCAACCCATTTAGTGAAATAATCTGTCGCCATAATGATGGATTTTTGTTGTACAGTTGTAATATGGAATAATCCCATAATATCTATTCCCCATAGAGCAAAATGCCAAGGGCTCTGAAAAGACAAAAGTTCGATCGATGGAATTTGGTCAAGATTAGAATGCATCTGACAATTGTTACACCTTTTTACAAAACCTAATGGATCATTTTTTATTGTAGATCAGTAAAACTCTTATCTCAGGATCTTGTGGGCAAGTGCTCTACCCCCCAAGTGTTCTCTACAAAAACTTGAATGGACATCTGAAAGTTCATACTCTGCCTCAGATGGTGAAAGATATTTGAGATATGGTCCTGTGAATGATCTTTTGTATAATTCGTTACCAATAATGCAGAAGTTTACAGCTTGTCATCTGTGGTGTTTATTTTTAGATTATGTGTATAGGGGGGACACCAAGCAGATCTGAGGGTATACTTATTGAGGTGATTGGGTATGACATCAAGAAATAATATACTAGCTTGAATGATAGAAATCACTACCATACGATGGACCTAATCACCTAATAAGGACTCCTAAGGTATGATGTGTCTTCAAATATACCATAAATTTTTCTCCTACTTTACATGGATGAATAAATATGATTTATTTAAACCGGTTCTAAAGTTTCCTATAGGCACCTCCATAGTTAATTACATCCCAAGGAAGGTGAGTTTCTTAGAAATACTGATTAAAGTAGGCAATTATTATCTCCAAAGATTTCAAAGATAAGACTATCAATAAATCGACTATGTTTGAAAAATCAAGTCGGATAGATCAAAATGAGAGACTTATTATTGAAGCCAAAAGGAGATGAGTAAGGGATGCTCATGATACTAAGAAGCCTAGTGATCCCAAACTATTCTATAGTTGGGCTTTATATATTTGAAATTGGAGAGAATTATATATTTATGTTGAAATTTTATTAAAAAATTAGGACTTATAATCTCATAACACAAG
This sequence comes from Cymbidium sinense, assembly GCA_021442155.1. Lineage (NCBI taxonomy): Eukaryota > Viridiplantae > Streptophyta > Magnoliopsida > Asparagales > Orchidaceae > Cymbidium > Cymbidium sinense. Next base: position 86,140,032 of record CM038220.1, read on the forward strand.
ATTATAGAAATACCTATGAGGTGAGAATTTATGCTTGTAGCCCTAGGGGAAATAATAACCTCATATCCTAAATCTAGGGAGCTTCAGCGAGGGCCAAAGCACATTTTAAATCTAAGAAGAAAATATGTATATTGTTTACCTCCATAAGAGAGGGTAAACCACCCAAGTAGACTTATAATCGCCCTGAGGTGCCTAACTCCTATATTTTAAAACCATGTAGTCAAGTCATATAATTTGCAAGATGATTAGGTTGTAATTATTTTAGAATGAAACTAATATCCTTAAACTCACTCCCTAAGAGACTACAATATGAGTGGAATAAATAATGACTTAATCAAATGTAAATTTTATCAAATTTTATTTAATTTTAGACTCTTCATTTTGACAAAGGTTATAGGATTTTATATGCCTAAATGCATGATGAAATAGGGTTATTAGCTAAATCGGAGAGAAAGAGTTATTTTCCATCATGAGGGAGACCCTTAAAGGTCAAATCTTCCCCTATCGTGCAAGGATGAAAACCCTCTCTTAACAAGAATGAAACAAGATGATATGCATGATATTAAGCATACAACATTCAGCTAAGGGGTTGCTAAATATTTTAATTATGTTGATTCAATACATATACTTTAAATGAGATTATGAGTTATTTAGAAAATTAATTATGAGTTGTTTAGAAAATTAATTATGAGTTATAGAAAGATTAATTTTTCTAAGAGCCTAATCAAATCCAGCCACACATTAAATCATCATATATGATGAATTTAAGAAAATACATGTCATTTCTATTATACAATGTAAACAAATTATCAAAAAATTTATAAACTCAACTTAAAAGAATAGTAGGTTGGTGCGGTTGGTACCACCGTACAACCCAATAGAAAAATGGGTAGCCGAGCTCTACCCTTATACAACTCGATAAGTGAAAGAATAATTAAAAATTATAAATGATAAGTGTTGTGGGGGGTCTTTATATCTTCAAGCTTCCTTCGTTTCCTTATTAGATTTGCTTCATTTGATTTAGTAGGCTTCTAGGCATCACATGACACCCTAGGATTAACCTTCTGGCCAATGTTCATCCTTAATCCCTATAACACTTAACCAAATTCCTAATGAATAATTACATTAAAAGAATAGAAAAATAATTCTAACTACACCTGAAAATAAGTGTTAGCTAAACTGACCATACAACCCAAGCAGTTATATGAATAATTTAGACTTAGCACCCTGCACATGGGTAACCAAGTCCACCTGTCCTAACTTAGATTATGCTTAGGGGTTAAGCAACCTATAACATAGAGCATTTATATTTATTTTAAGCACCCCTTAAGCATAATCTCTTGTAGAAGATATAATTAGGCTAATCACGGCCTAACATCTAGTCTACGAAACATACACCCTAACATCCAGTTTACAACAACACATCACAAAATAAGCATACATCAAACCATGCACCACCCCTAACATAAAGCTAAAAGTGGTGACTTAATCTAATGTGTGTATATTAAGGATTATGTGGTATGTTCTAACTAGGCTTTAGAGTTATCATTCTCTAAGTATGAAGGACATTTAATTTTAAATGGTGATTTCACTTTAAATTGGTTTAATTGATTTGTAAATTTTTACTTAGTTTTTTCTTTTGTTTCATTTGACCTACACAAAACAACTAAGTGTTTTAAAGAGAAGGAAAGAGAGGATCAGTCTCTTTTATCCATACCTTAAATCACATCTAAAGCAAATTAATTAATCAATTCTCTTTAATGAATGACTTATTACATATTTTAATTAGTCCTAGGTTTAGGTTCACTTTAAATAATTATTCAATAAGAAAGATATCTTAAGATTAATTGGAATTACTATCACATAACATATATTTTCATTTTTTTATCATATATAGCATGCAAATGATTAAGTCCTAGACATAACTATACATGCAATTTATATCTTAACACACTTAAATGATGAATGTAAGCAAGTATACTTGGAATTGATGTTTCATTTGGTTGAATTATTTTGTCATATTAATTTAAAGCTCTATCTAAATTCTTATAAAAAAGCATAAGAAAAGAACTCTAAATCATATGACTAATCAATCCAACCACTTGAACAAAATATGAATGCATATATTTTTAAAAGAAAAGAGAGGGATTTTCATTCATTTGCTAAATACACATTCAAATCTATGGAAAGTTTTAAGCAAATACGCCGCCATTGTTCTACACCAGGGGAGTGAAGTAGGAACCTTCTTCGGGCTACTTAAAGTCATGCATCCCCAAAATATCCAGACAAATATACCCTCTATTATTAAATACATAAGGATATATATGCAACTATAAGAATGGGAAAACCATCAAAAGTAGAGTTTAATTTATTTATGTAAATGAATCAAAGTTCTATCCCAATTTTAATGTCAAAATGCATAAGAATGAAATCAAACAGTGCATTGTCATTGTTCCACACTAGGGAGTGAGGTAGGAACCTCCTTGGGGCTACTTATTAAGGCCTCGGGATGTCTAGACTAATATACCCATTAACATTCAAACTTATGCAAATTAATATATGAATGTAAGAAAGAGGCTTCACTTCATACACTAAGCTTATATTCACATGTACCTCCTCTGTATACATGACTAAAGTCACAATATATTTTATCATTCATTAATAAGCTTTTGAAAATATATTTAATTTAATAGTGATAATAGCCATATTTCTAATTAAGTCAACACATGCAAATTTGACATAAAGAAAATATTTTATTTAATTAAATTTTGAAAGAGATGAATGCATGAATCAAGTGATATACAACATTTTAACATGATTGGAAAGATATAAAGCAACACAAGCATGTAATTTCATTCACTCCAACTAATTCCTAAAGACAATCACATTAAATAAGCTTATTTAAAATAAACCAAAGTTTCTTAAAGCCATTTTTTAATTTCATGTTTGGTTTGATTTAAGGGATGTGAAAGAGGTTTGTTAATCCTAATCTCATTCCCCATGTGTAAGTTAATTTGATTTAATTAAAAGTAATTAAATTAATTTTATGGATTAATTAGGTTGAGGTATGAATCAAATAAATTAATTAAACCCTTGCATATATCACCTTAAGTTAATTAACTAATTAATGATGAGCCAACATGATATGCAATCACATGAAAAGAAAATTAGTAATACTCCTAAGGAATGAAAGGGGCTTAATGCAATTGCTCATAATTAATTAAGCTTAAAGGATTTAATTAATTATTTTTTATGATTTTCTCACACGTGTAAGCTAATCATAGTTTCATTAAATTTCTTTAGACTATTAAACATATAAAGAACTACCCAAGGTTTATTAATAAAAGTTAAGAATGAATTGGAATTTAAATTAATTTAATTATGCCTTTAATTTGTTAATTAAATACTTTGATTATATTTTAATTAGGATAATGAAATTAACTGGAAAGAGAAAGAGCATCAATCCAACCCCTAAGTCATTTCAAATAATTAATTAGGCTCAAATAAGTAGATTCCCTTTTCTTTTAATTGATTAATTAAGTGGCTAATTAATTTCTTAAGCATTGATTAATTTGAAACAAATGAAGGGGCTTAATGAAATGGTCATAAGGAATAAACCCAAACCATTTCCCTTTGACTTTTCACTGTTAACAGATGGCAATAAGCTTAATTAATTAATTAATTCACTATTCATTGGGTTAATTATCATTAATTAATGTAGGAGAGTAATTAAGGCTTAATCAATCAATTTTCTTAATTAACTATTCAATAAATTCCAAGAAATAGGGGAGGCAGAGGTCATCCCCTTAAACATCTCTAGAGAGTTTAAAATTAATTGGATAATTAATCAAAGAGTAATTAAGCTAATTAAATTTTAATTAAATTTTAATTAATTATTACTAAAAAATTAATTAATAATTTTCTTGGATTCTCCTCTAAAATACCTTTAAAATGAGCTTTCATTTATATTTTTTGGATTTTTCTAGGATTAGTTATGAATTTTAGAAGTTTCAGCCTTAAAAGGATTAACCTAATTAACACCCTAATTTGTCATGCCACATGGTACGGCGCGCTTTCCACATTGTGTGATGAATAGGCTATTTAAGTTATCAAATCGGGATGTTGACTCGGATTGAGGCGGATGCGATTTCCCGTGGACCGTTCGATCTAAGATCAGTGGCCACGATCAAACCCCATAGTTAAGGATAAAATAAAGGGTGTCTAAGTGTGATTTAATTAGATCCTTCCATTCCAATCTTGCAGAACAGATGACCCATGATCTATCTCTATGAACGAGATGGAGCTCACCATGAATAGCTCGATTCGAGCTCACTCGAGTTCAGATTCACTCCAAACTTAACCCACACCTTCACACAAAGGATCCACAAGGATCCAATGGCTAGGATGGGCTCAAATGAAAGTTTCCTTCACAAAGCTCCAAACTACTTTCATTCAAAGTTCAATTTTAATGGCATACCTCATCGAAGCTTGTGACCGGCAGTTTTAATGATTGTGGAAGCTTTATTTCATAGAAACAAAGCTCTGTTGAGGTGTACGAGCTTTGATTTGAGGTGGTTTACTCTAGAGGCCAAGCTCCTCCTATTTGACATTGGACTTGGTCAAACTCCTGTTCGATGGCTTGGAAGCTTGGGAAGTGATTTTCTTATGTCCAAGGAAGGTGTGAGTTTAATTGAAGTTTGGTTGAGGGATGGATGAGTTTGAATCAAGGGAGGCCTCCCCTATTTTGGTTTGATGTAGAAGGAGAAAATGGGGAAGCTTGAAAGCTTGGGGAAAGAATGTAGGAGACTCTCCTTCACTCTCTCAGGCTCAAACAAAGTAGAATGGATCAATTCTCATTCGAATTGAGGGGACATATCCCCTCAATTGCTGAGGTGGATGAATAAAATTCAATCCCATTTTCTCATCGGCCAACCACCGTTAGTCCCCCGGACTTGTCTCCATCTGGTCCTCATGGCTCGCTAGGAGTGGAGGAAGCTATGGAAAGAGTCTCCAAGGATGATATGGGGGGAGATCTTATTTTCTTTGTCCATGGGGTGCTCGGTTTATCTTAAGAGGGGAAGAGGTGAACTCCCCTGGTGGACGATCCTAGCTATTCTTGGTGGGGTGGACTGCCAAATAAGTGAAGGCTTTGCCAATGGGAAAAGCCCAATGAAAAGTTGTCCAATGATTTTGAGGTTAATTTGGTCAGGGTGTTTTGGGTCAGATGGGTCAAGTGATTTGTTCAGTTGGGTTGGTTGTCAAATGTCAAACCAAGACTTTGAAGTTAGTTTGTGATTAATTTGGAGGTTTGATTTTTTGAATTTTAGGTCAAATAGGTTTATTTGGCATTGGTGATAAAATTTGTAGGTAATTAAGCCAAGGAGGTCAATTGGAATCAATTGAGAGGTTTCAAGTAATAAATGATTTGGAAGAATTGATTAGTTGTAATCAATTTGGGTTAATCAACTCATTTTGGCTATTTAGGTCAATTTGGGTCAACTTAGGTCAATCAGGACCAATTGGGGTGTTTGGTCATGTTCAATCATGAATTATGGATGGGTTTGAATCAATAGTTTCAATCAATTTGATATATGGTGGGTTTTGGCTAGTTTAAGTTTCATTTGGGCAAAAGGTTGACTTGGTCAAAGGATCAAGTTGACTTGGTTTGACCCAATTCAAGGTAGTTGATCACCCTAAGAATGATTGTTGGTCATGGTATGAGGCTTGGATGGGATTGGTTCAATCCAATTTGGGTTGGATTAGAACTTGGCTAAAAAGGGTCTCTTAGGTCACTTTGGGTCAAGTGGACCTAAATGGGTTAATTGGTTTGGTTTTGGCTTGATTCAAGTTTAGTTGAACTCATATGAGACTAGATTGAAATATAAATCTAATTGAAATCAATTTGGAGTGTAATGGATTTTAGCTCATTTGAAGTTTTCAAGTCAAAAGGGCTAACTTGGGCTTGACTTGGATTTGGTTTGATAATTGTAATTTATTTTATATTTGGATGAGTGATTCAAGGAAAGATTGATTCATGAAGAAATCCATGAGTTTTGAGTTGATTTGAATATCATTTAACAAAGTTCAAGAATTTTGCTAAAAAGGCTAAAATTAGAAATTTGATTTGATTTAGAATCAATTTTGACTATTTGGATTTATATTTCATTTATATTTGTGAATATAAATGAAGGTATAAATAATTCATGAGAAAATCACTTGAGTTTGAAGTATTTTGGAAGCAAATTTGACCAAGCTTAAGGATGTAGGTCAAAAGGGCTTAAGTAGGAAATTGATTTAGTTTGATTTATTTTTGGTCATTAGAGGGATGGTTTCATTTATATTTGTGAATATAAATGAAGGAATAACTGATTTATAAAGAATTCAATTGAGTTTGGATTGATTTGGGTTGAGATTTGATTAAGCTTATGGAGGTAGGTCCATATGGCTTAAAAAAGGTCTTGATTAGGTTTGATTTAATTTGACTTATTTGAATTTGGATTTTATTTATATTTGTCAATATAAATGAAGGAATGATTAATTATAAAGAAATAAATCAAGTTTGATTTGGCTTGGGGTTTTGCTAAGCATATAAGGTGGTTCATATGGCTTAGGAAGGGATTCTAAAATTTGAATTTGATTCTAGGTTTCAACCATTTGATTTGGAATTTGGGTTAGGATTTGATTTGAGATTGAATTTGATATTTAGAAAATTAATTAAATTTGGGTTGATTTGAATTTGATTAAGGTTAAGTCCATATGACAAAATCAAAGGGCATAGGAAGGGTTTTGAAATTTGAATTTGATCATGGGTTTCAATCATTTGATTTGGAATTGATTTATAATTTAGATTTGAGGTTTTGTTTGGGGAAGGAAGTATGGATTGGGTTTAAGGCTATAGGATAAGCAAATTTTTCTAAATCTCTAAGGCATAACGATTTATTGTTCTTTTCTAAGTCTAGGCTTAGGTTAAGTGTCCACCACTGAAGGAACACTTAGTATCTAAGAGTCCTAGATCTATGATGAGGATGTTGAGAACTCACTCCAAAAGTGAGGTCAACATCATCAAATACAAATGATGATAATTGATTCTTCTGGTAGAGCTTCATCACATAAAAAGGCGAATATCGAATATATCCAAGAAACTTGCCCTGATTCATCATCAATTGTATTTCCCAAGGTCCTTGTGTGATGTAAAGAAATGAATCTCTTCTATGTACTTTCTCTTGTAAATGTCTATTGACCTCACTTTTATAGTGAGCCCTCAACTTTCTCATCATAGGTCTAGGACTCTTATAGACACTAAGAGTTCCTTAGTCTAAGACACTTCTAGTGATTTGGTAAACACTTAACCTAACCCTAGAGACTTAGAAGAGTTAGCCATATGAATAGGTTGTGCCTTAGGGATTTAAGAAGACTTGCCTATTTTATAGCCCAAACCCAATCTTGCTTCCCTCTTTCAAACCCAAACCTCAAATTTGAATTCAAAATCCCAAAATTAAATCCAACTATCCAATGATTGAAGTCCATCACCAGATTCAACCTCTAGATCCCTTCCTAAGCCCTTTGATTTTATCTTATGGACTTAGCCTTAATCAAATTTAAATCAACCCCAATCCAATTGATTTTTTCAATTATCAAATCCAAATTTCAAATTCAAATTCAAAATCCCAAAATCAAATCCAACTATCTAATGATTGAAATCCATCACCAAATTCAAGCTCCAAATCCCTTCCTAAGCCCTTTGATTTTATCTTGTGGACTTAGCCTTAACCAAATCCAACCCCAATCCAATTGATTTTCTCAATTATCAAATTCAATGTCAAATCAAATCTTAAATCATAAATCAATTCCAAACTCCAAATGATTGAAACCCATGATTAAGTCCAAATTCCAAAATCTTTCCCTAAGTCATATGAATCACCTTCATATGTTTAGCCAAAACTCCTTCAAAATAACTCAAGCATTCCAAATATGAATCACCTTCATTTATATTCACAAATATAAATGAAAACCAAATTTAAGCCATTCAAATCAAATCAAAATCAATCAAACCAAATCAAGACCCTTCTTAAGCCATATGAACCTACCATAAGCCAATCAAATCTTGATCTAAATCAACCCAAACATAATTGATTTCTTTATGAATCAATCATTACTTCATTTATACTTATAAATATAAATGAAACCCACCATCCAATAACTAAATATAAATCAAACCAAATCAAAATCCAAGTTAGCCTCTTTAAACCTACACCCCTAAGCTTAATCAAATTTGCTTCTAAATCACTCCAAACTCAAGTAATTTTCTTATAGCCTATTTATATCTTCAACTATAATCATAAATATAAATGAAATATAAATTTAAATGACCAAAACTAAACTCAAATCAAATAAAATTTCCAATTTTAGCCCTTTTACACAAACTTTTGAATTTGGCTAAATGAAACCCAAATCAACTCAAAACTCATGGATTTCTTCATGATTCAATCATTCCTTCAATCATTGATCCAAATATAAATGTAAACCACCATTATCATATCAATTCCAAGATGAACCAAATCAAGCCCAAGTTAACCCCTTTAGCTTGAAATTGTCATATGAACCAAAACTCACTTGGCTCCAAAGAAATTGCAATAGGATTTATATTTCAATCCTAGGATTATATGTGAGTTCAACTAAACTTGAATCAAAACTTGATTAAGCCAATTGAGCCATTTAGGCTCACTTGACCTAAAGTGACCTAAAAGACCTTTTGAGATAAGTCCTAATTCAACTCAAATTAGATTGAACTAAGCCCATATAAACTTCAATCATGATCAACGATCATCATAGGGTGATTAATCACCTTGAATTGGACAAACCAAGTCAAACCTAGCCTTTGACCAAGTAAACATTTAGACTAAATGAAACCCAAACTAGCCAAAATCCATCATATGCCAAATTAATTGAAATCCATTGACTCAAACCCATTCATAATTAATGATTAAATATGACCAAGCCATCAATTGAGCCAAACCAAGCCTAATTGGACACTTGACCTAAGTTGACCCAAATTGGCCTAAAAGCTAAAATGGGTCAAATCAGGATTTAACCCAAATTGATTGAAACCAATTGCTCAAGTTCATTTCAAATCACTTATTGAACTTAACCAAAGCGATTGAGCCCAAGTTGACCAATTGACCAACTTGACCCAACCTAGCCCAAATTGACCTAAAAGGTCAAATTGACCAAAATTCAAATTAATTAAACCAAACTAAAGCCTACAATCATTTTCAATCAACCAAGTGAACTTGACTTAACACCTAACTCAACATAATTTGGTCAAATTGGTTAACTTGATCAATTTGACCCTTTTGAGTCCAAATGAGTCAAATCCAAACCTAGGCTAAACCAATCCAAATTAATTGAACCAAAACACCCTAAATAATTATATGAACCTAACCCAAGCTTTGGTTTGACCCAATTTGACCAATTGGTCAACCCAAGCCAACTTAGCCCAAATGGAAACCCATTTGACCAAAATGAAGCCATGGTGCTCATTAGCACTCCATGAAACCTTCTCCTAACCCACCTAGCTAACCTAACTCACCTTAGGTCGGCCAAGGACCTTTGGGAGGTGAGTTGACTCACCTCCAACCTAAATCGAGCACCCATTTGATCAAGACCCTTGCACCTTTACACAATGGATCTATGGAAACCTCCCATCATTCCTCTATCCCTGGCCTACCTCCTTGACTTGATGGAGACAAGTCCGGAGGCCGGCCGGAGACGAGCCAGTGCAAATAGTGCGAATGCTGCCATCCATCCATGATGGAAATTGAAGGGTATACCCTATCAATTTGAGCACGATTTCTCACACACTTGCATCGTGAGCCCTCTTAAATCATTTCTGAAACCCCTTAGAGTGTTTCCAAGGATCACAAGCCCTCTTCATTCAACATTGCCCATTCCCGAGCAAAGCTGAAGCAGGGCATCCTAATCCCGAGCAATACTCCCTCTCCACTCAATCAAATTTTAATTCCTCTTAGCCACACCATCACCATACCCTATCGAAGCCAACCAAACCAATTCTTAAGATTCCAAACCATAAGATGAGTGAGTTTGATCAGAGCCAAGCCCCTTAAATGCATGGATTAGTCAACCAAGCCTTCCACACCAAATCAAGCTCAAAGCTCTTCAACGGGACTCACTCAACTAAGTGCTACCTCATGCACATGCTCGAGTGAGGTAATTTCACAAACTAAGCCTTGTATGGAAAAGTGGGTTGGTCCTTTATGAAGTAAATTAAATTTCATGAAAATTGATGTTGGATATGTGTTTCTCCCTTCCTCGAAGGTGTGGGAAGAATTTGGAGACAATCCGAGCTCGGGTGAGCTTAGATCGAACAAGGGAAGATGGGTGACATTCATCTTTCATCGCTCACGAACGGGATAGATCATGAGCCGTCCATCCCTTATGATTGGGATGAACGACTCTGATCAAATCCCATGATAGAGCCTCGATTCCTTCCTAAATTGTGGATCGAATCATGGTTGTCCCGATCTTAAACCGGTGATCACAGCACATCCGCCATACCGAAAAGCACAATGTGACTACTTAAATAGCCAATCTCGTCGTGCCATATGAAAAGCGCGCCACGTCAGCCTCCATGTGGCTCAACGAGATTATGGCTTTAATTAGGGCTAATTAATTAGTTTTTAATCCTGAAATTTCCTAAAATCATAACAAATTATAGAAAAAAATCCAAAAATACAAACTTAAGCTCATTTTGAAGATATTTTAGAGTAGAATCTAAAAATATTATAATTAATTGATTTTTAATAGTGATTTTGGCTTCATTAAAATTTTATCAAAAATTTAATTAGCTTAATTACACCTTAATTAAACTCTCAATTAATCTCAAATTTTTTATGGATGTTTAGGGGGATGACCTCTGCCTCCCCTATTTTTTGGGATTTTATTGATTGGTTAATTAGGAAAATCAATTGATTAAACTCTAATCACACTCTTAATCTAATTAATCATAATTGATGAATGAACAGTAACTTAATTAATCATTTAAACATAATCACCTCTCTTGAATAGTAAGATAACTTAGGGTATGTGATTGGGGAGACTTTTTTAATTCATTTCATAAGTTTTCTTTATCTTTAAAAATCAAATTAATTAATAGTTAATGGAATGATTAATTGATTAATTAAGTGAACAATCTTCAAGATGAGGAAATCAAAATCTAATTGAATGTTAAATGATTTAGGGATTAGGATTAGGGGCTTTGCCCTTGATCTTTTCCCCTAAGTTAATTTCATCATTCAAATTAAAACATAACCAAAGTGTTTAATCAATTAATTAAAGGCTTAATAAATTAAAATTAAAATCAATTCATCCACACCTATGCAACCTTTAATTGATCTTGGTAGCTCTGTTTAATAACCCAAGGTGAGAGATAATGAAATTATGGTTGGCTCACATGTATGAGAAAATCATAAAAGTAATTAAGTGAGATCCCTTAAACTTAATTAATTATTAATCATAAGCCAATTGTACTAGGCCCCTATCATTTCTTAGGAGCATTGCAAATTTACTTTTCATGTGGTCGCATATCATATTGGCTTATTATTAATTAGTTAATTAACTTAAGGTGATATAGGTAAGGGTTAATTAATTCATATCTAACCTAAAAAAACATAAAATCAACTTAAATACTCTTCATTAAACCAAATTAATTCACACATGGGGAAATTGGTTAGGATTAGCAAACTTCTCTCATATTTCCTAAATCAAATTAAACTCAAAGTTAAAAAAATATCTTTAAAGAATTTTGGTTTATTTTAAATAACCTTATTTAATGTGAGTGTCCTTAGGAATTAATTGGGGTAAATGAAATCATGTTCTTACATTCCTTTATTTCTTTCCAATCATGCTAAATATTACTTGCCATGTGAAATCATGCATTCATTTCTATTAAAATTAATTAAATATTTTCTTTTAAGTCAAATTGCATGTATTGACATAAATTAAAAATATGAATAGCTATTATCACCATTAAATCAAAAATTATTTTAAAAACTTATAAATCAATTATTATAAATAAAGTGATTTTAATTACAAATATCTATAAGTTTGCATGTGATAACAATATAAGATATGCAATATAAAATTCTATTTTCACTCTCTTAACATGAATTCACATAGGATTTGCAAGTGTATAGTTCATTTGAAATGAACTTAACATTTGGAGAAATCTATTCCTATGTATTTCCTTGTTAAGACTTAGAAAAAATTTCATATCACATATGTAAATCACATAATCAAATCAAAAATAATGTCTTGCATGATTCCCTATTCATGTGGCTCTTTTGTACATTCATACATATTTGAGAAAAGTGTATATTAGTCTGGACATCTCGGGGCTGTGAGGCTTTATGTAGCCTTAAAAAGTTGGTCTTGTACCTTACACCCCTAGTGTAGAAAATAATGGCATCGTACTCACTTAAAACTCTTATACATATGCATGTATGATGTGACCAATGAATAAAAATAAAAATCAAACATAACTTTAACATGGGTTTTCCTATCCTTATAGTGTTCATACATCTACATGTATCTAAGAAAAGTGTTATATTAGGGACATCCTGTGGCTCGAGGCTTAAGTAGCTTAAGTCGTACCTCCTTATTTTAGAAAATGATGGCATCGTACTCACTTAAAACTTTTATACATGTGAATGTGTATTTAGCTAATGGATGAAAATTCCCACCCCCTCCCCCTGCTTTTTCTACATAATAAAGGCATGCATCTATAATTCAATCAACAAATGAAATATTTAAATTTCAAATACACTTCTTTGCATTCATCATAAAAGTATGCTAAGATTTACACTACATGTATAAGTATGCTTAGGATTATCTAGATGCATGATATACATGATGGAAAGAAATTAATGAATGTGTGTTATGTGATAGTAATCCATTCTAATTAATCTTAAGATGCCTTTCTTATTGAATAGGGTAATTTAGAATGAACCTAAACTTAGGGTTAATCAAAATATATAATAAACCATTCACTAAAGGAAATTCATTAATTAACTTATCTTATAAATGACTTAAGGTGGGGATAAAATAGAGATTTCCTCTCTTTCTTCTCTTTATAACACTTAGTTTCTAAGTGTAGACTATATGAAATAAAACAAAATACTAAGTAAAATCCTCAAATCAATTAAACCACTTAAAGAGAAATCAACCCTTTATAAATTAAATCCCTCACACTTAGCAAATCTAAACTCTAAAGCCTAGTTAAGACATACCACATAAGCTTTAACACATGCACATTAGACTAAGTCACCATTTCTAGCTTTATGTTAGGGTGGTGCATGGTTTGATGTATGTTTGATTTTGTGATGTATTATTTTAAACTTGATGTTAGGGTGCATGTGTGTAGTCTAAATGTTAGGCCGATATTAGCCTAATCATGTTTTATGTAGGGGTTGAGCTTAAGGGGCCGCTATAATAAAAATATAAATAATTTTTGCTGTGTAGGTTGCTTAACCACTAAGAATAGCCCAAGTTAGGACATGTGGACTTGGTTACCCATGTATGGGGTGCTAAGTCCAAAATTATGAATATAATTGCTTGGGTTATATGGTGTGTTTAGCTAACACTTATTTTGGTGTAGCTAGATTTACTTTCCTTCTCTTTAATGTAATTTTTTGCATGATTAGGATAAGTGTTATGGGGATTAGGTTGAACATTGGTTATAAGACCAAGTCTTATACACCATGTGATGCCTTTGGATAAAACAACATCCCAATCAAGCCAAAAGAAAGAAAGAAATGGAGCAAATCAAAATGAAGAAATGAAAGATGAAGAGTGAAGAATGGAGGATGAAGAATGAAGACCCCCATAACACTTATCATTTTATAATTGTAATTATTCTTTCATTATACTGGGATGTATAAGGATAGAGCTAGGCTACCCACATTTTTTTTTGGGCTATACAGTGGCACCCGGCCGCATCGACCTCTTATTCTTTTGTAATAGCTTTATAAAAATTATTTGATATTTTGTTTAGCTTGTGCATTAAAAAATAGCACATCTTTTTATAGTTTCTTCATGATTAATGATTATTGTGTGGCCTGAATGAGATTAGACTCTTAGGATGAAAAATAAATTTTTAACCCCACTAACAACTCTGTGGTGTTTATTTTTTATGTTGAGGTTATTATTAAGTGTGTTAGGGGACACCACATAGTTCCACATATGTACTCATTGATCGGGTGCGACATTAAGGAATAGTGTACTATCTTGAGTTATAGAAGTCACTACCCAATAATGGACCTAATCACCTAATGAGGACTCCTAAGGCATGATGGGTATTCAAATGTACTAGAGATCTTTCACCTACTTTACATGGAAAAGTAAAGTAGGGTTTATTTTAAGCCAGGTTCATTAAGTTACCTATGGAGGCAAGCCCCCATAGTTAATTACATCCTAAGGAATGAGATTAAGAATACTTTTGATTAAGATAAATGATCATTATCTCCAAAGATTTCAAAGATAGGACTAACAACAAATTAGTTATTTTTAGAAAATCAAATGAGATTGATCAAAAGGAGGGAGTTATTATCGAAACTAAAGGGAGATGAGTAGGAGATGCTCATGATACTAAGAAATCTAGAGAGCATCCCAAACTATCCTATGATTGGGCTTTATATCTTTGAAATGAAGGAGAATTATATATTTGAGTTGAATTTTTATCAGAAATCTAGAGCTTACAATTTCATAATACAAGATTATTGAAATACCTAAAAGGTGAGGATTTATGCCTGTAGCCCACAAAAGGAAACATTGACCTCATATCCTAAATCTAGGAAACTTTGGCGAGTGCCAAAGCATGACCAAAATTTAAGGCAAAAATGGCTATATGGTTTACCTCCATAAGAGAGAGTAATCCACCACTCTGTTGGACTTATAATCACCTGAAATGGTCGCCAACTAACTTCTCTCATGATTTTAAATACATGTAAGCAATTCTTATGAATTGCAAGATAGCTAAGCTGTTATTTATTTAGAAAGAAGACTAAGTCCTTAAACACACTCTCTAAGAGACTAGATCATGAAGGACATGAATAATGACTTAAATCTAATGCAAATTTTGTTAAGTTTTATTTTAATTTTTGGATATTTTATTTGACACAGGTTATGGGATTTCATATGCCTAATGCATGAGAAAATTGGTTATGAGCTAAAATCAGAAAGAAGGAGGTGTGTTTCCACCATGGCTCTCAAAGGTCAAGCTATTTTCTCTGGCAAAGGTGGAAGCCCTCCATTAGCAAGAGTGAGACAATATGATTTATGCATGATATGAGATATACAACATCCAACTAAGGGGTTGCTAAATCTTTTATTATCTTGATTTATGTCCTATGCTTTAAGTGAGGTTATGAATTATTTAATTTAATTTTGAGTTGATTAATTGGATAGAAAATTTATTTTTTCCTATGAGCCTAATCGTATCAAGGCCATTCAACAATCACCAAATAATTAAGAAATTAGAAAAATCATGGCATCCTAATTGCAATCATAAACAAAACATCAATCAATTTATAGAGTTAGTGCAAAAGAAATGAGAGGCCGATGTGGTCGGTTTCCATCGCACAACCCGAAAAGAAATGTGGGTAGTCGAGCTCTACCCTTATACAACTCGAATTACAAATGAATGATTACAATTAAAAGGAATCCATATTATGGGGGTCTTCATTCTTCATTCTTCATTTCTTATTTTATTCATTTCTTCATTTTGATTTACTCTATTTCTTTCTTTATTTTGGTTTGACTTGGGAATGTGATTCCTTTAAAGGCATCACATGGTACATAAGATTTGGTCTTATGACCAATGTTTATTCTAATCCCCCATAACATTTATTCCAAATCTTAATTGCAAAATTTTCATCAAAATGGGAAAGGTAAATCTAACTAAACTTATAAAATAAAGATTAGCTAAACATACCACACAACCCAAGCAATTATATGAATAATTTGTACTTATCACCCCATACATGGGTAACCAAGTCCACATATCCTAATTTGGGTTATGCTTAGGGGTATAAGCAACCTGCACAACAAAAGTATTTATATTTTTATTACAACCCCTTAAGCTCAACCCCCTATAGAAAGCATGATTAGGCTAATATCGGCCTAACATGTAGACTACGCACATGCACCATAGCATCCAGTCTAAAATAATACCTCACAAAATAAACATTCATCAAACCATGCACCGCCCTAACCTAAAGTTAGAAATGGTGACTTGTCTATCGTGTGCCATTTAAGGCTTGTGTGGAATGTCTTGGCTAGGTTTTAAGGTTGGAATTTTCTAAGTGTGAAAGATTCAATTTAGATGGTGGTTTCATTTCAAGTGATTTAGTTGATTTGTCAATTTTAGTTGGTGATTTGATTTGGTTTGAATGAACCTGTACTTAGTTACTAAATGTTATGAAGAGAAGAAAGAGAAGAGAGCTCTCTTTCATCCCGACGTAAAAGCATTTCTAAGGTAGATTGATTAATGAGTTTTCTGTAGTGAATGATTTATTATGTATTATGTGTTTTAATTAGTCCTAAGTTTGGGTTCTCTTTAAATAGTCCTATTTAATAAGAAAGGTATCTTAGGATTACTTAGGGTGAATTACTATCACATAACACAACCATTCATTTCATTCCACCAAGTATATGCATGTGAATAATCTTAAGCATACATACATACATGCAATGCAAATTTTAGCACACTTTTATTGATGAATGCTAAGAGATATGATTTAAAATTTGGATATTCCATTGATACATGTCTTTATTATGTAGAAAAGAGGAATTTCTCATCCATTAACTAAATGCACATCCACATATATAAAAGTCATAAGTGAGTATAACGCCATTATTTTCTACACAAGGGGCATAAGGTACATGACCTACTTAGAGCTACTTAAAGTTTCGCATCCCTGCGATGTTTAAACTGATATACCACTTTTCTTAGATACATGTAAATGTATAAAAAGAACCCAAATGGATAAAGAATCATGCAAAAGATTATGTTTGATTTGCTTGTATAATTTACATGTGTAATATGAAGATCCTTCTTAAGTCATCACATAGAAATGTATAGGAATAGATTTAAGCAAGTGTTATGTTCTTCTCAAATGAACTATACACTTGCAAATCCTATGTAAATCTATGTTAAGAGAAGAAAAGAGAACTTCATAATACACATCTTATACTATAATCACATGCATGCTTATAAATATTCAAAAGTAGCATCACTTCATTCATAATCTTTTATTTATAGATTTTGAAAATAATTTTTAGTTTAATAGTGATAGTAGCCACTAATATTCTTAATTTTAGCCAACACATGCTATTTGACATAAAAGAAAATATTTTATTTAATTGATTTTTCAAAAGAAATGAATGCATGATTTCATATGGAAAACAATATTTAGCATGCTTGGAAAGAAATAAAGGGATGTAAACAAATGACTTCATTCACCCTAATTAATTTCTAAGGACAATCATATAAAATAAGATTATTTAAAATGAATCAAAATTCTTTAAGGAGATTTTTAATTTTGAATTTGATTTGACTTAGGAAATATGAAAAGAGTTTGCTCGTCTTAACCCATTTCCCCTATGTGTGAATTGGTTTTGTTTAATTTAGAATAATTATGTTGATTTTATATTTTGATTAGGTTAAGGTATGAATTAAATCCATTAATTACCCCTTACCACTTTAATATAATTATCCAAGTAATTATGAGCCAACATATGATATGCAATCACATGAAAATTAAATCAGCAATACACCTAAGAAAGGAAGGGGCCTAATGCAATTGGCTCATAATTATTGATTAATTAAGCTAAAGATCTTGATTAAGTACTTTTATAACCTTCTTACACATGTAGTTTGATTATAATTTCCTTTGGAATTCTCTTAGGTTATTGAACACCTAAGAATCTACCAAAGAATTGAATGATTAAATTTTGAAATGATTTGGTTTTGAGTTTGATTAGTTAATATTTTTTAATGAAGTGATTAAATTATTAATTAATTATAAATTGATTAAGTGTTACTCAAATGAAATAAACTTAGGGGGAAGGAGTAAAAAAGAAGTCCTAATCTTATTCCCTTTGTTCATTCATTATTTCATAGTGATTAACAAGTTTAATTAGTGAGTTTACCACTATTTAACATGTTAATTAATCATTTAATTAGTTAAGAGAGTGATTAAGAATGAAATAAGAAATTCCCCTAATTAATGAAGCAATAAATTCCAAGAAAATCATGAGAGGCAGAGGTCATCCCATTAATTAATCTTAGAAAGTTTAAAATTAATTATTAGAGTATTTAGTGAGTAATTAACTTAATCACATTTCTAATAAAACTAAAATTAAGTGAAAATTACTATTTTAAACTAATTGATTTTAATTTTATATTATTCTCCTCTAAATTATCTTTAAAATGAGTTTTTATTTGTAATTTTTGAATTTTTCTACAATTAGTTATGATTTTAGAAAGTTTCACCATTAAAATCAGATTAATTAAGCCTAACTAATCCCATCGGGCCACATGGCGGCTGATGCGGCACATTTTCCACTTGGTGTGATGGGATAAGTTATTTAAGTTATCACATCTGTCGACTGAGTCAGCTAGCAGCGGACTCATCTTCTCTGCGGGTCGTCTGATCTAAGATCGGACGACCGAGATCAATTCCGCAATTTAAGAATGAATTAGAGGGGATCAAGCATGATCTAATAACAACCGTCCATTCCAATCATGCAGAACATATGGCGTATGATCCTCCTTTTTGAGCAATAAGAGATAAACACCATTCGTCTCTCCTTGTTCAATTCGAGCTCACCTGAGCTCAGATTAGGATTAAAATGATCCTACAGCTTCGGAATGAGGGGGGATGCACATCCAACGGTCAAGATTTCATGGGATGAGGATTTCCTTCAAGAAGGACCAACAATGATTTCCTATAGCCACAATTTCAAGCAATTATTTCACCGGACGATATCACCGGTGCTTATAATGGAGGAAGTAGCTTCATCTAGTTGAGACAAAGCCTTGTTGAAAAAATCTGGCCTTGGTTTGAAGTAGTTTGCTTGGTTGATCAAGCTCCCCTTCAATGGCGATTGGCTTTGATTGAAGTGGTGCTTCCCGTGGCTTGGAGACTTGAGAAATGACTTGATTGAGCTCAACAAAGTCCACTGATGGTGTGCATAATGTTAATTTGATTTTAGTTGAGAATTGAGTGAGTTGGAATTTGAGCTCACCTCCCTTATTTTAGCTTTGAGTAAAACCAAGAAGGAGAAATGGGGGAGCTCAAGAATGGCTTGGAAAAGCTTGGGGAGGCTTTGATTCATCCTCTCTAGCTCCGAGGAAATGATTGATTATGGTTTGAGTGTGAATGAGGGGGAGTATATCTCGCCCTCCTTGGATCAGATGGTGAGAGGCTGAATTACCATTTTTTATCAATGGCTCGGATTGGAGGCATGATTTGAGTTGCAAAACACCCCACATGGGTCATTTTGGATGGTGGAGTGAAGGAGAGTGGATGCCCATGTGCTAGGTGAGTGAATTTGGAGTTCCAAGTATTCAAATGCCATTGGACAGATCAGTTTAGTCTTTCCTTGGGTCATGGCCGACCCAAGCTCATTGGGTCATGTTCACCACCTCCTTGGTGCCCATGTGGATATAGAAGGATGCCAAGTGGCCAGAAAGAATGACCAAATTCAAGTGAATTTGGTCATAGGATACTTGACCTAGGGGAAAATGGTCATTTGGCCATGATTTTGATTTGGGCAGATTTGAAATGATTCAAAAATGGGTTGGGCCAAATTTCAAGTGATTTGGAGTTCATTTGATTTGATTTGGTTCAATTTGACCCATTTTAGTTGGGTCAAATTGGGTTAGGTTGACCAATTGGTCAAATTGGGTCAAACCATGGGTTGGTCAAGTTCAAATGATCATTTGGAGCTTATCATTGGTTTGGTTTCAATTTGGTTTATATTTGGTTTTGGTTCATTTAGGTTCATTTAGGTCAAATGGGTCAAGTTGACCAATTTGACCCATTTATTTAGGTCATGGGTTGGTTTAGGCTTGGTTGATCATTTGAAATGTATTGCAAGCTTTGGTTTCAATCAATTTTGGTTGGTTTGATTTCAAGTTGATTTGACCTTTTAGGTCAAGTTGGGTTCATGGTCAATTGGGCTAGGTTGGGTCTAATTGGATCAATTGAAGCTTTGGTCAAGTTCAATAATCAATTTAGAATGAATTTGACCCATTGGTTGCAATCAATTTGGCTTAGATCAAGATTTGACCCATTTTGACTTTTTAGGTCAATTTGGGTCAACTTAGGTCAAGTGGCCAATTAGGCTTGGTTTGGCTCAATTGATGACTTGGTCATGTTCAATCATTGATTATGGATTTAGATCAATGGTTTCAATCAATTTGGCTATAGTGAATTTTGGCTTAGTTTGGGTTTCATTTGGGCTAAGTGTTGACTTGGTCAAAGGCTAGGTTTGACTTGGTTTGACCCAATTTGGTGATTGATCATCTAGGATGATTGTTGATCACAATGTGAGGCTTTGATGGCTTAGTTCAATCCAATTTGGGTTGGATTAGAATTTAGCTCAAAAGTTAGGTCACTTTGGGTCAAGTGAGCCTAAATGGGTCAATTGGCTTGATCAAGGCTTGATTCAAGTTTGGTTGAACTCACATATGGACTTATGATGGAAATATAAATCCAATTGCAAGTGATTTGGAGTCAAATGGGTTTTGGTTCATTTGATAATTTCAAGTCAAAAGGATGAACATGGGTTTGACTTGGGTTAGTTTGATTTTGGTTTGATGATTGTAGTTTATGTTTATATTTGGGCATGTGATTGAAGAAGTGATTGTTTGAAGAAAATCAAGGGTTTGGATTGATTTGAGAATGATTTGGCTAAATCAAGAAATTTGACTTGAAAGGATATAAGTTGGATTTTGGATTTGGGTTTTGAATTTAGTTTTGGTTATTTGAATTTATATTTCATTTGTATTTGTGAGTATAAATGAGGATATAAATGGGTTATGAAAAAAATCTTTTGAGTTTGGAATGATTTGGATTTGATTTGAGCTAAGTCCATAAGATGAAATCAAAGGGCTTAGGAAATGTTTTGGATTTGAATTCAATCATGGTTTTGATTTGGAATTGATTTTGATTTGATTTTAATTGATTTATGATTTGAGAAAATCAATTGAGTTTATAATTGATTTAAGATTTGGATTTGATTTATGATTTGAAAATCAATTGAGTTGGAATTGATTTAAGATTTGATTTTGAAATGATTTATGATTTGAAAATCAATTGAGTTTGATTTGATTTGATTTGGATTGGTTTGAAGGAGGAAGCAAGGGTTGGGTTCAAGCTATAGGGTAGGCAAGTCCTAATACCCATAGGCATAACTTTATGGCTAACTCTCTAGTCTCTAGGGTTAAGTTATGTTCACCTAATCACTAGAAGTGTCTTAAGACTAAGAACTCTGTGTAGGAGTCTATGTCTAAGATGGAGAAGTTGAAAGCTCACTCCAAAGTGAGGTCAACAAAGGCTCCCAATAGGTGTGTGACTCAAGGCATACCACATATTGGTGTTGAGATGATCAACAACGTTGAGCGATCAAGCACTAACAAATGATCTACTCCTAAACTCAGGTGTAGAAGGAATCAAGATCTGGTGCAATGCAACTCTACTTATGTCAAAACATAGAGAGGCGAAGGAGAATCCACTAATTGAGTATGTGAGCCTTCCACTAGGGAAAAGGTTCAAGTTATCCTTGGGGATAAGAGGTTGTGAAATCCAGGGGATTAAATTTGGAATCCGGGATAAAAGATGTGAACCTTCCACTAAAGGTTTGGGTTGGATTGACTCCACTAGGAGATTGGAAAGATTTGCATCTCATTTAAGGAGAATGATTGATTTGTTTAATTTGACTCACTAGGGGAGGATGGTTGATTTTTGTTTTTTTTAAATTTTGAATTTTGAGATGGATTCATCGGGACCAGGTTGAGTAGGGGCCATGTTGGCCAGCCTACTTGATTTATCCAAAGGGGTAGATACAACCACATTAAGACTATCCAACGGAGGGTTGCCCTTTCTGCATGCATACTAGAAAGAAAGCACAGTAGACTTATATCTTCCAAAGTGGGGATCAGTCGCTGGGATAATCAGTGGGTGAGGAAATGGATCGAACCCAACCTTAGGATGACTACTGAGTGAATGCCTCTAGGGGACTTAAATCAGCTCAAAGATAGTCAAAATTAATTTTATTTTAATTGTATTTGATGGATCCTGTTGGTTTGCGATGGACTGAAGCCATGTCAGCCTTGACCTAAATTCAGATTTATCGATCCAAAGGGAGTAGCTTTCTTTAGGGAGAACTATCTAACCAAATGGGTGCCTTTTGGTTTGCTATGGTCAATTCAGAAAAGAAAGCATGGGGACTCACATATTTTCTAAATAAAAAGACCACTAGGGTGACACATTAGTGCGATAACATGTCAACTACCTGGGTCGCCTCATTAATTTCCATGCTTGAAGGAATGTGTAGTAGACTTACATCTTTCAGAGCAAAATGATTTTTAGGGCAACATGTTTATGGAAAAATAGATTGAACCCATCCAAAGGGTGACGCAGAGAGAGTGCCAACCTAGAGACTTATCTAACTCAAGTTAGTCAGGCAATTTCTATAGGGAGTTTTGCTGACACCGCCCTAAAGATAAGATGTCTGCTTGGGAAAGGGGCCACTCGGCACTTGAATTCCTAATCCACAAGTGAATAAATTTATTTATTTTATTCATTTATTTATCATGGACCCTATTGGTTTGTGAGGCATCTGAGAAGGAGGTTATATCGATAAACCTATCTCCATTTATGGTCCCAGGGAGAATCTGCATCCACGAATAAATTCTCTAATTACAGGGGTGGCTACTAGGAAAGGGGGACTGTCCAATCCAAATGTAACTCGGGTAATGTCAAAATGGGGTCGCTAAGAACATGATCCAAATGGAGTTCCCACAGGGAAGGTGTCGCTAGGGGATTTATCCAAAGCCCTGTAAAAGAAAGCCCGTAGGTATTCGGTGGCCAGTACAAGGAGAAAGCGCGGAGACTCACATCTGCCAAGAGTGGTATATCCACCAGTGGGTCATTGTCAGCATAATAAACAGCAACCAACTTAAAGTACCTGTCAATTTATGACAATCAGCCTAGGAAGAAAGCATCAAGGACTCACATTTTTCTATAGAAGAATTGATTGATGGGATAGCCTTCGCTTGATAGCTATCCCACCTAGGGCTTACCAATGAGTGAATACCATTGGGGGACTTATATGAGCTCAAAGTAGTTGAGAAGAAAGGAGCCACTGGGAGACTTATCCTAAACCTCAAATATACTCAACTTAGTTAGTGCTTGATGGCTAGTTCAAGAAGAAAGCATGTAAGCTTACATCCTCTTAAAAAAAGTCAACCTGAGGTAGCTTATTGGCTACGCAATGAGGCCTACCAAACTAACAAGGAGCTCATTATTATGCAATGGTTAGTGTGAAGAAAGCACGGACTCACATCCTGCTAAACAAATGATCACTGGGTGGTGAGACATAGCTGTAAAGATGTCACCACCCTAGAGTAATGAGTGAGTGCCATGGGGCTTGCTCCCATATCAAAATAGCTGATAAAAGATATGTGTTTGTGTGTTATGTTAAAGGAGGATAGGATGCCACTTGGGTTCTCTTACACCTATCCTAAAACACACTTAAGAGTTGATGAAATGGTGCCAACATTGGCAGTTGTGATCCCACTAAGAAAGGATGCCGCTTGGGTTCTCTCACACCTAACTTAATCGTGCTAGTCAAAATGGGATGCATCTTGGGTTCTCTTACACCTACTCTAATAGCACTGGGGAATCATGTTTAATTTGTGTTTATGTTGTGAAAGAAGGATAGGATGCCTCTTGGGTTCTCTTACACCTACTCTAGTAGCGCTGGGGGAATCGTGTTTAATTTGTGTTCTTATTATGAAAGAAGGATAGGATGCCTCTTGGGTTTTCTTACACCTACCCTAAACACATTGTGATAGATTTGTAAACAAGCAAACAATGCTTCGAATGAAGAGAATATTTTGATGAATTGGAATGGAATTTTTGAAGATAATTATTTTCAAACATGATTTTATGGATAGTATTTCTTCAAATAGAGCTCATTGATTGAAAGCATTTGGTGTTTCCATTTATAATTTATAAGTTTATAAGATCCTCGTTGCTAGGCCTTCTCTCTGATAAAATGCCCTTCTCAAGTGGGTTCAAACTTACCTCCCATTTTTTGACGGGAAATAATTGGTCTCCTTAGAGCTAAAATAAGCTCTCTTACTTGAAAAGCTCTAGGGCGGACCAGCTTGTTATGAGCTAGAATCATATTGGCTTTGTATAACTCGAGGTTCTGGCATGCCCGTAGGCATCTCTCCAAATCTTTGAGCTCTTCTAACCGCAACTGGCATTCTGTTTGGTAGTGATTTTACTACTCATTGCTATCCTTAGTGATGGGAGTTGAATTTCTAATGGTAGAATGGCTTTAGACCCATATACTAAGGAGAATAGGGTAGATTGGGTTGGAGTTCTAAATGTGGTGCGGTATGCCCACAAAGCTTCAACTAGCTTCATGTAGCCACTTGTTATCGAGTGTCTTCTTGTATTTGAATGAGAGTTTTGCTTGCTAAGCCATTGATGATAGTAGATAGTGGAGTATCTAATCTATGTGTCTCCGCAAAGCTATTGATCTTGGTGCTTTTGAATGCAATACTATTATCAGATATAATTCATCGAGGCACTATAAACCTATATATGATATGATTCCTGAAGAACTAGAGCACATGTTGAGCTGTGACCTCTCTAAATGAGATTTCCTCCTACCACTTAAAAAAGTAGTGCCTAGAATGAGCCTTAGAAGAAGGATCACCCACTATGTGTCACTCACTGGCCATGAGGCCAATGTATGATGTAGAATGCTGGGTGGTTGGTGAAAGACCACACTGTGTACATGACATTGGTGGCATATCTAGATACATCCAAGCAGTCTATAATCATCATGGGCTAGTAATATCATAATTGATCTTGGCCTTCATCTTTGGATCGATTGATGTGCTCGACAGACCAATGTACCTTAATGATCTTACGCTTTGTGTTTATCTAAATAGCGTAATCGCATTTGATCAAAAGATTGTAGTACAAGGTGTCGTCCATAAGAGCATAGGAGAGAGCTCTTTACTTCATCTTATGGGCTTATGATTTCTCTTGAGGTAGTTTGCCTATGTCCAAGTAATCTATGAATGGTTGCCTCCAATCCAACTCATCGTCTTTATTGGCAATGACAACCTCCCCTTCAAGAAAGAATGTCTCGATGAGTTCAACATCAATAAGAGATAATACTTATCTATTTTGGACCCTTATTGGAATGGACTCATCTTCCGGACATGCCAATTTCATGGCGAGTTTGGCCAAAGCATCTGCTACTACGTTCTCTCCTCGAGGAATCTTACAGATGGTGACCTCAAGGATTTGGGCTAACAACTTCATGGTATACTTATGGTAGTGATGAAGTTTAGGTTTTGGAACTTTATAGGACCCAGCAATCAGGTTGATGACCAGCTAGGAATCCCCATAAATATTGATGCTTTTAACACACACTGTAATGGCTAACTCCAGACTGATAATCAGAGCCTCATATTCGTCTTCATTATTGGTGCATGGATTGGAGAGATAGTATGAGAATTTTATCACATCACAGTCTGGAGTTAAAATAACTATTCCTACCCTTGCCTTTCCTATAAAAGTAGATTATGGTTCTTCTCCTTTGGAAGTGCACCATCAAAATACATCTCCCAATGGATGCTGTCCCTAAGTTCATAATTTGTTCATCGGGAGGTCATCACTAAGCCGAGAATCATCAAGAAGTGGGTGTGCTGCTAAGAAATCTATTAGTGTATGTCCTTTCACAACACAGAGGCATATGAATGAAATGTCAAATTATGAAAAAATCATGGACCAACACGCCAATCATCCGGATAGCTTTGGCTGTGTCATGAGATATTACAGTGGATTGATCCTGGAGATCAAATTCACTTTATGAGAAAGCATATAGTATCGTAGCTTTTGGGATGCGAAGATGAGATCTTGGCAATGTTTCTTAATAGGTGGGTAGTTTGCTTCAACAGGGATCAGATGACGGTTGAGATAATAGAGAGCGTTCTCCTTCCCTTCATCATTGGTTTGGGCCAACAAAGCGTTAAGGGAGCCGTCTAATGCAGCAGTATAATGGATAAGTGGCTTGTCGGGGATAGGGGCTGCTAGAACTAATGGCTTCATCAAATATTGTTTGATGTCTTCAAAAGCATGCTGACACTTATCATCCCACTTGAACTTAACATCTTTTTTGATAAGTGCTAAAAATGACTTGCTTCTCCCTGATAGATGGGAGATAAGCCACCTTTGATACACCAACCGCTCTTGGAAAGATCTGAGTTGAGTTAGACTTTTAGGGGGTGTCATTTCTATGATGACTTTGATCTTTTCTTGGCCTATCTCTATTCCCCAGTGTCAGACAACAAACTCAAGGAACTTCCCTGAAGCTACTCTGAATGCACACTTCAGGGGGTTCATTTGTAGGTTGTATTGTCTTAACCATTTGAAAACTACTCAAGTCAAAAGATTATTCCCTTTTCTTTTCTTTACTTGACTACTAGATCATCAACATAACATTCAACTTGATGAATGAGTTGAAGATGAGTCATGGCCCATTGGTATGTAGGACGATTTTAAGGCCAAAATGACCTTATAACAATATATTTGATCGGTTTGAAAAGCTTTCTTTCATCCTCGGGGCCATCTTAATTTTGTTGTAGCATGACCCATCCATAAAGAGAGAATATGCATGAGATGAGGCGATGTCCACCATTAATTCTAGTAGGAAGAAATTCATCCTTAGGACATGCCTTATTTAAGTCCCCCAAATTGATGCATAGTGAATTTGGTCATTCTTTTTCTTAACCGACATTAGCTAACTGGTAGGGTTTTTCTTTCTCGAAACCAACATCATTTTTGACTTCATAAATAACTGTTTGATTTCTAATCGCATGCCCTAGGAGCTTGCTTGATAGATAGATTATTACTAGTTTGTAGTTTCTACGCCGTGAGATAATACAAGCATCTCTTCATAGCTCCAAGCAAAGTAGTCCTTAAACTCAATCATAGCCTAATTAAGTCATTGGTTTCTTCTTCATGAGAACTATGTATGTGATCTTCTTTGCTCGAGGTTGATTTCTTTGAGCTTGTCGATGATTCAATTGATTTATTCTTCAAATTCTGGAGGTGCATCTTTGATTTGAAGATATCAGAATCATCTGAAGATTCTAAACACACATCCTCATAAGAGTTAGTGTGGTTTGAGAAGATCTTATCAGACTCCAGATGATTGGTGACAACTAAACAATATTCATCATCGTCGACTGGACCCACTGTACCAAATCCTAGTCCTGATCTTGATTGTGCATCCCTTCCTTTATTGTCCTGCAACTTCTTAAAATATTTTGACCTATGCCTAGACCATGTGTATGGAATCAAACCTTTCTTTACAGGATTATGAACACAAAGTGAGTACCAATCAAAAGATAATTCTATTAAATCTTTATATGAATTATTCTCAAGTTCTACATATGCTTCTAGACTTGAGGATGATGATCCGATAGGAATCTCTTTGGCTTGACACCATGATCTAGGGGCTTCCTTAACTACCCTCAAATTTTGAAAAGAAAGTGGGGTTAAAGGTTCCCAACCTGCCTAATGGTTTTACATAATCATTCAATACATTCATGCTTTTTCGGAGGCTGATCTTCATCATGCCTAGTGTGTCACTTCCAATGAAACTGTTGAGAGGTTGGTGTCGCTAATCACATGAGACTTGTCCTGATTCCATGTCTATGTGAATAGTAGAGTACTTAGGAACGGAACATAGTGGTGGCCAACTAGGGGGTCTTCCACCTCTGGAATTGCCTCTGTATCTACCTCTGCCTCTACTTGGTGTAGGTCGAGCCATCCTACCCATATGTCCATATGGTGGAACGAGCTATGGTGAAATGTAACATGCAGCACTACCTCTTCCTCGGTGTCCCTTTCTCACTCACTTGTACTTTCTTTTTCTTTTTCTTCTTTTTTTTTTCTTTTGTATTCAAATTTTGGCCAAGTTCATGTGAATATACATTTTGATTAGTAGGTTGCATCCTCATATATCTCAACCTCTTTAATTGAGATTGGCTTTTCATCTCTTTTGACACAATATTCAATTTCATCTCTTTAAAACTTGATGCATTAATGAAGGGAGGATGGAACCATCTTGTTCTGGTGTATCCAAGGCCTACTGGGCAAAGAAGCAAATGATGTATTTGAATCAATTATATAGAACTTGGCTTCAATCTTCCAGTCACCTATTTCCAAAGGTAACACTATAGAGCCCAAAGCCCTCTCACCCCGTTCATTGAATCCTTTTACCATCCTTCGATCTCCTCAGAGCTTAGATATGTCAATCCTCAAATAGGAAAGAGTTTTTAGGCTCATAATGTTTACTGATGCACCAAGATCAACCAACACCCTAGAAAGTCTGAATCTGCCCATATCCACAATGATGTAGAGGGGACAATTGTGCTCCATATCTCCTAGAAGATGATCTTCATCAGTGAATGTGACTCATTGGGCTTCTCTTGAATAATGTGCCTCTTCTCCAACAAATGGACCGAAGCATATATTTTGGATCAAGAAGGGCCTTGATTAATGATTCTCTCATCTCTTTGGATAAGACATCATATATGTTTAGCGGCAACTTTGGTGACATTTTAATCAACTCTGGGCTAATCCTCCATAAGCATATCCATGGGCGGAGCATCCTGTGGAGGGGTTTCTTGATCGCTGGAACCAATGACTTGCTTGCCCTTATCTTGAGGTGCTACTTTAGGAGGTAGAACTTTCCCTAAGGTTGACTTCGGACTTCATGAGATGGTTTAATGGAAAGTTATACCGCTCATCAGTTCACCTAGCTTCTCTATAGGACCCTAAGAATTCATTCCATCTCAAGAGGTGAACCTTATTATTGAGAAGGAAAGTCCATCTCAAATTAGAAAGAGGATGATTAGTTGTTATAATTAAGAAAGAGTTTTTTAAAGAAGAGTAGAATCAAATAACCCATCAAAAGTGATAATGTATGTAATTCTTTTATTCCTCGATTTCTTAGATTTAAAAGAAGGTACATAGTAGAAATCTAGTAAAGTAAGTGGGGTGAGGGATTTGATGATCTCATCCACTAATACAAGATGTCTATTACAAGAAGAACTAGCTAAAGTAGGAATGTCGGCTGAAGTAGTAGCTACAACGGTGGAATGGAGGTTGGACTTGGTTGGTGGTTATGCTACTTGGCTATCCTGGGCAAGTATGGGTGGTCGCACCATTCCCACTTTAGTTATCTTTGACAACTTGAACCTTCCTTGATGTTGGAGGTTGAGCTTCCTTAAACAAGGAAAGTTTCTTGATTTTAGAAATAATATTTTTAGAGGTTCGGGATAAAGAGATATTCCATCCTGTTGACCTCATTTTTAGAATGAGTTCTCAACCCTTCCATTTTAGACATAGGACTCCTCTTAGATATTAAGAGATCCTTAGTCTTAAGACACATCTAGTGATTAGGTGGACACTCAGCCTAGATCTTGAGACTAGAAGAGTTAGCCATAAGAATAGGTCGCCTTGTGTTAGGAAATTTGCCTACCTTATAAACCACTCCTCAAATTCCTTCCTTCAATTCAAACTCCAAATCAATCTTATTTGATTTTCTCCCAACTCAAATTAATAACACATGATTGAAATTCATGATCAAAATCCAAATTCAAACTCCTAATTCAAAATCTTTCCTAAGTCCTTCTCTCTAAGGACTAGCCTAAACCATCTTCAAATCAATTCAAACTCATGGAATTTTCTCATAACTCATTTATATTCACATATATAATTAAAAGAAAAATTCAAATCAATCCAATCAAACCCAAAATTCAAATTCTAAACTCCAAAATTTCCTTCTTAAGTCCTTAGTTCCCTCTCAAGGACTTAGCCTAAATCATCTTCAAAATAATTCAAACTCATGAGATTTTCTCACAACTCATTTATATTCTAATTTATATTCACATATATAAATGAAATATAAATTCAAATTAATCAAATAAAATTCAAAAATTCAAACTCAAAACTTCAAATCTTTCATAAGCCCTTAATTTCCTCTTAAGGATTTAGCCTAGATCATCATCAAATCACTTCAAATATTTGAAATTTTCCCATAACCAATTTATATTCTCATTTATATTCACATATATAAATGAAGTAAAAATTCAAACAATCAAAACCACTTCCAAAATTCAAACTCAAACTCATTCAAAATCCAACCTGCCTTTCAAGTCAAAATCTTGAACGTAGCCAAATCAACTTCAAATCAAGCAACTCTTGATTTTCCTTCATGATTAATCTTCAATCATGAATCCAAATATAAATACAAACTTCAATCACTAACCAAAACTCAAAAAATTAAGCCAAAATCCATTAATTTTCTTCCTTTGAATATGAAATTGTCAAATGAATCAAAACTCATTTGACCTCAAATCACTTGCAAATGGATTTATATTTCAATCATAGGTCCATATGCAAGTTCAATCAAACTCAAATAAAGCTTTAACCAAGCCATTTGACCCACTTAGGCTCACTTGACCCAAAGTGACCTAAAGTGCCATTTATGAGCTAAATTCTAATCCTAACCAAAATAGATTGAACTAAGCCCATTTATATCTCTCATCATGATCAACAATCATCATGGGATGATCAATCAATCAAATTGGGTCAAACCAAGTCAAACCTAAGGGTTGATTAAGTTAACACTTAGCCAAAATGAAACCCAACATAGCTAAAATCCACTATAGGCAAAATTAATTGAAACCAATGATCTAAGTTCATTCATGACCAATGTTTACATTTGACCGAGTCAACATTTGAGCCTAACCTAGCCTAATTGGTCACTTGACCTAAAAAGTGAAAATATGTCAAAAATTGATCTAAGCCAAATTGATTGAAACCAATGGGGCAAGTTCATTCCAAATCTTGTTGAACTTGACCAATACCAATTGGCCAAGAACCTAGCCCAATTGACCTAAACCCAACTTGACCTAAAGGTCATATTGAGCAAATTCAAACTTAACCAAAATTGATTGGAAGCAAAGATACCAATCCACTTCATAACTAACCAAACCAAAACCGCCCATGACCTATAGGTCAAATGGGTCAAATTGATCAACTTGACCCATTTGACCTAAATGAAGTCATATGAACCAATTTCAAACATAAACCAAATTGAATCAAACCAAAGCCACCAAAACATTTTAAATGGTCATCTGCACTTGACCCAACCCTTGGTTTGACCCAATTTGACCAATTGGTCAACTTGACCCAAGTTGACCCACTTTGACCTAAATGGGTCAACATGAGCCAAACCATACCAAATGAACTCGAAATCCAATGAACCTTGGCCAAACCTATTTTATCAACATACCCAACATATCCAAATTCAAAAATCAGCCAAATGACCATTTTACCCCTAGGACATAGGGTAAAGTTTGGCCAATTCAGAATTTGGTCAAACCCTTTCATACCTACTTGACTCTCTAGTAGATCAAGTGAACCCTAGGAGGGTGGTGCACCCAACCCATGGGTTTGGGTTGCAACCCCCCATATTGGCCAAACCGCACATGGCTTGAAAAGGCCACATGGAAAACCTCTTCCCACTTATTTTGAGCACATGGCCACTCAACTAATCCACTCCCTAGCCTAAAACGAACTCAAGGATAGCTCTAACAGGTCAAACAACCCATTAACTCTTGGAAATTGATCCAAAATGGCATGTGAAGCTCCAATCATCTGATTTCCATTGGGGGAGATATACTCCCCCTAATTCACTTCAATTCCAACATAGCCACAACCGATTGAGTATGAGATAGTCATAGGAGCCATTTGCAAGTGATCTTAAGCTCTCTAGTGGGAGATTGAAGTTGACATTTTTTAATTTCCCTTAAGTGAAAATAAGGGAGCTCAATTGAATTGCCAACTTTCTCCACACTCAAACTCTACTCAATTCCCCTTGCACACTCCATCAGTGAGCTCAATCGAGCTTGCTTATACCCTTTCCCAAGCTCCAAAGGCAAAGGAGGAGTCACCTAGGCCAAGGCCGAGCTCAAAGAAAGGAGGAGGTGACCCATAGGAAGATCCACTCAAGCTTAGCCTCTCAAACTTTCAGCAAAGCTTTGTCTCAACCAAACGAAGCTTCTCTAAGAGAATCGAGAGCCGGTGATCACCTCTGGTGAGGTTGGATATGATCACAAACTCAATGTGGAGTTTTGTAAAAAAATGTTAATGAAATTTTCAACTGTTGGGATTAGCTTTAGATGGTGTGTGTAAAATTTCATCCCAATTGAAGCTCGATCGAGTTGGATCATTTAAGCATGCTCCATGGCTACGGCAATGAGGATGGATCTCGCCATCCATGCACATTTTGGATGGACAGATTAAACTGATTTATTTTGTTATCCCCTTTGATCCATTTAATCTCAATCATCCAATCGATTGGACGGCCGAGAAAGTACAAGCCGCCACGGTGCTAGGATGTGACATTTTAAAATACCAACGAGGCGATGACGCGTGTAAAGTGCAGCCGTGTTAGCTGCATGTGTGGCACATCGTAGGGATTAGGGATTTAAATAGGATTTAAATAATTCTAATTAATTACTTAAACTTCTAAAATTCATATCTCAACCTAAAAAAATTAGAAAAATATGAAATAAATTGCATTTGGAAGATAATTGAAAATAGAATATTCTAAAATTGATTTTAATTAATTTTGAATAATGTCTTTCTATGATTTTAGGTTTTATTGGAAATCTTAATTTACTAATTACCCTCTAATTAATACACTAATTATTCCTAAACTTCTTGAGTATTTTTTGGTGGATGACTTCTACCTCCTCTAATTTTCTTGGGATTTATTGGTGGCTTAATTGAGGAATTGCTAATTCATTTCTTAATTACCCCTTGATGTAATTGAGGTTAATTAAGGGTTTGATTAGTGGTTTAATCCTTTATTGAAGTTGATTAAGGTCTATTTCAGTGAATAAGAGGTTTAGGGAATAATTTTGGGGCATTTCTCCTAAGCTATTCCTTAAACCCCCTTCTCTTTCTTAATCCTCTCTTAATTAAGGGCTTGTTCACTAATTACCCTCTTAATTAATTTCTTAAAAGTCTAAAACTTTCCAAAACTCAATTAATCCACTTGGGGTAGATGGTTAGATGTTCAAGAGTCTAAGTTCAATTAAGGAAATCAAAATTCAACTCATATGTGTGAGGGGTGTTTTGAAATTACTTAAGTTAAACCCCTTAGTTTAATTAATCATTAATCATGAGCCAAATTACATTATGCTTTTTCTTCCTAGGTGCATTACCAATTTAAATTCCTTGTGAGATTTTATGTCATCTCATTAGCTCATAATTATTTGATTAATTATACTAAGGTGGTGTAGGTAAGGGATAATTAACATGCTTAATTCATACCTTAACCTAATCAAAATATAAAATGAATCTAATCACCTCAAAATTGAACAAAAATATCAAACACATGTGGGAATGGGTTAGGAACAGCAAACTCAACTCACATTTTTCAAATTAAATCAAATTCAAAATCAAACAAAAATCACATTAAACAAACTTTGATTTGCTTTAAGCTTTCTTATTTCATAAAATTATCTTTATGAATTAATTAAAGTGAATGTGTTTACATGCTTTACATGCCTTCATTGTTCTATCTCTTTCCCAATATGCTAAATATGTGTGTCATATGATTTCATACATTCATACTTTTCAAAAATTGAATTTAAAATGAAAATGTTTCCTTTATGTTAAATTGCTTGTTTTGGCTAAAGTAAGAATATGAGTGGCTATTATCACTATTAAATCCATATTATTTTTAAGATATATGAATCAAATATCAAAACTAAAAGTGTGTTACTTTTATCTTAGTTATAAGTTTGCATATGAGTAAAATATAAGGATGTGTTTAGTGCAAGTTTTCCTTTACCTCTCTTTTAGTATAGTTTTGAATAGGATTTGACAAAGTGTATAGTTCATTTGAAAAGAATCTAACACTTGCCTAACTTCATATCCTATTCATTCCTATGCTATTACTCAAGAAAGATACCTATACTTGTACATATAAATTTTATACAAAAAAATAAATAAATCAACCAACATAAACTTTTGCATCCTTTCTTTTCCATTAATTTCTTTTGTATACATGCTTGAACTTAAGGAAAGTGGTATATATGGACAACCCTGGGGTTGTAGGCTTTAAGTAGGTCTAATAGTTGGTTAATCGACTCACTTATGCCTTTCATATATTCATAAGTGCATATGAAAATTGGATGAGAAACCCCCTTTCTACTTAATGAAAATCATGCATCATAAACATTCAAATTTTCTCAAGTAACTTACTTAGCATGCATCATAAATTGTGCTAAACAATCCCATTTGGTATGTAGAGATATGCTTAGGATCCATTCATATGCATGTTATACATGTTGGGAAAGAAATGAAGTGATGTATGTTTTGTGAATTTAGTTCATTTTAATTAATATTAAAATGCCTTTCTTTTGAGTGAGTTTGTTTAGAGTTTATTTAAACTTAGGATTAATTAAAACACATAATAAAATATTCACTAAACAAAACTAAAACTTGAATCCACTTTGAAAATTACTTAGGTTAGGGAAACAAAGAGAAGTTCTCTTCTCTTTCCCTCTCTTTACAACTTAGTAATCAATTGTAGGATTCATTTGAACCTAATCAAAACATAAAATAAAATCAACCCAAAATAATTACATCACTTAAATGAAACCCTCCTCTAAGTTGAACACTCTTCACACTTAGAAAATTCTAACTTAAAGCCATAGCTAAGCATACTACACAATCCTCTAAAGCACACACATTAGGGTAAGTCACCACTTCTAGCTTTAGGTTAGGACAGTGCATGGTTTGATGCTTGCTTTTATTTTATGATATATGTTTAGTCTAGATGTTAGGATGAATGTGCGTAGAATGAATAGGGCAATCTTAGTCTAACCATTGTCTTCTGCAGGGGATTGTGCTAAAAAGGCATTGTAAATAAAAATACAAATGCTTTTGTGTTTATACCCTTAAGCATAATCCAATAGGCCAGGTGGACTTAGTCACCCATGTGTGGGGTGATAAGTCCAATATAAATGCTTGAGATTTTGTGTGATTTGTTTAGCTAATCTCTATTTTGGAGGTGTTAGCTAGATTTACTTTTCCTTTTCATGTAATTTTTATAATTAGGATTTTAGAATGATTGTTATGGGGATTAGGATGAGCATTGATCATAAGATCTCATCTTATGTACCATGTGAAGCCTTTGTAGCATCCACCTTTCAACCATCCAAAAGAAGGAACCAAAGAAGAAATAACAAAAGAAGAAGAAAGAAGAAAAGAATAATGAAAAAGCAAAGTTTTAAGACCCCCTATAACAATGAGTTCCTTGGCTAATTGTATCTAATTTATTTATAATGGGTATAAGGGTAGACTACAATTTAATTTATTTTTGGTATGGTACCACAATGGCCCTCTTACTTTATAAATTGATTAATTTGTTTAGCATTAGTGGCATACTTTTCTTAGTTTCTTCCTTGCTTTATGTATGGCCTGGATGAAGATAAGGCTCTTAGGAAAAAATAAATCTTCTACTAAATTTAACAATTCAAAACTAAAAATAAAGAACTCATTACCTCACCTAAAGCTTAGGCTAAAATCAAGATAAAAGAATTAGCAGCCCTTTAGCTGGATGAGTACTTCTTTTATAATATCATGCATAAATGCATATTATTTTTACTCTTGATTGGAGGGCTTCCACTTTTGTCAGAGAAATTTGGCTTGACCTTTGAGAGCTATGGTGGAAACACACCTCCTTCCTTCTCACTGATTTTGGCCAATAATCTCATTTCTCATGCATTATGCATATGAATCCTATTAGCCTGAGTCAAAATGATTGTCCAAAATGAAAATAAAATGTAATATGAATTACAGTAGATTTAAGTCATTTGAAGCATACCCTTACATGATCTAAATAAATAATAGCCTTGATATCTTGCATAGAGCATATGACTTGCCTACATGAATTTAAAATTGTATGAGGAGTTAGTTGCGTCACCCACAATTATAAGTCCAAGGGTGGTTTGTCCTCTCTTATGGAGGCAAACCAAATACCCATTTTCACCTTAGATTTAGGTTGTGCTTTCGGCCCTCACCAAAGCTCCTTGGATTTAGGTTCTGAGGTTGCTTCTCTCTTCCATGGGACATAAGCATAAGTCCTCACCTCTTAGGCATTTCCATAATCTTGTGTTATGGAATCATAAGTCCTAAATTTCTAACAAAAAAATCAACTTAAATAAATTAAATCAATTTCAAAAATGTAAAGCCCAACCATAGGATAGTTTAAGATGCTCACTAGGTTTCCTAGCATTGTGAGTATCTTCTATTTATCTTCATTTGGTTTCAATAATAACTCTCTCTCTTTAATCAATCCCATTTGATCTTCTAAAAATAAACTAATCAATTGACAGTCCTACCCATTGAAATCTTTGCAGACAATGATCATTTACTTAATTGAGTATTCTTAAGGAATCTCATTCCTTAGAATGTAATTAACTATGGGGCTTGCCTAGGGAACTTAACAAACTTAAAATAAACCCTATGTTACTTTTCCATGTAAAGTAGGGGAAGAATCTTTGGTACACATATAGACCAATTGTCCTTAGGAGTCTTAATTGAGGTGATTAGGTCCATTGTAGGGTGGTGACTTCTATCTTTTGAGATAGTACACCTCTCCTCAATGTCGTACCCAATCACCCTCAATAAGAACATCTGTGGATCTACATGGTGTCAAAATGCATAAAAAGAAATAAATGTATATCTCCATCCTCATTTTATCTCGCATGAGTGAAGATGGAAGTATATATCTTATTCTTTTAGAAACCTCATATGAAAATTTTCACCATAAATTTTTCTAGCGACTCCATTGGGGATGGTTCCTCTCTCCATCTTTAGTAAATGATCATTGTCTTCAAGTATTGATAGTGGGTTTGTACTTTGGTACGAATTTGAGACTATCTTTTGTTTCATTGGCACTTAGCTTATTTCATCCTTAAGTTGAGCTAGCCAACATCTTTAGGTTTTAGGACCTCACCCCGTGTTGGTCTTAAAACCCCCGTTGGTTCTCCAATGGGTAAAAAATAAAAGATCTAAATAAAAAGAAAATATTTAAAGACTTCCTCCTTATCATTTTTTATGATAAGGAAAGGTTCATTCTAAAATACAAAGATAAAATAAATTTAAAATGCACATAGTAAAATATTTTCCACAAAATTTTCTTAAATCACCCTCAGCTAACAATTCTCATAATTGTTACATATAGGAATCTTGAAAAATAAATTTAAAAAACTTTTCCAAAAGCACAAATGAACATCTTTCCTCAATTTATTTTGATAAAGATTTCAATTTCAAAAATAAAATGAATAATCATCTTTCTAAAATCAAAAACATAATTAAAAATAAAACTTTCAAAAGCACATATGAACCTTTCCATTCAATACACCCACACCTATTGAATGAAAATTACATTTTCAAACAAAACTAAATTTTTCAAAAGCACACATGAACATCTCCATTCAATATAGATGCGGTGTTTATTTTTGAGGATGTTGTGGGACACCACACAAATCTTAGGGGGTACTTATTGAAGTGATCGGGTACGACATTAAGGAATGATGTGCTATCTCAAAAGATAGAAATCAACACCCTATAATGGACCTAATCTCCTAATAAGGACTCCTAAGGCATGATGGGTCTTGAATATACCAAAGATCTTTCCCACTTTACATGAAAAAGTAAAGTATGGTTTATTTTAAGCGGGTTCATTAAGTTCCTATGGAGGCAAGCCTCCATAGTTAATTACATCTAAGAATGGGAATTCCTTAAGAATACTCTGATTAAAGTAGACAATTAGGGTCTCCAAAGATTTCAAGGTTAAGGATCAAAGGATTATTTTAAAAAATCAAATGAGATAGATCAGGAAGACTTATTTTGGAATCTAAAAGAAGAGAAAGCAATGCTCATGATACTAGAAGCTAGTGAGCATTCCAATCTATAATTGGGCTTTATATTTTGAAATTGAAGGAGTTAATTATTTGAGTTGACATTTATTAGATTAGGGCTTATAATTCAACATAAGATTGTGAAAATGCACAGAGGTGAGGATTTATACTTGTAGCCCAAAGGAAACATACCTCAGATCCTAAATCTAGGAGCTTTGATAAAGGAGACTAAATCTAAGGCAAAATGGGTATATGGTTTACCTCTTGAAGAGAATAAATCACCCATGGACTTATTCAGTGGTAGCCAACTAACTTCTCATATGCTTTAAATCCATGTATGCAAGTATTATGCTTTGCAAGATGGCTAGGCTGTTATTCATTTAGAAAGGAGATTAAGTTCTTAAACTCACTCCCTAAGAGACTAGAGCATGAGTGGTATGAAACCATGACTTAATCTAATGCAAATTTTATCAAATTTATTTGATTCTTTTGGACTCTTTATTTTGACATATGGAGATTTTGTATGCCTAAATGCATGAGAATTTGATTATGGGCCAAATCAAGAGAAAGGGTGTTCTTCCAAAGGCTCTCCAGGTTAAGCCTTCATTCTCTGCAAGATGGAAGCCCCTCTTAACAAGAGTGAAATAATATGACATGCATGATATTATACATTCATTCATCTAGCTAAGGGGTTGCTAAAATTTTATTATCTTGATTTAATTCTAGGCTTTATGTGAGGTTATGAGTATTTTAAATTTTAATTATGAGTTTTAATTGGGTAGAAAATTAATTTCATCCTAGAGCCTCATCCAGCCACACATTCAACATCATCATAAAGAAACTATGAAAAGTATCTTTGTTCTAATGCAATCTAAACAACATCAAATAATTTTATAGACTACCATAAAAGAATAAAAGGCTAGTCGGTCGGGTTACGCCATACACCAAAAGAAAAAAAGATGGGTAGCAGCTACCCTATACAACTCGGATTACAAAAAAATAATACATGCTATGGGGTCTTCTTTTCTTCATTTCTTTCTTCTCTTTCTTTTGATTTGATTTTCTCCAAAGGCATCATAGGGCACCCCAGGGTTAAGCTTACGGCTGTTCATCTAATCCCTAACACTAATCCTAATTCCTAATGCAAAATTACATCAAAAATAGAAAAAGTAAATCTAGCTACACATAAAATAAATGTTAAAACACACCATACCAAGCAGTTATATGAATAATTTGGACTTAGCACCCACACATGGGTAACCAAGCTCACCTATCTAACATGAGTTATTCTTAGAATAGCACAAAACAAATGCATTTATATTTTTATTATGACCCTTAAGCACAACCTCATAGAAAATATGATTAAAATTTAATACATCTCAGTCTAGAAACATACACATCAGGTCTAAAATATTACATCACAAAATAAAATACAACATCATACAATGCCTAACTTAGAACTAGAAGTGGTGACTTAGTATTCTAATATGTGTGCTTAAGACTTGTGTGTGAGACTTTACTAGGCTTCTTTAGTTTAAGTTTCAATTTGGAGTTTGAATTTGTTTAAATTTTACTTTTGGGTGATTTCAATTTAAATGATTTAATGATTTATTTTTCATTTTTTATTTCACTTTTATTTGGTTAAATGATGTTTAGGTTTTCAAGAATGAAGACTAGAATGAATTCCATTTGTAGATAGAACTCACCTATTCTACATCCTCAAGAAAGAATCAAACTAAGGTCCTTAAGTATCTTAATTAGCCCATTTGAATTTGTGTAATTCATTTGATTTGATTTAGAATTTAGAATTTGAGTTTGTTTAAGTATTTGATTGATTGATTTTGGATTAGATGTTTTAGTTTAATTGCATCTTGATAATTCAATATCCTTAATATAATGAAGTTTAAGTTTGTTTAAGTTCATGCATTTTGATTGATTAATTTTAGATTAGATGTTTTGATTTAATTAAATCTTGATAATTCAATATCCTTTTAAATTAATATGTAATTCTTTTCTTTGATTATGGTTATGTGATTTAACTTTATGTTTATTTAATTTGATTGTGGTTCATTTATTTGTAGTTTGATCGGATTAGATTAATTGAGATTTTATTTTGATTTTAATTGGGTTTGATTCTTTGTAATTAGGATTTTATTTTTAATCTCATCCATTTTTCATGTTCATCAAAGTTTGGTTTGTATTTTGATTTCATATATTGGATAGTTGACTAGTTTATCTTATTTAAGTAGGTTGAATGAGATTTGATTTGATTACATATTAAATTGATGAGAGTCTTTCTTAATTTAATTTAATTTGATTTGATTAGATTTATTGGTCTATGGGTTTGCTTAGGCTCAATGTGATTATGTGATTAGGTTAATTAAGAAGTGTATTTATGTTAATTATAAAAGTTTGTTTAATTTTCAATTTGATTTCATATTTGTTTAGATTAATGATGTAATTAATGACTTAATAATTTAAGTTTAATTTAGTTTTGATTAGTATTTAATTGCATTTATGTTTGATTAAGCTTAGGTTTAATATGATTAATTTGATTAACTTAATTATTTTATTTAAGAGGTATGATTAATTATTAAATTAAATAAAAATTTGTTTAATTTTTTAATTTGATTTCATATTTATTTAGGTTAATGATGTAATTAATGAGTTAATGATTTAAGTTTAAATTAGGATTTGATTAACATGTTTTTTGTTTGATTAAGCTTAAGTATAATATGATTAATTTAATTGACTTAATTAGTTTATTTAATAGGTGTGATTAAATTGTAGATTAATTAAGATTTGATTTGAATTAATGTGATTTATAAATTTAATTTGGTTTATTAAGATGATGGATTAATTTATTAAGTTTACATTAATTAGATGTTTGATTAATTAAGTTTGATTAAGGGTAATTAAAATTTTGAATTATTAGATTAATTAAGGGCTTATTTAATTAGAGATTAATGACTTAATGATTTAGGTTAAATTTACATTTTGATTAGTATTTAATTGCATTTATGTTTGATTAAGCTTAGGTTTAATATGATTAATTTAATTAACTTAATTAGTTTATTTAAGAGGTATGATTAATTATTAAATTAAATACATTTTTGTTTAATTTTTTTTAATTTGATTTCATATTTATTTGGGTTAATGATGTAATTAATGAGTTAATGATTTAAGTTTAAATTAGGATTTGATTAACATTTAATTGCATTTTATGTTTGATTAAGTTTAAGTTTAATATGATTAATTTAATTGACTTAATTTGTTTATTTAATGTGTGTGATTAAATTAATTAGTAGATCAATTAAGTGTTTGATTTGAATTAATTTTATGTGATTTATAAAGTTAATTTAGTTTATTAAGATGATGGATTAATTTATTAAGATTTCATTAATTAGATGTTTGATTAAGTGTAATTAAAATTTTGAATTATCATATTAATTAAGGATTTATTTTAAAGATTAATGACTTAATTTCCCACATGTGGATGGTTTGATTTAGTTAAGTGTTTTACTTAAGTTTGATTTGATTAAAGAATTATTGTTATTGCCGTCATTGTTATTAAGTGAATTAATTATTTATTTCATTTCAATTAAGTTTGATTATTTATAATTAGAATTTTATTGATTTGATTCACTTATTATGTTTGTTTGATTTCATTAACATGTTTGATTTAGTTATTAGGTTGAAATATTTAATGGTTAATTAATTATCTTATTCCAAATGAATGTGATTTAATCATATGTTAATTAAGTTTACTTTAATTTTATTTGGTTTAATTCGATTAGTATTAAATGATTATGTTGAATTGTTTATTAATCAATTTGGTTTTTTAGTTTATTTAATGATTATTTAGTTTCAATTTATTTATACTCATTAAGGGGTATCATATGATTAAGATTCCATGCTTAGTGTAGGGTTAGTTATACTAGTTTGACCCATGTTAAAGTTTTCTAGATTTATTTAATTTTAAGTTTGAATTAAGATTTAATCATTTAATTGAGTTTTATTAACTTAAATAGGTTTAATCATATTTAATTTAATTTTCTCCAAGGATGATATTATTCTGATTTGAGGTTTGATTAATGATTTCTTAAGTGCTATTTCATTTCTCATTTTGATTTGATATTTAAATTATTTTTAGATTATGTTTTAATTAACTCCTAAATTGATTAAACTCTACTCTTAAGTGTTTGTTTGGGGTTCATTAGGATTCAAAAGATCACATTATTTTTTTAAGAGTCCTAGATGTCAATTGAAGTGATTTAACCCATTTTTAAGATTTTTGTAAATTTCTGACTTTTTGTTTGATTTATTTTATTAAAATGGACAATATGAACTTCAAAATTTAATTTCTTCTAATCCAGAAGTTCTTTTCACTTAAAAATTTTATGGTAGGTGTGTTATAACTTTAATTTTAATCCCTTAAAATTTTAACTTAGTATGACATATACTTTTTGGTATGATTAATGAAATTTGATTTTCACTAAAACTTAGATTAATGTCAAAATACTCAGTAACATTTTAGGATTTTGGATTTTTTAGATTGCCCTCAGAAAGACAAATCCAACGAGCCCTTATTTACATTTTTGGTTAAGTATTTCATTTTCTATTAAATTTTGAATTGTTAGATGATTTAAATTAATTTTTTTTAAATAAAAGAAAAAATGTGGCCGGCGGCATCGTGGTTGGAAGGTCCCAGAGAGTGATCCGCTCTCTGGATGCGTTGATCATGGTCGGACGGTCGATAGATCACGTCAGAGGAAGCAGATCTCCGCGGTGGGGTCGATCCATCGTCGGTGAACCGTGCGATCAGATGGTCCATATCGCATCTGGCAATCTGAAGGTCCGGATCACATGATCCACACATGATTTGAGTCATCCAATCCCATGAACCGCGGGATCGGACGTCAGCTATTGCCCTATAGGAGATGAACAGTGTTTTCAGGCTTTTTTAAATGGAAAAATAGAATCTCTAAAAGAAACCTTGTCCAAATGGACCCATTTTCACATCGATTCTCAATAAAAAAATTCTATTTTCTAATTGAGACGATTTAAAGTAAAAATGCAGGATTATCTTGGATAAATTCCTAAAACTATAAGAGAATTAAAGAAAAATGAAATCTAAGTGGCTAAAGTTTGGCAAAATTTACCCAGGGGATGGTTTTTGGTGGTGAAGATCAGCAAACTCTAGGTATATGAGGAAGCTTTGGAATGATCTTTAACCTTGTCTCCCTTTGGAGCGTCTTCTCGATGTTTATCAGCCTCGAAAATAACTATTTATATTTTTGAGCTCAAAATGGCTCAAGAGGCGAGGATGGGTTCCTTTTTTTGCTTTGGGGAGCTTTTGGGGTGAATGGTGGTGGGAGCAAGCATTTTCATTTCCTTTTAATGGTTCTCTTTTTTTTGAATTTTTTGGCTCCAAATTAATTACCATCTTGGGGTGGTTGGGATGGATGATGGATTGAGGACTTTGGATTTTACTAGTCCTCTTGCTTCCATGATGAAATTCAATGCAAATGTTAGATGCATGTGATGGGGAGAAAAAATGGGGGGGAAATGGGGGGGGGAGGATCCATGAGGGGGTTGGGTTGATTTTGGGCTGATCCCAAATGGGTTTGGGTCGGGGTTTATCAGCCCCCAATGGGTCATGGCTTGGTCATATCAAGTCAAATTGACCAATTTGGCCAAAATTGGCAAAATTAGCTTAGGTCATGGGTTGATTCATGTTCAATTGGCTAATTGAAGATAAATGTGGTCTTTGGTTTGAATTAATTTGGATTTAATTTGGATTTAGGCCAAATTGATCCCTTTAGCTTATTTGGGCTTATTGGTTTTAATTAGCTCGATTAATCAATTTGGAATTAGCTTTGGTGAGTTTTAATCAATTTGGAGTCAATCAATTTGGGTCAACTTGGATCAAATGGCCAATTGGTTTGGTTTGGATTGCAATCATCAAGGTGATCAACAATCATGGTGAAAGATTTTGGTGAGCTTAGTTCAATCCAATTTGGGTTGGAAAATGGGTCCTTTAGGTCACTTTGGGTCAAGTGGACCTAAATGGGTCAATCGATTTGGTTTTGGTTTGATTGACTTTAGTTGAACCTATATATGAGCTCAGGTGAAATATAAATTCAGCAATAATTAATTTGGAGTGCGATTTTGGCTCATTTGAAATTTTCAAGTTGAAGAGCTAGGTTGGGTTTGACTTGGGTTTGTTTTTTGATGATTATAGGTTTCATTTATATTTGGGTAGATAATTGAATGAATGATTGATTCAATAGAAAATTCATTAGTTTTGATTTGATTAGGATATAATTTAGCTAAGTCCAAAGAATTGGCTTAAATGGCTTTGAGTTTGATTTTTGATTTTGATATAGTTTTGGTCATTTGAATTTGGATTTCATTTTATATTTGTAAATATAAATGAAAGAATAATTGATTTATAAAGAAATCAATTAAGTTTGA
Source organism: Cymbidium sinense (assembly GCA_021442155.1). Taxonomy (NCBI): domain Eukaryota; kingdom Viridiplantae; phylum Streptophyta; class Magnoliopsida; order Asparagales; family Orchidaceae; genus Cymbidium; species Cymbidium sinense. Next base: position 86,184,862 of record CM038220.1, read on the forward strand.
TTTGATCTAAAGGGAATTTTGGCTAAGCTTATGAATGTGGTTCATATGGCTTAGGATTTTAAATTTGATTTTGGGTTTCAATAATTTGGAGTCAAATTTGAAATTATATTCAGAATTTGAATTTGAATTTGAGATTTTTTTGAGAATTTATTTGGTTTTGATTTGAGAAAGTGTGCCTAGATTGGGTTTAGGCTATGGGATATGTAATTTCCTTAATTTCTAAGGCATAGCCTAATCTTATGATTAATATTTCTAAGTCTCTAGGCTTAGATTAAGTTTCACCTAATTACTAGAAGTTTCTTATGACTAAAGAGTTCTTAGTTTCTAGAAGAGTCTTAAGTCTAAGAAGAGAAGGTTAAGAGCTCACTCTAAAAGTGAGGTCAACATTACCCAAATTTATTGAATGAATATTTCATTCCCAAATAAAAATAATATCATTTGGAAATCCCACTTAAACATATTCCATATATGATTAAGTTGGAATTCCCTCTTTCAAAAAGAAATAATCATACTTAAGACAAAATTGTCACACTTCAAAAATAAGATTGACTTCCATTCTTACATATCCAAATTTGTGAAATGGAAGTCTTCTTTTCAAAAATCAAAACTTAACAATCATATTTTTCAAAACTCAAAACACATTTAGAACTTCATTTAGCACACTCAAATTTGCTAAGTAAAGTCTCCAAATTCAGAACCAAAAAAAAGTTTCAAACACATTTGGAACTTCATTTAACATACTCAAATTTGCTAAGTGAAGTCTCCAAAATCAAAACAAAATTTTTTTTCAAACACATTTGGAACTTCATTTAGCATACTCAAATTTGCTAAGTGAAGTCTCCAAATTCAAAACCAAAAATTTTCAAACACATTTGGAACTTTATTTAGCATACTCAAATTTGCTACATGAATTCTCCAAATTTAAAACCAAAAAATTTTAAACACAATTGGAACTTCATTTAGCATACTCAAATTTGCTAAGTGAAGTCTCGAAGTTCAAAACCAGAAATTTGCAAACACTTTTGGAACTTCACTCTTTAGCATACCAAATTTGCTAAAGAGAATTTTCTATTTTCAAAACAAAACCAAAACATAAAATTTTTAAACACATTTTTTGAAATTTTATTTAGCATACTCAATTTTGCTAAGTGAAATTTCCATTTAAAAAAATTAAGTGGAACTTCATCTTTAGCATACCATATTTGCTAATGTAAAATCTCCACTTTCAATCAAAAATAAATCAAAGCAAAAAGAAAAACACATTAAGATTTCCTTAGCATACCCAAATTTGCTAAGGATCCTACTTTATAAAAAAATCAAAATATCCACTTTAGGACTTCCTTAGCATGCTCAAATTTTTGGATTCTATTTTGAAAATCTTTCAAAACAAAACACACTTGGGTTCTTCACTTAGCATACAATTGGAATTCAATTTTCAAAATCAACACAATAAGAACAATTATTTTCAAATACTTCACTTAGCATACCCAAATTTGCTAAGTTAATGAATTCCAAAATTCCAAATTAAAAGCAAAACCAATTGACCCTTACTTTAACATAACCAAATTTATTAAAGGAAAGGGTCCTCAAATCAAATCTAATTTTAAACATGAACCTATGGAAGCATCTTTCTTAAAATATTTGAATCCACTTTTCAACATACTCAAATTTGTTGAAGTTGGATTCATATTCAAAAATTCCTCTTTCTAATCAAATTTCTAAATCTTCTCTAAATTCATTTGAACCCCACTTAACACTTCCAAGATGTTGGATATGGGTTCAAATTTTAAATTCAAATTCAAAAATCAACAAAAATAGAAATCTAATCCAAGCTCGTTTCCTATATTGAATCTGACCTCCACAATTATAGCTTCTGATTGATCCTTGATTTTTTGATTTTGAAATGGAAAGCTTACAGAAGTTTGAGTTCACTTTCCCTCATGACATGGACTTCTCCCTAGATCAAGCCAATCTCCCCCGAGCTGATTATACCCACATTATCCACGATGGGGGGAGTGAAGATCACGTGAGGGCACTCCCTCACTGTAGGGTAGGTCCTGTGAAGGCGATCATCTAGGTCAATCCACCCTCAGATTTTGACCTCCCCTCATCAAAAAGGAAAGTAGTGGCCCAGTTTTAGCGGTGGCAGTGGCCGCCTTCTGCCTCATGGTTTCCGTCTTGCTTGATGGGGCACCTCTTTTTCATAAGTAAGGCTCCTCGATTCTAGAGATTTCCAACCTTTGATTGGTCTAATTCTTACTCCTCATCCTACCCACACATAGGAGAAATAAAATTGCATGATCAAGTGGTATCAGATCAGGAGATGGAGGCATGTGGAGAGACTACTTTAATCACGGTTACAATGAACTAGTTTCATCCTCTCGGGTCGGGGTAGAGAGGATGCTAGGAGGATCCGCACTTCACTCCACCAGTGGTTCAACACCAGCCCTCAATTACTCAGAGCAGGAGGTCGTATGTCGATCTCCGATTAGTTTTATGCCAGGTTGGTGGAGCTTACGGATGATCTGAGTCTGGAGCTCAATTTGATTTGAGATCCATCATCCCCCGCAACGTGGGGAAACATCTGTGACACAAGAGGGTCAGAGAGGCCCATACATATGTTCATATCACGGTAAGGAGGAGGAGTTTAAATTCGAGCACTCATCAATTTTCCGGCTTGGTGTGCTCGACCATATAGATGAGGATCACGCTCGAGACTTGTCATCACGGATAGCTCTGTTCATAAAGTGGTGGTGCCTCCCGCTTAACCCCCGCTCATGTCATAGCATCTCCGGGCCATGAAGGCCACATCAGGAGCATACCGTTGGTCATCCCACATTGATTGAGTGATCCTATTCCATCCACACCACCTACTGTGGTGAGGCCAAGCTCTCCTGCTTGACCTTCTACCCTAGTGGAGGTGCAGAGGAAATGGTGACCATGAAGCATAGTGGTCATCCCTTTACCAACACCACCTCTTCAGTAGGACATGGAGATGGTAGCAACTATTGTAGAGATAGTAGAGATAGTAATTGCATGATGATATATAAGCTCCTAGAGTGTCACCCTTCGAGTTAGTGATAGTGAGGAGTGTGTCTCTTCTAGTGAGTACAGTCCTCATAGGATTGATTCTCCAACAGTAGGTGAGGTTCGGTGCCTCTGAGTACATGACAGTGATCATACCGATCAACCAAAATCATTCGTGCCTGTTCAGATTGATCGTTTCCTTGAGAAGATAGTAGCACATTATCTTGTAGAGAAGAATGAGATTCTGGGGTATGATTGGTCAGATGAGGAGAAGAGCAGCTTCAATCCCAATGAAGATGATTTATTGGGAGACTCAGCTAGGGTCTGTATGGTAGATACCAGGGGATCCCTCCTCAGGGAGCAGCAGGTCATGGAAGGTGATGAGGTTGATCAAGAAGACACAGCCTAATTAGCCAAACACCTCCAATATCAGTTAGAGCTAAAAGATGAGCAGATAGATAGGATGGAAAGACTGCTTGAGGACTTGTTAGTAGCAATTTCAATACTTCAGAAAGAAGTCCCAGCAGTTCATCCTACTATAATCGATATTAGTTAGCCAGAGTTAGTGCATGTCTTAGACCCAACCAAGACATCACCTCCCGTTGACCAAGGTAGCACTAATATGTATAGGGAGGTAGTGGAAAGTACCTCCATACGAGAGAAAGATGTTAGATCCATGGTTGAGCAACAAGTGAAAGAAGCATTGGTTCAAGCCCGGAGAGGATCATCAGTTCCAAAGGGTGGACCCTACTCAGAGGAATTTGATGCAATCCAATATCTGAAGGGTTTCGTTCCACCTTCCTTCAAGAGCATTGATGGCAGTGAAAACCCAAGGTAGCATATAACACACTTTAGGGCCAGTTGTTGCAACATCGGTGGCAGGTATGCTTTACTATTCTGCCTCTTTATTAGTATTCTAGCAGGGATTGCTTTTGATTGGTATGCTAAAATTCCTAACAATTTCATAAAGATATTTGCTGAGTTAGAGTAACTCTTTATCAAGAGGTTTGTTGGAGCTTAGCAAAGGGTTACTATAGGTGATCTCATTATTGCACAACAACACCCATGTGAGTCCCTTGTTGATTATATTCTCCGATGGAATAACCTGAATATGAAATATGAGCCACAACTGTCTGAGTAGCATGCCATTGAGATTCTTCTAAAGAATATCTATGGCCCGGTTGCCTTCATGCTTAAGGGCTTCACTATCGAAGCCCAGGCAACTAGTCTACAAGGAGAGGAGTTACCTTTTAGAATCAGGTTACTTAAAAGAATGTCTCTGTGAGAAGAAGGCGGGAATAGTGTGAGGTGGGGAAACAACCAACATCTGGATCGGTAGAGACCATGACCTAAAGACCTTTGCTTCCACCTCCTTTACCACCAGGCATTATCAACCTCACTGATCCATGACTAGCACCAACTTAGCCATACCCGCCAGTAGCTTTCATCCACCTACTCTTTTAGATAAGATTAACATACCTTATTCATTTAAGAGGGAGGTAATCAAGATGATCTTTAAAAATCTTTAAAGAAGCCTGATTTTCAACCAGGGGAGCCTGGGAGACTGGAGAAAGTAGGCAAAAGCCATGATCCTAACTTAAGGGTTGACTAAGTCAACACTTAGCCAAAATGAAATCCAACATAGCCAAAATCTACTATAGGCCAAATTGATTGAAACCAATGATCTAAGTTCATTCATGACCAATGTTTGAACTTGACCAAGTCAACATTTGAGCCTAACCTAGCCCAATTGGCCACTTGACCTAAGTTGACCCAACTTGAGCTAAAAAATTAAAATGTGTCAAAACTTGATCTAAGCCAAATTGATTGAAACTAATGGGTCAAGTTCATTCCAAATCACTTGTTGAGCTTGACCAAAGCCTCAATTGGCCTAACTAGCCCAATTGACCTTAAACCTAACTTTAAGGGTCATATTAAGAGAAATTCAAACTTAACCAAAATTGATTGGAAACAAAGATACCAATCCACTTCATATGACTGACCCTAAACCTACCCATGACCTAGCTTAAATAGGTCAAATGTTGGTCAACTTGACCCATTTGACCTAAATGAAGTCATATGAACAAAATTCAAATCTAAACTAAATTGAATCAAACCAATGCCCCCAAAACAATTCAAATGGTCATATGAACTTGACCCAACCCTTAGTTTGACCCAATTTGACCAATTGGTCAACTTGACCTAAGTTGACCATTTTGAACTAAATGGGTTAACATGAGCCAAACCATATTAAATGAACTCCAAATCTAATAAAACTTGGCCAAACCTATTTTCTCAACATACCCAACATATCAAAATTCAAAAATTAGCCAAATGACCATTTTACCCCTAGGCCATAGGGTAAATTTTGGCCAATTCCACTTGGAATTTGGTCAAACTCTCTTTATACCTACTTGATACTCTGCTAGTACATCAAGTGAAACCTAGGGAGGGTGGTGCACCCAACTCAATGAGTTTTGGTTAGCCCAACTCCACCATATGGCCAAACTGAGCATATGGCTTGAAATGGCCACATGGCAAACCTCTTCCCACTTGTTTTGAGCACATGGCCACTCCACTAATCCACTCCCTAGCCTAAAACAAACTCAAGGATAGCTCTAAAAGCTCAAACAACCCTTTGAATCTTGCAATTGATCCTAAATGGCAAGTGAAGCTTCGACCATCAGATTGCCATTGGGGGAGATATACTCCCCCTAATTCACTTCAATTCCAATAGAGCCAAAGTCGATTGAGTAAGGGAGGGTCATAGGAGCCATTTGCAAGTGATCCTAAGCTCTCTAGAGGGAGATTGAAATTTCCATTTCTCGGTTTCCCTTAAGTAAAAATAGGGGAGCTCAATCGAATTGCCAACTTTCTCAACACTCAAACTCCACTCAATTCCCTTTCCACACTCCATCAATGAGCTCAATTGAGCTTGCCCATACTCTTTCCCAAGCTCCAAAGGTAGAGGTGGAGTAACCTAGACCAAGCCCAAGTCAAATCAAGAAGGAGGTGACCCATAAGAAGATCCACTCAACCTCAGCCTCTAAAACTTTTCGGCTTAAGTCTGACAGTGAGAAGCTTCTCCAGAGTGCCAGTGAGGTTAGACATTTTTCAATCACTAAATTCAATGTGGTGTGGAGCTTTATGAAAGAAATATTAATGGCATGAAGTTTCAACCATTAGATGTGCTTGCCAGTAGGTTTAGATGGTGTGTGTAAAATTTCATCCCAATCCGAGCTCAATCGAGCTCGGATCATGGCCTTAAGCATGGAAGGTCTCCATGGGTTACACACAATGGCTGGGATGAATCTCTGGCCGTCCATCCACACATTTTGGATGGACAGCTGAGATTAAACCACGCAATATATTTTTTTATCCCCTCTGATCCACGACTTTAATCCTGTTGATGATCCTTGATCGGTGAGGAAAAGCGCATATACTGCCATTACCCTCTAATTTTAAGTTTTATTAGAAATCTTAATTTTCTAATTACCCTCTAATTAATCCACTAATTATTCCCAAACTTCTTGAGTATATTTTGAGGGATGACTTCTGTCTCGTCTAATTTTCTTGGGATTTATTGGTAGCTTATTTGGGGAATTGCTAATTCATTTCCTAATTATCCATTAATATAATTATGATTAATTGAGGGTTTGATTAGTGGTTTAATCCTTTATTGAAGTTGATTAAGGTCTATTTCAGTGAATAGGAGGTTTAGAGAATAAATTTGGGGCATTTCCAAGCTATTCCTTAAACCCCTTCTCTTTCTCTTAATCATCTCTTAATTAATTCACTCATTACCCTTTTAATTAATTTCTTAAAATTTTAAACTTTCAACTCAATTAATCTACTTGGGGTAGATGCTTAGGTGTTCAAGAGCCTAAGTTCAATTAAGGAAATCAAAATTTAACTCATATGTGTGAGGGGTGTTTTGAAATTACTTAAGTTAAACCCCTTAGTTTAATTAATCATTAATCATGAGCCAAATTGCATTAGGCTCTTTTCTTCCTAGGTGAATTGAAAATTTAAATTCCTTGTTAGATTTTATGTCATCTCATTAGCTCATAATTATTTGATTAACTATGCTAAGGTGGTGTGTGGGATAATTAACTTGTTTAATTCATACCTTAACCTAATCAAAATATAAAATGAATCTAATCACCTAAAAATTGAACAAAAATATCAAACACATATGGGAATGGGTTAGGAACAACAAACTAAACTCACATTTTCCAAATTAAATCAAATTCAAAATGAAACAAAAATCACATTAAACAAACTTTGATTTGCTTTAAGCTTTCTGATTTCATAAGATTGTATTTAGGAATTAATTAAAGTGAATGTATTTACATGCTTTCATTACTTTAGTTCTTTCCCAATATGCTAAATATGTGTGTCATATGATTTCATGCATTCATACTTTTCAAAAATTGAATTTAAAATGAAAATGTTTCCTTTATGTCAAATTGTATGTTTTGGCCAAAATAAGAATATGAGTGGCTATTGTCATTATTAAATCCAAATTATTTTCCAGATATATGAATCAATTATCAAAATTAAAAGTGTGTTACTTATATCTTATTTATAAGTTTGCATGTGAGTAAAATATAAGGATGTGTTTAGTGTAGGTTTTCCTTCTCCTCTTTAGTATAGTTTTGAATAGGATTTGGAAAAAGTGTGTTCATTTGAAAAGAATCTAACACTTGCCTAACTCTATATCCTATTCGTTCCTATGCTATTACTTAAGAAGGATACTTATAGTTGTACATGTAAATTGTATAAACAAAAATAAATCAACCAACATAAACTTTTGCATCCTTTCTTTTCCATTCATTTCTATTGTACACATGCTTGTATTTAAGGAAAGTGGTATATTAGTCTGAAAAATTGAGAGGTTGCAGGATTTAAGTAGCCCTAAGTAGGTCTTGTACCTTACACCTCTGGTTAACAATGGCATCATACTCACTTATACCTTTCATACATTCATATGTGCATGAAAATTGGATAAGAAACCCCTTTCTACTTAATGAAAATCATGCATCATAAACATTCAAATTTTCTTAAGTAATTACTTAGCATGCATCATAAAGTGTGCTAAACATTCTATTTGTATGTATAGATATGCTTAGATCCATTCATATGCATGTTATACATGTTGGGAAAGAAATGAAGTGATGTATGTTTTGTGAATTTAGTTTATTTTAAATAATCTTAAAATGTCTTTCTTTTGAGTGGGATTCTAAATTTATGATTAATTAAAACACATAATAAAATATTCACTAAACAAAACTAAAACATGAATCCACTTTAGAAATTACTTAGGAAGGAAAGACAAGTTCTCTTCTCTTTCCCTCTCTTACAACTTAGTAATTAATTGTAGGATTCATTTGAACCTAATCAAAACATAAAAATAAAATCAACCCAAAATAATTAAATCCCTTAAATGAAACCCTCCTATAAGTTGAACATCTTCACACTTAGAAAATTCTAACGTAAAGTCATAGCTAAGCATACTACACAAACCTCTAAAGCACACACATTAGGCTAAATCACCACTTCTAGCTTTAGGTTATGACAGTGCTTGGTTTGATGCTTGCTTTTGTTTTATGATATATATTTTATTTTAGATGTTAGGATGAATGTGCAGTAGGGCGATCTTAGTCTAACCATTATCTTTTGTAAGGGATTGTGCTAAAGGGGAGTTGTAATAAATAAAAATATAAATGCTTTTATTGTGTGTGCTTATACCACAAAGCATAATCCATGGACTTAGTCACCCATGTGTGGGTGATAAGTCCAATATACATGCTTGATTTGTGTGATTTGTTTAGTTAATCTCTATTTTGTGGTTAGCTAGATTTACTTTTTTCTTTTCATGTAATTTTATAATTAGGATTTTGGAATGATTGTTATGGGGATTAGGTGATAAGTCCAATATACCATGTGAAGCCTTTGAAGCATCCACCTTCCAACCATCCAAAAGAAGGAACCAAAGAAGAAAGAAGAAAAGAAGAAGAAAGAAGAAAAGAAGAATGAAAAAGTGAAGCTTGAAGACCCCCCATAACAATGAGTTCTTAATTATATGTAAGTCATTTGTAATCCGGGTTGTATAAGAGTTAGCTACCCAATTTGTTTTTCGGGTTTTTGCGGTGGTACCTGACCATAATGGCCTCTTATTCTTTTGTGATTCATTTTATAAATTGATTGATTTGTTTAGCTTATGCATTAAGTGGCATCCTTTTCTAGTTTCTTCCTTGCTTTATATATATGATGTGGAGGCTCTTAAGAAAAAATAAATCTTCTACCAAATTTAATAATTCAAAACTAAAAATAAAGAACTCATAACCTCACCTAAAGCTTAGGCTAAAATCAGGATAAAAGAATTATCAACCTTTCAGCTGGATGAGTACTTCTTTTATAATATCATGCACAAATGCATATTATTTTCACTCTTGATTGGAGGGCTTCCACCTTTGCCAAAGAAACTTGGCTTGACTTTTGAGAGCCATGGTGGAAACACACCTCCTCCCTTCTCATTTCTCATACATTAGCATATGAATCCTATTAGCTTGAGTCAAAATAATTGTCTAAAAATTAAAATAAAATGTAATATGAATTGTATTAGATTTAGATCATTTACATGATCTAGTCTAGGGAGTGAGTTTAAGGACTTAGTCTCTTTCTAAATAAATAATAGCCTGCTATCTTGCATAAAGCATATAACTTGCCTACATGAATTTAAAATGTAGAGAGTTAGTTACCACCTGTGAAATTGTAAGTCCCAGTGGTTTGTCCTCTCTTGTGGAGGCAAACCAAATACCCATTTTCACCTTAGATTTAGGTTGTGCTCACCGCCAAAGCTAGATTTAGGTTCTGAGGTTTCTTCTCCCTTCCATGGGCCATAAGAAAATCCTCACCTCTTAGGCATTTCAATCTTGTGTTATGGAATCATAAGCCCAAATTTCTACAAAAAAATTCAACCTCAAATAAATTAAATCAATTTCAAAAATGTAAAGCCCAACCATAGGATAGTTTGAGATGCTCAGTAGGTTTTCTAGCATTATGAGTATCTCTTACTTATCATCATTTAGCTTCAATAATAACTCCTTATCTTTGATAAATCTACTTTGATCTTCAAAAAATAAATTAATCGATTGATAGTCCTACCTATTGAAATCTTTGGAGACAATGATCATTTACCTTAATCGATAGTATTCCTAAGGAATCTCATTCTTTAGGATGTAATTAACTATGGTGGCTTGCCCCTATAGGTAACTTAATGAACCTAATTTAAAATAAATCCTATCTTACTTTTCCATGTAAAGTAAGGGAAGAATCTTTGGTACACATGCAAACCCATTATCCTTAGGAGTCCTTGTTGAGGTGATTAGGTCCATTGTAGGGTGGTGACTTCTATCTTTTGAGATAGTACACCTCTCCTCAATGTCATACCTGATCACACTCAATAAGAATATATGTGAATCTATGTGGTATCAAAATTCATAAAAAGAAAGACATGTATATCTCAATCCTCATTTTATCCCACATAGAGTGAAGAAGGAAGTATATATCTTATTCTTTTATAAATCTCATATGAAAATTTTCACCACACAACCTTCTTTTATTTTGAGAGGATCACATGTATCCCCAAGGATTACCCTAGCAGAACTGGATGGTTATTCTACTAGATATTCCTTAGGGATAACTATAACAATTGACTTGTAGCTATGCTCAAGCTAGTCCTTGAATGTAAAGTAATCCTCCAAAACATGGCCTAGTATGTAGTGGTAGGGGCAAAAGTTAGGATCATCACTCCTGCCCACTTCCTCCAACTTCTTAGGCCCGGGTAGCTAAAAAGTTGGTTTTTTTAAGAGGTTCTTAAAGATTTTTTTGACTATTTCCCTCTTAAATGAATAAGTTTTATTTAATTTATCCAAAAGAGTAGGTGGATGATAGCTACCTGGGGCGGGTATGTATAACACTGCTGAGAGTATGGTTGAGGAGGAGGTGGCAAAGGCCGTGGAGGCTGTTGTGGTGGCCGATAGGATGGCCGAGGCGACGATAAAAAAGGCGAAAGCGATGGTTGTGGAGCTTGAGGTCTCTCATGCTAATCCCTGGTTGGTTGCTTCTCCTTGTCCAATACTGCTACTGCCCATGGCTTCTTTTCATAGACTTTTTATGGCCTTGGCTTTAATGACTGATCTTGAAAATACAACTGTTTGGCTTCTCCTTATAGCTTAGCCGCCTTGTTGATTAGCTTCTCAAATTTCTTAATGGTGAAACCTTTAAGCATGAAGGTGACTGAGCAATGAATATTCTTTAATAGAATTTCAATAGCATGATGTTCAAACAGTTATGGTTCACATTTCATGCTTAAATTATGCCATCTATGAATGTAATCAATGAGGGACTCACCGGGATGTTGTTGAGCCATAACAAGATCGCCCACAATTACACTTTGCTAAGCTCCAATAAATATCTTAAGAAAGAGTTGCTCCAACTCAGCAAAACTCTTCACTGAATCGTTGGGGAGATTAGCATACCAATCAAAAGCTATGCCTAGGCTGGCGACAAAGACAGATCAATAACATCACGCCACCACATTATAAGAGCTGAAGTGTGATATATGTTGGTGAGGGTTCTCGCTGCCATCAAGACTTTTGAAAGAAGGAGGCACAAAGCCCTTAGGATATTGGATGACATCAAATTCCTCTGGGTAGGGTCTGCCTTTGAAACTGATAAACCACCTCAAGCTTGTGCCAGCACTTCTTTCACTTGTTGCTCTACCATGAGTTTGATATCTTTTTTCTTGTATGGAGGTACTATCCACTACCTTCCTATACAAGCTTGTACTGCCCTGCTCTATTGGAGGTGAACTCTTGGGTTGATCCAAGACATGCAATAACTCAGGCTGACAGTCTCCACAATAGTAGGATGTACTGCTGGAGCTTGATTCTGAAGTGCTAGAACTGTCACTAGCAAATCTTCAAGTCTCTTTCTTATCTTATCAATCTGCTCATCTTTCTGTTTGAGTTGTTGAAGGAGGTGTTGGGTCGAATAGGCTGTATCATCCTGTTTGGCTGCAATACCTTCTGAACTATGATGATCCCAAAAGAGAGAACCTCTAGTATCAACCATATGTACCTCTGCTAAGTCTTCCAACAAATCATCTTCATTGGGATCAAAGCTAACCTTCTGCTCTTTGAGGTTTGACCAATCATACCCTCAGATTTCTTTCTTTTTAGTAAAATAATGTGCTAAGATATCATCCAAGGAACAACTATGCAGGCACAAATACTCGTGGCTGACGGTTTTGGGATCATGCTCATGAATGGAGATACATCTGACTTCCCCTGTTATTGGAGTACTAACCCTGTGAGGGCTACACTCACTGAAATACATGTGCTCATGACTGTTAACTGCTCTGGGTGGAGTGTTATCCCTGGAGGGATCTATCGCCATGGGGATAATGGAATTGTCCCCTTCCCCTTCTACCGCTACTATATCTATGTCGGTTGAGGTACTGGTGGTGATGGTACAACTACGATGCTATGAGGTCACCACTCCCTCTTCATTGCAACTGAAGTAGGAGGTCAAGCAGGAGAACTCACCTTTACCTCAATCGATGGCATAGATGGAGTGGGATCTCTTATCCATAGTCGGATCACCAGTGGAGCTTTCTTTTCCCTTGATGCTGCTCTCATAACTTTGGGTGGAACTAAAGAAGTTGGAACCTAAATTGGCGATAGCGAACGTGAGTGGAGTGGTGTGGTGGAGACAACACTGATTGCCTCTATACGGGAGCTCTCCTCCCATGATGGGTGGTACCAGTCAATAGAATACTATCAGTGTGACCGACACAATTACTGTGTCAATTAAGGAAATCTATGAGGGTGGAGGCTACTGACTGCCTGGCATTTCTTTGCCTCTCTTTGCTAGTAATATGAACCCATACGGGCCTCTGGCCTCTCACGATGTATATGCTGCTTGCTAGTGAGGAATAACTGATCATAAATTTAATTGGGCACTTGACTCTGACCGTTCATATGCCCTGTGAACATGACGTAAAACTATCCTGAGGCCAACATATGTCCTCCTCCTATCTCTGACAAGTGTCTCATAATGAACCGAAGGTGGAGATGAAACTGTAATCCTCATAACATCTTCCCTCCTTCAAAACTAGAAAGAGGATGGAACTTGTTCGAGCAAAACTCTTACGCAATGTGACTGTCTATTTCCTTGATAATGCACAAGCGATGTCGCTTGATCTTTCGGCTCGTATTGCAGCGCTGAGTTCTACTAGGTGGACTACTACAGGAGCTCGACCCTACCTCAAAGGTAGGGGAGACTATCCCTGAAGCCAGGGTAGCTTTCCCCTTAGAGGAAGCCAGTAAGTGGGTACTAACCCGCACTGGGGCAGTGATGGGAACAATTAAACTTGTGGGCACTAGAACTATAGTTCTTTGCGGGAACCTCTTGGTGAGGAAACTTCAGTCGAGGGCATCTTAATATGGATGGACTACGCCCACCACATTCCTACTGACAGTGGTGAGGGTTACCCCCTCAAAGTAATTCTAGCTCCCTTGAATCCTCAGCCAAAATGTATCAAGTGAGCGAAATCAGTTTGGGAGAGGTTGGCCCAATCCAAGGCCAAATCCATCTCAAAGGGGAAGGTGAACACATACTTCTGGGAGTCCATTTGCACTGTACTGAACTAAGAAAAGTTGATTGAAACTGAGTTGAAAATTGCACCGAAACTCTATAGTTATTGGAAACAAATTGAAATCATATTTTCTGTTTTAGTATTCTATTAACTTTTTAAGTTTGATTTAGGTTTGAACCCACACTCAATAATTTGAATATGTTAAGTGGGGATCATTGAATTTAGAAGAGATTTTGAATAACTTGGAGGAGAGATTTTGAGTTCATTTGAGTTTAAGATCCACATTCAACAAATTTATGTATGTTGAATGGGTTCAAATTTTTTGAAGAGACATTTGATGCTTCCATTGGTTTAGATTTGAATTTGATCTTATGTTTGGGAGCCCTTTATTTAACAAATTTGAGTATGTTAAATAGAGGGTCAATTGATTTTATTTGGGATTACTCATTTAACAAATTTGGGTATGCTAATTGAGATGTTTGAAAATAATTTTCCTTTTGCTTGTTTGCCCATGATGTGTATCATGTATAAATTTAAAAATGAAATCTTTACTTAGCAAATTTTTGTATGCTAAATAAAGTTTATATATATATATATATATATATATATATATATATATATACATATATTATTTTGAAAATGAGATCTTTATTTAGCAAATTTGTGTATGCTAAATAAAGCTCAAATCTGTTTGAATTTTATTTTTATTTTGAAAATGGGATGTTTACTTATCAAATTTGTGTATGATAAATAAAGTCCAAATGTATGTGATTTTTGTTTTGGTTTTTTGAAAATGGAATGTTTACTTAGCAAATTTGGGTATGCTAAATAAAGTCCAGATTTAATTTGAAAGAGGGGGGTGGGTTCTATTTAACAAATATGGTGTGTTAAATAGAATCTTTTTTTTTTGAAAAATGAAACTTTCATTTGACAAATTTGGGTATGTCAAATGGAATTCCAATGTATTTTGATTTTCATGATTTTTGCAAAGGAGATTCCAATTTAACAAATTTAGGTATGTAAAATGGAAGTCAATCATATTTTATTTTTCAAAGATGAAATTTTTGTGTGTAATTATTGCTTTTGAAAGAAGGAAATTCCAAACTTAACACATGTGGAATGTGTTAAGTGGAATTTCAAATGGTGTGATTTTATTTGAAAATGAAACCTCCATTCAACAAATTTGGATATATTGAATGAAGAGGCTTATCTTCAAATTTGTACTTTTTGAAAAGGAAGAAACTCCAACTCTAATATATATCGAATATATTGGGTGGAGTTTTAATTTTATGAAATAATTTACTTTGGAAATGAAACCTTCATTCAATAAATTTGGGTATGTTGAATGAAGATGCTCATTTTCAAATATGTGTTTTTTCAAAAGGAAGAAAATCCAACTTTAACATATGTGAGATATATTGAGTGGAGTTTTAATTTTATGAAATGATTTTAATTGGAAATGAAATCTTCATTCAATAAATTTGGATATGTTGAATGACGATGTTCATTTTCAAATATGTGCTTTTTGAAAAGGAAGAAACTCCAACTTCAACATATGTGAGATATATTGAGTGGAGTTTCAATTTTATGAAATGATTTTATTTAGAAATGAAATCTTCATTTAATAAATTTGGGTATGTTTAATGAAGATGTTCATTTTTAAATATGTGCTTTTTGAAAGATGATTTTGATTTTGGTTTTGAAAATGACCTACATGTAACAATCTTGAGGTTGAGTTATAAATATTTTGTAAAATTTTTTGTGCAAGTATTTTATTATGTGGACTTTGGGAAAGTGCTTATAAAGAATTTAATTTTTTTTACTTGTAGAATGAACCTTACCTTACCATAGAGATGGTAAGGAGGTTCAACAAGGTTTTTTTGGTCATTTCTTTTGGTTAAAATTTATTTTCACCTATTGGAGGACCTAACAGAGGTTTTAAGACCTACATGGAATGAGGTCCTAAAACCTAAAGGATGTTGGCTAGCTTGGCTTAAAAATGAAATAAACTAAGTGCCAATAGAAAAGAAGGATAGTCTCGGATTCATATGAAATGCAAATACACTATCGATACTTGGAGATAATGATCATTTACCAAAGATTGAGAGAGAAACCTACCCCAGCGGAGTCGCTAGAAAAATCTGTGGTGTTTATTTTTTTATGTTGAGATTATTATTAAGTGTGTCAGGGGGCACCACGTAGATCCGCCGATGTACTCATTGGGGTGATCGGGTGCAACATTAAAGAATAATGTTCTATCTTGAGAGATAGAAATCACTACCTTATAATGGACCGAATCACCTAATGAGGACTCTTAAGGCATGATGGGTCTTCGAATGTACCATAGATCTTTCCCCTTCTTTACTTGGAAAAGTAAAGTCGGGTTCATCTTAAGCCGAGTTTATTAAGTTCTCTATGGAGGCAAGCCCCATAGTTAATTACGATGCTAAGAAACCTAGCGAGCATCCCAAACTATCCTATGGTTGGGCTTTATATTTTTGAAATGGAGGATAATTATATATTTGAGTTAAATTTTTATCAAAAATCTAGGGCTTACAATTCCACAATACAAGATTGTAGAAATGCTTAAGAGGTGAGAATTTATGCTTATAGCTGAGGAAAACAATAATCTCAGATCCTAAATCTAGGAAGCTTTGGTAAGTGCCAAAGCATGACCTAAATTTAAGACAAAACATGGGTATATGGTTTACCTCCACAAGAGAGAGCAATCCACTTGACTGTTGGACTTACAACCGCTTGGAGTGGCCGCCAACTAACTCCTCTTATGATTTTAAATATATGTAGGTAAGTCTTATGCTTTGTAAGATACCTAAGCTATTATTCGCTTAGAAAGGAGACTAAGTCCTTAAACATACTCCCTAAGAGACTAGATCATGAAAGGCATGAATAATGACTTACATCTAATACAAAATTTTGTTAAGTTTTATTTTAATTTTTGGACATTTTTATTTAACACAGACTATGGAATTTCATATGCCTAATGCATGAGAAAATTGGTTATGGGCCAAAATCAGAAAGAAGGAAGTGTGTTACCACCATGGCTCTCAATGGTCAAGCCATTTTCCCTGGCAAAGGTAAAAACCCTCCATTAGCAAGAGTGAGACAATATGATTAATGCATGATATGAGACATACAACATCCAACTAATCAGTTGGTATATCATTCATTATCTTGATTTATGTCCTAGGCTTTAAGTGAGGTTATGAATTATTTAATTTAATTTTGAGTTCATTAATTTGATAGAAAATTTATTTTTCCTTAAGAGCCTAATCGCATCCAGGCCATTCAATAATCACCAATCAATTAAGAAACTAGGAAAATCATGCCATACAAATTATGCAATCATAAACACATCATTAATCAATTTCTAAAGTTAGCACAAAAGAAATGAGAGGCCGATCTAGTCGGGTTCCACCGTATAACCCAAAAAGAAATGAGGGTAGCCGAGCTCTACCCTTATACAACCCGAATTACAAATGAATGATTACAATTAAAAGGAATCCATGTTATGGGGGTCTTCATTCTTCATTCTTCATTCTTGATTTCTTGATTTCTTGGTTTCTTCATTTTGATTTACTCCATTTCTTTCTTTCTTTTGTTTTAACTTGGGAATGTGGTTGCTCCAAAGGCATCACATGGTACATAAGATTTCGTCTTATGACCAATGTTCATCCTAATCCCCCATAACATTCATTCCAAATCTTAATTACAAAATTTACATCAAAATGGGAAAGTAAATCTAACTAAACACAAAAACAAATATTAGCTAAACATACCACATAACCCAAGCAATTATATGAATAACTTGGACTTAGCACACATGGGTAACAAAGTTCACCTATCCTAATTTGGGTTATGCTTAGGGTATAAGCAACACCTGACAAAATCATTTATATTTTTTATGATGCCCCTTAAGCACAACCCCCTACAGAAAGCATGATTAGGCTAATATCGGCCTAATATCCAGACTACGCACATGCACCCTAACATCTAGTCTAAAATAAACATTCATCAAACCATGCACCGCCCTAACCTAAAGCTAGAAATGATGACTTAGTCTAATGTGTGTGCCATTTAAAGCTTGTGTGGCATGTCTTAGCTAGGTTTTAAGGTTGAAATTTTCTAAGTGTGAAAGATTCACTTTAGATGGTGGTTTCATTTCAAGTGATTTAGTTGATTTGTCAATTTTAGTTGGACATTTGATTTGGTTTGAATAAACTTACAATTAGTTATTAAATATTGTGAAGAGAAGAAAAGAGAAGAAGGCTCTCTTTCATCCCTACCTTAAAGCATTTATAAGGTAGATTGATTAATGAGTTTTCTTTAGTGAATGATTTATTATGTGTTTTAATTAGTCCTAAGTTTAGGTTATCTTTAAATAGTCCTATTTAATAGGTAAGGCATCTTAGGAGTACTTAGGGTGAATTATTATTACATAACACACAACCATTCATTTTTATCCACCTTGTATACCATGCATATGAATAATCCTAAGCATACTTATACACGCAATGCAAATTTTAGCACACTTTAAGGATGAATGCTAAGAGATATGATTTGAAAATTTGGATATTCCATTGATGCATGTCTTTATTATGTAGAAAAGATGGATTTCTCATCCATTAACTAAATGCACATCCACATGTATAAAAATCATAAGTGAGTACGACACCATTATTTTCTACACTAGGGACGTAAGGTACAAGACCTACTTAGCATTACTTAAAGCCTTGCATACCCGGGATGTCTAGACTAATATACCACTTTTCTTAGATACATGTAAATATACAAAAAGAACCCAAATGGATAAAGAATCATACAAAAGATTATGTTTGATTTGGTTATATAATTTACATGTGTAATATGAATATCCTTCTTAAGTCATCACATAGAAATGCATAGGAATAGATTTAAGCAAGTGTTATGTTCTTTTCAAATGAACTATCCACTTGCAAATCCTATGTAAATCCTTGTTAAGAGAAGAAAAGAGAACTTCATAATACACATCTTATGCTATAGTCATATGCAAGCTTGTAAATGTTCATAAGTTGCATCACTTCATTCATAATCTTTGATTTATAGGTTTTGAAAATAATTTTTGATTTAATAGTGATAATAGCCACTCATATTCTTAATTTTAGACAACACATGCTATTTAATATAAAAGGAAACATTTTATTTAATTGATTTTTCAAAGGAAAAGAATGCATGATTTCATATGACAAACAATATTTAGCATGCTTGGAAAGAAATAAAGGGATGTAAGCACATGACTTCATTCACCCTAATTAATTCCTAAGGACAACCATATAAAATAGGATTATTTAAAATGAATCAAAATTCTTTAAGGAGATTTTTATTTTTGAATTTGATTTGACTTAAGAAATATGAAAAGGGTTTGCTGGTCTTAACCCATTTCCCCCATGTGTGAATTGGTTTAGTTTAATTTAGAATAATTAGGTTTATTTTATATTTTGATTAGGTTAAGGTATGAATTAAATCCATTAATTACCCCTTACCTATACCACTTTAACATAATTATCCAAGTAATTATGAGCCAACATATGATATTCAATCACATGAAAATTAAATCAGCAATGCACCTAAGAAATGAAGGGGCCTAATGTAATTATCTCACAATTATTGATTACGTAAGCTAAAGTTTGATTAAGTACTTTTATAACCTTTCTACACATGTAGTTTGATTATAATTTTCTTTAGAATTCTCTTAGGTTATTGAACACCTAAGAATCTACCCAAGAATTGAATGATTAAGTTTTGGAATGATTTGGTTTTGAGTTTAATTAGTTAAGATTTTTTTAATGAAGTGATTAAGTCATTAATTAATTGCAAATTCATTAAGTGTTACTCAAATAAAATAAACTTAGGGGAAAAGATTGGAAAAGAAGTCATAATCTCACTCCCTACGTTCATTCATTATTTCATAATGATTAGCAAGTTTTTTTTTTTGGAAACCCCATATAGGGGGAAATTTATAGCCACAAAAAATAAGGTTACAAGGTCCTTAAAAGGGATAACTCTCACTACGTCAAGAGCTACAACTATCCTAGAGAAAATCCCATCTATCTACATCCAAAAGTAAGTAAAGGCAAAAGAATAGTAAAAGATACATAGAGATCAGCAATGGAAGATCTAGCGGAACCGTATGTAGAATCACGAAATGAACTTGCAAAAAATAAAGAATCATGAAATAAAAAAATTGAAAAAGAAATGTAATATTTGAAAACAAAGATTTAAAAATATTCACCAATAAATAAATAATACCATCAACTTTTACTAATAGAAGCGATGAAATTTGAGCCAATATATACCGCCATTATCTTGAATATTATCTCACCATGACCATGATAAATACCAATCCTTGGAACTACAGGCGTACAGTCCATGCAAATCCTTCAACACAAGCACTTGATCCGATCATAACCAAAATTATACCAAGAAACCAATTGCAAGACAAAACCATAATGAAAAAATCAACACACTAATCATTACCTCACACCAGAAAGCGACCAAACCAGCCAAAAGAAGGAAACCATGACAAAGTATTGATGGGAGCAAAACACAAAGTGTCCAATTCAAAAATAGCACATTCCGGTGGAGAGAAAAACATTCCCACTATTGAGAAAACCAAAAACCAAATGCAAGAGTTATACGATGGAAATAAACTAGCATACAAATCACCCAAAGCTACAGAGCCAAACATGATGAGGCCAAAAAGGGCCCATGTCAGCAAATATTGATGGGAGCAACAAACACAAAGAAACCAGAAACTACACAAACAGCATATTCTAGTAGTCTGGAGAAACCAGAAAAACCACTTGCTCCAGTAGAACAGAAAATGAATCAGCACATGCCAGCCTATTTGAGAAATAGAAAAACACTCCCAGAAAATGAGGGAACAACAAACTAAATATACCAATAAAATCTTTAACTTCAATGAACACATATGTATTCTTGGTTCAAGGAAGAAACCCAAAGGAGAGGAGATTTATTCAACTGATGGATGGACCATTGCAAAAGGCCCCAACATATCCAACAGCGAATAAAACTCCCGAAAGGAGCATTGTTGACATATATTGTGATAAAAACACAAGAAATAATATTTGGAAAGAAACAACATTCATTTAGCCTATCACCCTTAACGCATCACCAACCAAAATATATAGCAGAAAAAAAACCCACATAAACCAAAAGGCCAAATTGATAGGGTGAAAACATTTGTCAATATAGATAGAGATAAGTATTTAGTAGCTTAATGAAATAGGAAACATCATACCCTTCGAAATAAGACACAACATTATCAAAAAAAAACCCCAAAGAGGTGAGCAAGGCTTGGGTCAGAAGCATAAGAGAAGCAGAAAAAATAATTATAGGAATGCATCAGAGAATAAGAAACAGTAAATAGTAAGAAAAGAGAGGGGGGCTAATTTCTAAGGTATGGTAGGCCAGTATTATCCAAATTAACTAAGCCACGCAGGCGTCTAGGTAGATTTGATTGATCAAAGAAAATTTGATCATCTAATAGCACCCATTAAGATAATGACACATACATTTCCTTCCACATGAGTGATTTTGTAACAAACTTGAGATAGAAGCATCCTAGTTTGATTGAGAAGATAATACAATTTAGTGTTACCCATTTTATTAGAGGTTAAAAGATCAATCAGAAGAAGAGCGTCTACTTCAATCCAAATGTTAAGCCAATTTTTCTGCAAACTGATCTCAACAGCTTTATTAATGGCCATTAATTCAGCAAAAATAACAGTGCATGTAGGTAAAGGATAGGCAAAAGCACAAGTCACCATGCCTTTAAAGTTTCTGAAAATGCCACCACATCCAAAATTATTTTGAGAAATAGAACCATCAGTGTTAATCTTGATAATATTATCATGGGGCTTAATCCAATAGACAATCTTATCATCTTTACAAATCAAATGCTCAGGCAAGGTAAGACCCAATTTATTAGTTATAAATTTGTAACCTTTAAATTAATTGTTAGTAATTAAATTGGCATTAAATAAGGCACGAATTTTATCTTTGATTCTCTCAATAATTCTTTTATGATTCATAGGAATCCCATGATGTTTAGCATCATTTCTATCCATCCAAATAAACCATATGAGAGTGATGTCAATTATCACTTTAATATGACCTTTAATAGTTCTTTGAAAATAAGCCTCAAGAAGTTGGTATAAAGATAGAGTTCATTAAAAGATTAATATTAAAAGATCATCATACCAAACCATAATTTAGAGGCAATAGCTCCATTAACAAAGACATGATTCACATCCTCAATGTGATAATAGCAATATAGCATTTAGAGGGTAAGTAAAATCCTTTTCTCCACATAAGAGAGTCCACATGGATGAAATTATTAAGAATTCTCCAAGTAAGAATAGAATAAGAGATAGGTATAGTGTTATTTTAAAGTTTAAAAAATACATTAGAGATGTCATGAGTTTCTTTAATATGAAACCAAACATCTTTAAGATTAAAATCTCCATTGTGAGAGAGCTTAAAGAGGATTTGACCAGGCTTGTTAGAATTGATATATATGTTGGTGAGATTATGTATAAAAGGAGTAGGAATGTAGTCAATAAGCATGATATCATTCCAATTGTTATTCAAAAGGAGAGCGACTTTAATATCTAGTGGAATGAGTATTTAATAAATTATCAATGGAACCATTGCTCATTGTCTTGCTAAAAGAAGAGCGAGTTGACCTCCCAAGAAATAAGGGATTCAACTTCCCATTTGATGTTACAAAGTCTTTTCCATACATGTGAGTTATCCACTTTGTAAGACATGAGAGGATGCTTACCATGGCAGTATTTGGCAGTCATAAATTTTGCCCAAAGACTATTCTTGCTTTTAAGGTTCCACCAAAGTTTATGAGAAAATGCAGTAATAGTTTCACGGATCGTCTTACAACCCAGGCCACCTTTAGCAAGGGTGCCACAACTTTTATACCAAGAAGTCCAATGCATCCTTTTAGAAGAGTTGTTAGATTCCCAAAAAAATTTATTAAGGAGGCGCTCAATTCTATTAAGGGTAGAATTAGTAGGGACAATGGTAGCAATTAAGAGTTTATCACTATTTAACATGTTAATTAATCATTTAATTAGTTAAGAGAGTGATTAAGAATGAAATAAGCAATTTCTTAATTAATGAAGAAATAAATTCTAAGAAAATCATGGGAGGCAGAGATCATCCCATTAATCAATCTCAAAAAGTTTGGAATTAATTGCTAGAGTAATTAGAGTAATTAGCTTAATTACATTTCCAATAAAACCAAAATTGAGTAAAAATTATTATTCAAAATCAATTGATTTTAATTTTATATTATTCTCCTCTAAATTATCTTTAAAATGACTATTTATTTTTATTTTTTAAATTTTTCTATAATTAGTTATGATTTTAAAAAGTTTCTCCATTAAAATCAGATTAATTAAGCCTAATTAAACCCCTAATCTCATCAGGTCACATGGCGGCTGACGCGATGCACTTTCCATGTAGCGTGATGGGATAAGTTATTTAAGTTATCACATTCGTCGACTGAGTCAGCTGGCGGCTGACGCGTCTTGTCTGCGGATCATCCGATCTAAGATTGGATGGATGAGATCAATCCTACAGTTTAGGAATGAATTAGAGTGGATCTAGCGTGTTCTGATCACAACCATCCATTCCAATCATGCAGAACAGATGACATATGATCCTTCTCCTTCTCGAGTGATAAGAGATGAACACCGTTTATCTCTCCTCGTTCAATTCGAACTCACCCGAGCTCGGATTGGGATCAAAATGATCCCATACCTTCAGAAGGAGGGGGGATGCACATCCAATAGTTATGATTTCATGGGATGATAATTTCCTTCAAAAAGGACCAATAAAAATTTCCTATATCTAGGGTTTCAGGCAATTACGTCACTAGATGGTATCCGGCTTCCAAAGGAAGTAAGTCTAGTTGAGGCAAGTCCATGAAAATAGCCTTAGTTTGAAGTATATTTCTCGATTGATAAAGCTCCCCTTCAATGGTGATCGACTTTGATTAAAGTGGTGCTTCCTGTGGCTTGGAGACTTGGGAAATGACTTGATTGAGCTTGAGGAAGTCCACTAAAGGTGTGTGCAAGGTTAATTTGATTGTGGTTCAGAATTGAGTGAGTTGGAATTTGAGCTCACATCCTTTATTTCAGTTTTGAGTAAAATTGAGAAGGAGGAATGTGGGAGCTCTGGAATGGCTTGGAAAAACTTGGGGAGGTGTCGATTCAACCTCTCTAGCTATGAGGAAATGATTGATTATGGTTTGATTGAGAATGAGGGGGAGTATATCTCCCCCTCCTTGGATCGGATGGTGAGAGGCTGAATTACTTTTTTTGATCAATGGCTCATATTGGAGGCATTGTTTGAGCTACAAAACACCCCACATGGGTCATTTTGGTAGTGGAGTGAAGATGAGTGGATGCCCAAGTGCTAGGTGAGTGCATTTGGAGTTCCAAGTGTTCAAATGCCATTGGAGAGGTCAGTTTGGCCTTGCCTTGGGTCATGGCTGACCTAAGCTCATTGGGACATGTTCACCACCCTCCTTGGTGCCCATGTGGAGAACTAGAATGATGCCAAGTGGCATTGAGAAAGAGATATCCAAATTCTAAGTGAATTTGGTCATAGGATACCCTTTGACCTAAGGGAAAATTGGTCATTTGGCCATGATTTTTATTTGGGCAGATTTAAAATGATTCAAAAATGGGTTGGCCAAATTTTAAGTGATTTGGAGTTCATTTGGTTTGTATTGGTTCAATTTGACCCATTTAGGTCAAGTTCAATAAAATTGGGTTAGGTTGATCAATTGGTCAAATTGGGTCAAACCATGGGTTAGGACACGTTCAAATGATCATTTGGACCCTATGGGTATCATTGGTTTGATTCAATTTGGTTTATAATTAGTTTTGGTTCATTTAGGTTCATTTAGGTCAAATGGGTGAAGTTAACCAATTTGACCCATTTGACCCAATTGGGTTAGGTCATGGGTTGGTTTAGGCTTGGTTGGTCATTTGAAATTATTGCAAGCTTTGGTTTCAATCAATTTTAATTTGATTTGATTTCAAGTTGATTTGACCTTTTGGGTTCATGGTCAATTAGGCTAGGTTGGGTCTGTTTGATCAATTAAAGCTTTGGTCAAGTTTAACAATCAATTTAGAATGAATTTGACCCATTAGTTGCAATCAATTTGGCCTAGATCAAGATTTGATCCATTTTGGCTTTTTAGGTCAATTTAGGTCAACTTAGGTCAAGTCGCCAATTAGGCTTGGTTTGGCTCAATTGATGATTTGGCCATGTTCAATCAATGATTATGAACTGGTTTAGATCAATGGTTTCAATCAATTTGGCTTAGAGTGAATTTTCTCTTTTTTAGGTTTCATTTGGGTTAAATGTTGACTTAATCAAAGGCTAACTTTGACTTGGTTTAATCCAATTTGAGTGATTGATCATTCTATGATGATTGTTGATCATAATGTGAGGTTTGGATGGGATTAGTTCAATCCAATTTGGGTTGGATTAGAACTTAGTTCAGAAAGGTGCTTTAGGTCACTTTGGGTCAAGTGACCCTAAATGGGTCAATTAGCTTGATCAAGGCTCGATTCAAGTTTGGTTGAACTCACATATGGACTTATGATTGAAATATAAATCCAATTGCAAGTGATTTGGAGTCAAATGGGTTTTGGTTCATTTGATAATTTCAGGTCAAATGGATGAACATGGATTTGATTTGGGTTAGTTTTATTTTGGCTTGGTGATTGTAGTTTATATTTATATTTGGGCATGTGATTGAAGGAGTGATTGTTTGAAGAGAAAATCTAAGGATTTGGATTGATTTGAGAATGATTTGGCTAAATCCAAGAAATTTGCTTAAGGGATATAAGCTAGATATAAGTTGGATTTGGATTTGAGTTTTGAATTAATTTTGGTTATTTGAATTTATATTTCATTTATATTTATGAATATAAATGGGTTATGAGAAAATATTTTGAGTTTGGAGTGATTTGGATTTGATTTGAGCTAAGTCCATAAGATGAAATTAAAGGGCTTAGGAAGGATTTTGGGATTTGAATTCAATCATGTGTTTCAATCATCGATTTGGAATTGATTTAGGATTTAGATTAAATTGATTTATGATTTGAGAAAATCAATTGAGTTAGAATTGATTTAAGATTTAGATTTTGGAATTGATTTATGATTTGAGAAAATCAATTGAGTTGGAATTGATTTAAGATTTGGGTTTTGGAAATGATTTATGATTTGAGAAAATCAATTGAGTTGAAATTGATTTAATATTGATTTGGATTGGTTTGAAAAAGGGAAACAAGGGTTGGGTTCAAGCTATAGGGTAGGCAAGTCCTCTTAATACCCCTAAGGCATAACCTATTCCTATGGCTAACTCCTCTAAGTCTCTAGGGTTCAGTTATTTGTTCACTTAATCACTAGAAGTGTCTTAAGACTAAGAAACTCTTTGTGTCTTGAACAGTCTTATGTCTAAGATGGAGAAGTTGAAAGCTCACTCTAAAAGTGAGATCAATAAACTCATAACTAAACTTTTAAAAATAATTCATAACCTCACATAAAAAAGTCCAGGCATTAAATCAAAATAATAAAATATTTAGCAACCCCTTAGCTGGATGATTGTATGTATAATATCATGCATGTCATATTCTTCCACTCTTATTAAGAGAGGGCTTCCATCTGTGCTAGAGAATAAAAGCTTAACCTATAAGAGCCTTTGATGGAAAGACCTTTCTTTCTCTTTTGATTTGACCCATAATCAATTTCTCATACATTTAGTCATACAAAATTCCATGGCCTATGTTAAAATAAAAAGTCCAAAAATCAAATAAAACTCAACAAAATTTGCATTAAATTTAATTCAATATTCATGCCCTTCATGATCTAGTCTCTTAGGGAGTCAGTTTAAGGACATAGTTTCTCTTCTAAATAAATAATAGCTTAACCATCTTGCAAAGCATATGACTTACCCATATGAGTTTAAAGTGTAGGAGGAGTTAGCTGGCTGCCACTCGAGGTGGTAATAAGTCTAGCAGTCAGGTGGTTTACTCTCTCCTGTGGATGTAAACCATATACTCACTTTCGCCTTAGATTTATGCCATATTTTGGCCCTAGCCAAAGCTCCCTAGATTTAGTATCTGTGGTTGTTGTTTCCCTTTGCGGGCTACAAACATAAATCCCCACCTCTTAGGCATTTTCACAACCTTTTATTGTGAAATTATAAGTCCTAGATTTTTAATAAAAACTTAACTAAAATAAATAAATCTTCTCAAAATTCAAATACATAAAGCCCTATCATAGGATAAACTAGAGTGCTCACTAGGTTTCCTAGTATTAGGAGCACTCCCTACCCATCTCTTTTGGTTTCGAAAATAACTCTCCCTTTTTTATCTCTCCCATTTGATTTTCTAAAATACAACCAATCCTTTGATAGTCATATCCTTGAATTCTTTGGAGACAATCACTACTTTAATCGAGTATTCTTAAGGGATTCACTTCCCTTAAGATATAATTAACTATGGAGCTTGCCTCCATAGAGAAAACCTATTTAAATAAATCTACTTTTTTTCCATGTAAAGTAGAAGAAAATCTATAGTATATTCAAAGACCCATCATGCCTTAGGGGTCCTTATTAAGTGATTATGTCCATTATAGGGTATCGACTTCTATCTCTCGAGATAGTGAACTATTCCTTAATATAGTACCCGATCACCTCAATAAGTACATTCTCAGATCTACGTGGTATCTCCGCACATATACACACAAACCAAATGCAATCCAAAAATAAACACCATAGATTTTTATGACGACTCTGATTGGGATGGTTCCTCTCTTCATCTCTAGTAGGCGATCGTTGTCTCCAAGCATCAATAGTGGACTTGCATTTCATGTGAGCCCGAGACTAACTTTCCTTTCATTAGCAATTAGCTTATTTCATTATTAAGCAAAGTTAGCCAACATCCTTTAAGTTTTAGGACCTCACTCTGTATAGGTCTTGAAACCCCTATTGGGTTTCCCAATAGGTAAAGAATAGAATTTATCAAATAAAAATTTAGAACCTCCTCACCACTAACTTGGTGATGCAAGGTTCATCATAAAATTTAAAGAAACTAATTTCTTTTACAAAATGACACTTTCCAAAAGCACCTTTCAGGAAACTCACATGATCACAAAATCAAAATCCATTTAATGATCCTATGATTGCTACATAGTCTTTTCAAAAGCACATTCTTGAAAATAACCATGCCCATTCAACATACTCAAAATTATTAAATGTGTAATCCATTTTTCAAATAAATTAAAACTTCATCTAACAAATTTCACATATGTTGGAGTTGAAGCTTCCCTCTTTGTAAGGGCAAATCATACCATGTTTGATTCCCACTTAACAAATTCAAACTTGTTAAGTGAAAATCTATATTTGAATCAAAGATAAAATTTGACTTTCACTTAAAAATTTCAATTTATTAAGTGAGGATCTTATTTTCAAAACATGAATTTGACTTTCACTTAACAAATTCATTTTGTTATGTGGGGGTCTCATTTCCAAAAACATAAAATTTGACTTTCACTTAATAATTTTAATTTGTTAAGTGGGGATCTCATTTCCAAAACATAAAATTTGACTTTCACTTAACAATTTGAATTTATTAAGTAAGGATCTTATTTTCAAAACATAAATTTTGACTTTCACTTAACAATCTCAATTTGCTAAGTGGGGGTCTCATTTCCAAAACATAAAATTTAATTTTCACTCAATAATTTCAATTTGTTAAGTGAGGGTCTTATTTTCAAAACATAAATTTGACCTTCACTTAATATATTCAATTTGTTAAGTAAGGGTCTCATTTCTAAAATATAAATTTCACCCTCACTTAACATATTCAAGTTATTAAGTAGGGGTCTCTTTCTCAAGAATATAGACTTGACTTTCACTTAACAATTTCAATTTGTTAAGTGGGGGTCTCATTTCAAAATATAAAATTTGACTTTCGCTTAATATATTCAATTTGTTAAGTGAGGGTCTCAATTTCAAAAAAAGCATACATTTAGGCTTCACTTAGCATATCCAATATTGCTAAGTAAGAGTCTCATTTTCAAAACATATATTTGGTTCTACTTAACACATCAAATTTATTAAGTTAGAATCACATAATCATGCCATATTGGATTCCCACCTAACATATCAAATTTGTTAAGTGATAATCCCATTTTCAAGACATATCATACATTGATTTCCACTTAACACACCAAATTGTTAAGTGGGAGTCCCATTTTCAAACACATCTCAAACAAATTTAGGCTTTCACTTAACACACCAAATTTGTTAAGTGAGAGTCTCTTTTCAACACACATTTGATCCCTATTTTAACATACCAATTTTGTTAAATAAGGATCCAATTTTTCATATAAACCACACTTGAGATTTCACTTAACATACCAAATTCATTAAGTGAGAGTCTCATTTCCAAAGGAAAATAAACATATCTCAAACACATTTAGGACTTTCACTTAACATACCAAATTTGTTAAGTGGGACTCTCATCTTCATAGAAAAGAAAATCTATCTTACAATCACACTTGGCTTTCACTTAACATACCAAATTTGTTAAGTGAAAGTCTCATCTTCAACACAAATCAACACATGTGGCATCTACTAACATACCAAATTTGTTAAATAAGCTCCATTTTCAAATTAAAATATCACACAATCAAATCTTCACAAGCAAAATATCTCAAACACCAATCACAACCCCTTCTTAGCATACCCAAATTTGCTAAGTAGAGGTTCTTTCAAAGAATACATATTTTCAAACAAGAAACAAAAAATGCAAACAATCTCTAGAAATAAATCTCTCCTCAAATTTTTAAACCCCACCCAACCTACCTAAATTGGTTGAGTATGGGTTCTAAAATCAAAAATCAATGGAAAAAGACTCTCCTCCAAACATCCAAATCTCTCCAATGAACCCCACTTAACATATTTGAATTGTTGAGTGTGGGTTCAAAAGTCCAAACTTCAGTTACTTTCTTGGAACAAATATCAAGGCTGATACAAGTTACATTTCAACATATGCAGACATATAACTCAGATCAGTCAGTGCAATCTTTACAGTCAAGACACATGGCCTCTTAGAAGTCTATTTTCACCTTTATGTTCGGGATGGATTTGGCCTTGGATCGGGCTAGCCTTCTTCAGACTGACTCTACCCATCTAGTGTTCTTTGGCCAAGGATTTGAGGGAGCCCGCATTACCTGTGAGGGGGCAACCCTCACCACTGTTAGCGAGGATGAGGTAGCTTGACAGAAGCCAATCATCCACATCAACCTACCTTCTGACACTGAGTATCCTTCCATGAAGAGGAAGGAGATCAGGTTAATCATCAATTCACTCATATTTCTCCCACTTAGTGCTAGCACCTACTCATTGGTCTCCTCTAAGGGGAAGGCTATCTTGACTTCGAAGATAACCACCCCTACCTTCGAGGTAGGATCTAGCTCTCACACTGCCTTACTCAGCCACACGTAGCACTGCACATGTGACTTAAAAGGAGCCACAAGATCAAGCGGCACCATGTGTGCAACCTAAGAGATAGATGTTGCATCCCACATTGCTGAGGAGGGTTCTCCTTGCGAGGTTTCTCCATTTTGACTAAACTAGTTCCACCCCTCTCGATCGGATAGAGGAGACTAAGAGATGATAGTGCATTGACTCCTTCACACATACCATGAGGTTTTGCTAGGATAGGAGGATGTCTTATCTTGCTCTACAATTACATAGGTAAATGCACCACAGAGCTTAAAGTGACACATTATTTGACTTGAGGTCAATCATCCCGAGAGTGTTAGCACATTAGGATATAGAGCATGAGAGGCAGTAGCGGCTGTCACGAGGGATGAGGTTTGCATGGTGGCCTCCACTCTAGTTGATTTCCTCGATCATTGAGCCACCACGGCTGATGGGACTGATAGCATAGTGTTGATGGGTATTACCAGTCATAGGGGGAAAGCTCCGATGAGGGTAGAGCCAATGTTGTCTCCACCACACCGATTCACTCCTCACCCACCATCTCCAGTTTAGGTCCCTCCATCCACTGCTCCTACGAAGGCATAGAAGATAGTATCCGGGGAGAAGAAAGCCCCCTTGGTGATTCGGCTATGGCCAAAGGGTCCCACTTCATCTACTCCAGAGGTGAGGTGAGTTCCCTACTGACCTTCTACTTGTCTTGGTGAAGAAAGGATGCGACCAACATCGTGGTTGCACCACCACCACCACCATCATCGAGCGATGAGCTTGTAGAGGGAAGGAGATAGTTGATCCCATGTTAGTGGATCTCCCAGGACACTCCATGATGATGAGCATATCTCTTCTAGCTTGACCTCCAGAGCGGCCTCGGTGATAGGCGGTGTTGAAGTGCATCTCTGTGGTGAAAAACCCTCTACCATCATAGTGTGTATTTGCATCAACATGGTTAGATCTCCTAGATGATATTTTTAGTACTTTTTAAAAGAGAGAACTTCTTGGGAGTGACCGGTCAGATTGTGACGAGGGAAAGGCCAGCTTTGATCCATATGAGGATGATCTTCTTGAGGATTCGATCAAAGTTCACATGGTCAATACCAAGAGTTATTAGAGATCAACATGAAAGTATTGTAGTTAAAAGGATGACACAGTCCATTCACCTCCTCCACCAAGGCAGAATGATTATATTGACCAAATGGGAAGAAGATTGAGTTGAAGGCGGTGGTGTCAACATTATAAATTCAACTCTTCATAGCTTCCATAATAGTAGCCTAGTTGACACACTAGATCATCCTAGATGCATTTTCGCAGAGGGAGAGAGTGGTAGCTTGCATTGTAAGGTGGTGCATAGCACCTCCATGCATGAAAAAGACATTAAACACATTGTAGAGCAACAGGTCAGGGATGCGTTGGGGTAAGCCCGAGGTGGCTCATCTGCTCCAAAGGGTAGACCCTACTTGGAGGAATTTGATGGCGTCCAATAACCTAAGGGCTTTGTGCTTCCATCCTTCAAAATTTTTTGATGGGAACCCTTGCACATAAACATTGAGCAATATTGCAATGCAGGTAATGATGCACTCTTATTTTGCCTCTTTAGTAGCTTTTGAATCATATTTGATTGGTATGCTAAACTACAATGATTTTGAAGATATTTTGAGTTGGAGCACTCTTTATTAAGAGATTTCTTTGGAGCTCGAAAGGGTAATGGTGATCTTGTTGTATCAACAACACCATGAGTCCTTTTATTGATTACATTCTTAGATGACACAATTTAAGTATGAAATGCGAACCATAGTTGTCTGAATAGCATGCCATTAACATTTTACTCAGGAATATTCAAGGCCTGGTCGCCTTCATGCTTAAAGGGTTTGCCATTAAAATATTTGAGAAATTAATCAACAAGGTGGCTAGTCTACAAGGAGAGGTCAAACAGTTACATTTCCATGATCAGTCAACCAAGCCGAGACCACAAAAGACATTTAAGAAAAGCTAGGGGTAATCATGGAAGTTGACAAGGGAAAGAGACCAAGGCATTAGGCACCTGAGCTCAGCAGCTCTACCACCTACTTTTCCACCACCTCGGCCATCATGTCACACCTCAATTTGCATGGCCTCCAACACTTGAGTATCCCCATCCCTATCAACAATATTCCTATCCACCAGGGTACATTACCTACTCTTACTGACAAATTGAATAAGCCTAATTCATTCAAGAGAGAGGTAGTTAGGAAGATCTTTAATAACCACTTAAAGAAGCCTGATTTTTAATTACCATGGCCTAGGAGGTTGAAGGATATGGGCAAGAGTCATGATCCAAACTTTTCCCCTACCACCACATGCTTGGTCATGTCTTGGAATATTGCTTCACCTTTAAGGACTAACTTGATCAAAGCTACAAGTTGGGTGTCATTATCATCCCTAAGGAATACCTATTAGAACTTCCCTCTAGTTCTATTAGGGTAATCCTTGGGGATACACACGATCTTCTCAAGACAGAGGAAGGTTGGGATATTTCTTTATCACGAACCTCCAAGGAAATAATTTTTAAGATAAAAAATTTACCCTTAGCACAAGTAGCTCAAATCTCCAACTCTAAGGAAGTTTTATAAGTTGGTAGGGATAACTTGAGGTAGAAGTAGGAGTAGTGGCGACTTCCACTTGAGGATAATTAGCACAACCACCAGTCACTCCTACCACTATTGCATAGTTCCTTGATGGCTCTTCTTCTAGTAGTTGTATTGTATCCGTGGAGGGGAGTGTGTAATCCCTTACTCTGCTCACTTTACTTGATTTCTACTTTGTTCCTTCATCCAAATCTAAGAAATCATTGAAGAAGAAGACTGATTCTACTTAAATTCTCTCTATTTTGATGATCTTGATGATTTCATTCCTATAGAAAGTTCTTCAAGTACTAATAATTATAACAATTATGATCCACTCCTTCCTGATTTTGAAATGAATTACCCATTTCTAAATCACTCAGGTTCACCAATTGATATAGATTTGGAGTCATCTGACTCCGATGATCCTATAGGAGAAGTTGTAGGTGAACCTGATGAGTAAGTAGAACTTCCCACTAAACCATCTCATGAAGTCACTAAAGTCAACCTTCATAATGGCAAAGTTTTACCTCCTAAGGTAGCACCTCAGGATAAGGGTAAACAAGCCATTGGATCTAGCGATCAAGAAGCCCCTCCATAGGATGCTCCACCTATGGATATGCTTGTGGAGGACTAACCCATAGTTGACTACAATGTTTTCGCTCACCTGAGAAAGTTGCAAGCTAAACTAAGCCTATATGATGCCCTTGTCTTATCCAAAGATATGAGGGAGTCATTGATCAAAGCCCTTCTTGATCTAGAAATATATGCTTGACTATTGGAGAAGGCATATTTTTTTTGAAAGTGAGTTACATTCAGATGAAGACCTTCTTTGGGGACAACGAGCACAACCATCCCTCTACGTCAGTGGACATGTAATCACCATGGATACATGGAAATATGATTCCTTCTTTTGCATCTGCATCAAACTCAAGAGGTGGAATCAGTGTTTCAAAGAGACTTCAATCCATTCTTAGTTGAGAGGTTGAGATTTATGAAGATCGCCTACTATCTTCCTCCAAATCAAAAAGTATATTCTTGTGAACTTGTTGAAAGTTCAACATCAAAAGAAAAAGAAACAAAAGAAAAAAATTGAAAAAAAAGTACAAGTGAGCGAGAATCAGACACCAAGGAAGAGGTAGAGCTATATTTTAGATTTTGCCCACAGTTTGTTCCTCCATATGAACACATGGGTAGGATGACTTGACCTCCACTAAGTGCGAGAAAGTCAGAGGTAGTTCTAGAGGTAGAAGACCTCATTATTATGGTACAATGCTGGCTCAGAGTACCCCATCCACATAGACTTAGAGTCCAATTCGGAGGATGAGCCTCATGTGGTTAGCACACAAACCAACCCCTCATAGAGGTTCCCTTTGGAGGTGACATTCAAGCTAGTCAATGGTGAAGACCAGTCCTCCAAGCAAAGCTTGAATGTATCCAAATCATCATTATGTAGAACAATTAAGCAGCAATTGGGAACTTTAGCTCTAACCTCACTTTCTTCTTAGAAAGTTGAAGGTTTAGTAGTTAAGGAGGCCCTAAGTCATCCCATGTGACAAGAGGTTTGTTGGGAACATCATCCTCAGTCGAAGCTAATGTAGAACTTGAGGATGATTCATATAAAAATTTAATACAACTACCTTTTGATTGGTATTCACCTTGTGTTATTAACTTAGCAAAGAAGGGATTAATACCATATACTTAGTCTAAACTCAGGTCAAACTACTTTGAAAAATTATGAGACAACCAAAGCAGACACTCTCAAATAAGGTCAAGACTAGGATTCGGCACAATAGGTCCCGTCGACGATGATAACCATTGCCTAGTCATCACCACTCATTTGGGGACTGATAGAGTCTTCTCAAATCATGCTAACTCTTATGAGGATGCATGTTTAGAAATTTTAGATGACCCAAATGAGCCTAATGTCAAAGATGCACCACCAAATTTTGAAGAAGAAATTAGATCATCCATTGATGAACTCAAATCAACTTAGAAATAAGAATCCAATACATCGTTCTTGTGAATGAAGAAGAAACCAATGACTTAGTTAGGCTATTAGCTGAGTTTAAGTACTGCTTCACATGGAGTTATGAAGAAATGCTCGATTTATCTCTATGGTGAAAATTTTATATATCTCTGCCTTCATCGATCCCCTCCTCTTTTGGAAAGAGAAGGATAAATGAAAACAAAAATATATAAAACATGTCTTATTAGAACACCACGTAGATCTGCAGATGTTCTTATTAGGGTGATCGGGTATGGCATTGAGGAGAGGTGTACTATCTCGAAAGGTAGAAATCACCATCCTACAATGGACCTAATCACCTCAATAAGGACTCTTAAGGACTATGAATCTTCGGAATATACCAGAGATTCTTCGCCAATTTTACATGGAAAAGTAAAATAGGGTTATTTTAAATTAGGTTCATT
Source organism: Cymbidium sinense (assembly GCA_021442155.1). NCBI lineage: Eukaryota > Viridiplantae > Streptophyta > Magnoliopsida > Asparagales > Orchidaceae > Cymbidium > Cymbidium sinense. The sequence continues at coordinate 86,220,209 of CM038220.1, forward strand.
AAGTTCCATGCAGGGGAAAGCTCTCATAGTTAATTACATCCTAAGGAATGGGATTCCTTAGGAATACTCTTGATTAAGGTAAATGATCATTGTCTCCAAAGATTTTGAAAAGGTAGGACTATCAATCGATTGGTTTATTTTTAGAGAGTCAAATGGGATCAATCAAGAGGAGAGAGTTCTTATTGAAGCCAAATGAAAAATAAGTAGGGGATGCTTAAGATACAAATAAGCCTAGTAAGCACCCCAAACTATCCTATGGTTGGGCTTTACATTTTTGAAATTGAATTAATGTGTTTGAGTTTAATTTCTTTTAGAAATGTAGAGCTTACAATTTCATGATACAAGATCATAAAAATGCCTAAGAGGTGAGGATTTATGCTTAAGGCTTACAGAGGAGAGAAGCAATCTCTGAACCTAAATCTAGGAAATTTTAGCGAGGGCCAAAAGCACGACCTAAATCTAAGGTAAAAAAATTGGTATTTGGTTTACCTCCATAAGAGAGGATAAACCACCTGACTGTTGGACTTACAACCGCCTGGGGGTGGTGCCAACTAACTCCTCCTGATTTTAAATTCAGTAGGCAAGTCTTTTGTTTATGCAGGATAACAAGGTTTTTATTTATTTAGAATGAGGCTAAGTCCTTAAACACACTCCCTAAAGAGACTAGATCGTGTAGGGCATAAATTCATGACTTAAATATAATGCAAAATTTTCATATATTTTTATTTTTCTTTTGGAGAATCATTTGACTCAGGCTATAGGGTTCATATGCTTGATGTAAGAGAAATAAGATTATGGGCCAAAATCATCAAGATAAGGAGGTGTGTTTCCACCATGGCTCTCACAAGTCAAGCCAATTTCTCTGGCAAAGGTGGAAGCCCTCCAATCAAGAGTGAAACAATATGCTTTTATGCATGATGTTAGAAAACAAAGTACACATCTAGCTAAGGAGTTACTAATTCTTTTATCTTAATTTTTAGCATAAGCTTTAGGTGAGGTTATGAGTTATTTATTTTTAATTTTGAGTTGATTAATTTGGTAGAAGATTTATTTTTTCTAAGAGCCTAATCATCATCCAGGCCATACATCAAGCAAGGAAGAAACTAGGAAAAGGATACCATCTTAATGCACAAGATAAACAAAACATCAAATATTTTATAAAGTAAACGTAAAAGAATAAAAGGCCATTTATGATCGGGCACCACCACACAAACCCAAAAGAATGAATTGGGTAGCCGAGCTCTACCCATAAACAACCCGGATTACAAATTAATTAATTTACAATAAAGTAAGGAAATTCATGTTATGGGGGTCTTTATTTCTTCTTTTCTTCTTTCTTCTTTCTTCTTTCTTCTTTCTTCTTTCTTCTTTGGTTCCTTCATTTGGATGGTTGGAAGGTGGTTGCTCCAAAGGCTTCACATGGTACATAAGACAGTCTTATAACCAATGCTCACCCTAATATACCATAATAATCATTCTAAAATCCTAATTGCAAAAGTACATGAAAAGGAAAAGTAAATCTAACTAACACCTACAAAATAGAGATTCGTTAAACAAATCATATAATTCAAGCATGTATATTGGACTTAGCACCCACACATGGGTAACAAGTCCACAGCCTATTGGATTATGCTTAGGGGATAAGCACCTACACATAAAGCATATATTTTTATTACAACGCCCTTTAAGCACAATCCCCATAAAATAATGATTAGACTAAATCGTCCTACCATTCATTAAATGCACATACACCCTAACATCAAACTAAAAATAATACATCACAAAATAAAAGCAAACATCAAACCATACACTGCCCTAACCTAAAGCTAGAAATGATGACTTAGTCTAATGTGTGTGCTATTTAAGGTTTGTGTGGTGTGCTTAGCTTACTTTAAGGTTTAGTTTTCTAAGTATGAAAATGTTCAACTTAGAGGATGGTTTCAAGTTGTTTAGTTGATTTGGGTTAATTTTATTTTTGTATTTTGATTTGGTTTAGGTGAATCCTATAATTAATTACTAAGTTGTAAAGAGAGGAAAAGAGAGAACTTCTCTTTCCTTCCCTAAAGTAATTTCTAAAGTGGATTCATTTGATTTTTGTTTAGTGAATGTCTTATTATGTGCTTTAATTAATCCTAAGTATAGATTTTTCCCTAAACAAGTTTATTCAAAATGAAAGGCATTTTAAGATTAAGTAAAGTGAATTAATATCACAAAACACACATCACTTCATTTCTTTCCCAACATGTAAAGCATGCATATGAATGAATGCTAAAAATATCTATACATACAAATAGAAATATTTAGTACATTTTATGATGAATATTAAGAAATGTTACTTAAAAAATTTTGGATGCTTTATGATGCAAGATTTTTTTATTAAGTAAAAAAGGGTTATTCTTTTATCCTTTATTCATATGCACATGTGTATGTATGAAAGGCATAAGTGAGTACATCGTCATTGTTAGTACCAGGAGTGTAAGGTTCAAAACCTACTTATGGCTACTTAAAGCCTCACAATCACGGGGTTGTCCAGACTAATATACCACTTTCCTTAAATACATATGCATGTACAAAAGAGGAAAAATGGAAAAAAGAAAGATGCAAAGTTTATGCTTATTTAATTTTTGGTTTGCTTATGCAATTTATGTGTGCAAATGTAAAGATCTTTCTTAAGTTATAACATGGAAGAGGATAAGGAGATTTAAGCAAGTGTTATGTTCTTTTCAAAAGAACTATACACTTTGCAAACCTTATTCAAATCCATGTTAAGAGGAAAGAAAGGAAGCAATCATAAGACACAATTTTATATATACATGCAAGCTTATAACTAAAGTCTAAGTAGCATACCTTTCAATTTTGATACTTGATTTTGAAGTTTTCAAAATAATTTTAGATTTAATAGTGATAATAGCCATTCATATTTTTACTTTAGCCAAAATATGCAATTCAACAGAAAAGAAATATTTCATTTTAATTTTGATTTTCAAAAGGAATGAATGCATGATTTTTATATGGCATACATATTTAGCATGCTAGGAAAGAAATAAAGTGATGAAAGTAATGTAAATTTATTCACCCTAATTAATTCTTAAAGACAATCCTATGGAATAGAATTATTTAAAGCAAATCAAAGTTTGTTTAATGTGGTTTTTGTTTTGAAATTGCTTTATGTTTGATTCAAGAAATGTGAAAGAATGTTTGCTGGCCCTAACCCATTTCCACATATGTATATTATTTTTGTTTAATTTTTAGGTGATTAGATCACTTTTATGTTTTAGTTAGGTTAAGGTGTACATTAAGTGTATTAATTACCCTTACCTATACCACCTTAGCATATTTAATCAAATAATTATGAGCCAATGATATGACATAAAATCACACAAGAATTTAAATCAGCAATGCAGAAGAAAGGGCCTAATGCATTGGCTCATGATTAATGATTAATTAAACTAAAGGGTTTAAGTTAAGTACTTTCATAACCCTTCCCACACATGTGGATTAGGTTTTGATTTTCTTAAGCCACTTAGTTATTAAACACCTAAGCATTTACCCAAAATAGATTGATTAAGTTCTCTAAGGATTTAAAATTTTATCAAGTTAATTAGGTAAGTAATTAGTGGATTAATCCTTAATTAATTTTGTATTAAAGAAGAAAGAGGGGGTTTAAGGAATAACTTAAGGAAAATATCCCAAAATTATTCCCATAACCTTCTGTTCATTTAAACAAACCTTAATTAACTAAATCAAGAGATTAAACCATTGATTACACACTTATTAGCTTAATTATATTAGAGAGTAATAGGAATAATCAATTACCTAATTAAACCATGATAAATCCCAAGAAAATTAGGAGGTAGAATTCATCCCACTAAATACACATGAAGTTTGAGATTATTAATGGAATAATGAGTAATTAGTAATTACATATAAAACCTAAATTCAAAAAAATTCAAAATCATCAAAATCAATTTTATAATATTCTACATTCAATTATCTTTCATATGCAATTTATTTCATATTTTTTGATTTTCTACAATATGAATATTTGAAATTTCATGATTAATTAATTAATCCCTAATTATGTAATCCGTCGGCCATGTGGAGGTGATGATAAATGCTTTCCATGTGGCAAGAATGGTCACTAAGTTATCATCATAGCATCGTGTCGGTGGCGGTGCTACTGCTTTCTCCCCTTCATCGATCAAGGATTGAATCAGCTCGTTGTAAGGGTTAAAATGATTGATATACGTGTCATGATTATGGTCGTCCATCCAAAATGCGAGGATGGATTGCCCATGATCCATCCTTGATCTTCCATGCATGATTTGGCCACCATTCATCTTCTAGGGGAAGATCCGAGCTCGATTGAGCCCGGATTGAAACAAAATTCAACCTTACACCATCTAAGAGTAAAGGGGAACACATCCAACAGCTATCTTTGCTTGGGGAGAAACTTCCCTTCATAAAGGACCAAGAGGAGATGACATTATGCTCGGTTTAATGGCATACCTCATAGGCTATCAACATGATTCTTGAAGTAGCTTTCATCAGTGGAGACAAGCTTGTTGAAGTTTTGAGGTGTTGAATTGGATGGATCTTCCTATGGGCCAAGTTCACCTTCAAGTGGCGATCTTGATCAAGAACCTCTCCTTGCTTGGAGAACTTGTGTGAAGGCTTGGGTGGGCTCAACTGAATTCCCTGATGAAGCTTGCAAAGTGAATTGGCTTAGTATTGAGTGTGGAGTGAGATTGAATTTTTCTTGAGCTCCCCTATTTTTGATTTTAGAAAATCCAAAAATGGAGAAGTTCAAACGGCTTGAGAGAGCTTGGGGAGACTTAGAAATGGTTCCTCTGGCTCCCCTAAGATCAATCAAATTGGAGAGTGTTGAATTGAAATGAAATTAGGGGGCCCCCTAAAGTAATCGGATGGTCGAGCTTAGAGATGGCATTTTTGATCAATTGACCTCATGTAATGGGTTGTTAGGCTGTTTAGGGTTTGCACATGGTTCATTGGCCAGAGGGAGGTAGTGGGGGAGTTACCATGTGCTTAATTGAGTGGAGGAAGGTTTTCCATGTGTTCAATTTGAAGGAATCGATCGATTTTAGCCTTAGGTTGGCTTGGGTGACCCAAACCCAATGGGTCATGTGTACCATACCATTAGTGATGATTTGACCCACTAAGAGGATGCCAAGTGTCCATTAAAAGGAATTGACCAAATTCCAAGTGGTTTTGATTTTAGGTTACCCTATGGCCTAGGGATAAAATGGTCATTTGACCTTGATTTTAGTTTGAATATGTTTGGTATGATTTAAAAAATTGGTTAGGACAAGTTTCATTAAATTTGGAGTTGGTTTGATATGATTTGGCTCATGTTGACCCATTTAGGTCAAAATGGGTCAACTAGGGTCAAGTTGATCAATTGGTCAAATTGGGTTAAACCAAAAGTTGGGTCAAGTTCATATCACCATTCAAAATATGTTGGCATCATTTGTTTGGTTTAATTTAATTTAGATTTAAATTTGGTTCATTTGATTTCATTTAGATCAAATGGGTCAAGTTGCATAATTTGACCTATTTAGATTAAGTCATGGGTTGATTTATGTTTGGTTGGTCATTTGAAATGGATTGATATCTTTGTTTCCAATCAATTTTGGTTTAATTTGATTTTGGCTCAATATGACCTTTTAGTTCAAGTTGGGTTCAAGGTCAATTGGGCTAAGTTGGGTCTAGTTGGCCAATTGAGGCTTTGGTCAAGTTCAACAATAATTTTATAATGATTTTGACCCATTGATTTCAATCAATTTGGCTTAGATCAGGTTTTGGCACATTTTGACTTTTTAGGAAAAGTTGGGTTAACTTGGGCCAAGTGGCCAATTGGGCTAGGTTAGGCTCAAATATTGACTTGGTCTAGTTCAAACATTGATCATGAATGAGTTTTGATCAATGGTTTCAATCAATTTGGCCTATGGTGAATTTTGGCTATGTTGGGTTTCATTTTGGTTAAGTGTTGACTTGGGTTTGATTTTTGAATTGAGTTTTGGTTTGATGATTGAAGTTTATGTTTATATTTGGATTCATGATTGAAAGATTGACTGAATCATGAAGAAAATCATGGTCACTTTGATTTGAAATTGATTTGGCTAAGTTCAAGATTTTGACTTGAAAGGCTTAGATTTGATTTTGGTTGAATTTGAGTTTGAGTTTTGAATTGATTTTTAATTTGATGATTGGAATTTATGTTTATATTTAGATTCATGATTGAAGGATTGATTCAATCATGAAGAAAAATCAAGGGTTTGGCGTGATTTGAAATTGATTTAGCTAAGTTCAATATTTTGACTTGAAAGGCTTAGATTTGATTTGATTGAATTTGAGTTTGAGTTTTGAATTGATATTTTGGATATTTGAGTTTATTTTTCATTTATATTTTTAAATATAAATGAGAATATAAATGGGTTATGAGAAAATTCCTTGAATTTGAATTGATTTGAACTTCATTTGGGCTAAGTCCATAAAAGGGAATCAAAGTGACTTAAAAAAAGATTTTTTATTTGGATTTGAATTTTGATTTGGTTTGATTGATTTGAATTTATATTTCATTTATATATGAGAATATAAATGAGAATATAAATGGGTTGTGAGAAAATTTCTTGAATTTGAATTGATTTAGATTTGATTTGAACAAAGTTCATGAGGGGGAATCAAAGGACTTAGGAAATATTTTTGGAATTTTAATTTGGAATTTCAATCATGGGTTTCAATCATTTGGAATTGATTTGGGTTTAGAGGAAATCAATTAAGTTGGAATTTATTTAAGCTTTGATGTTGATTTGATTTGGAGTTGGACTTGAAAGAAGGAAGTGAGGAATGTTTCAAGCTATGTGGGTAGAAAATTTTCCTAACACCCCTGAGGCATGACCTATTTCTATGGCTAACTCTTCTAAGTCTCTAGGGCTAGGTTGAGTGTCCACCTAATCACTAGATGTGTCTTAAGACTAAGGAACTCTGAAAGTCTAAAAAAAGTCTTATGTCTAAGATGGAGGGATTGAGAGCTTATTCCAAAAATGAGGTCAACAATCTCTTGACATAGCAGTCCACAAACTAGCAATAGAACCTAATACTAACCCTATCAAGTAGGCTCCTAGATGCATGCGATTAGAAATTGAACAATAGGACAATTCTAAAATCAAGAAATTGATCGATGCTGGCTTTATCAAGGAAGAAAAATATGCTACCTAGTTAGCTAGTGTCATCTCAATTAAGAAAAACAATGGCCAAATTTGCATGTGTCAATTTTAGGGATTTGAATAAGACATGTCCTAAGGATGAATTTTCACTTCCTATACCAGAATTGATGGTGGGCATTGCCTCATCTCATGTAGTATTCTCCTTTATGGATTGGTCATCTAGCTACAACCAAATCAAGATGACCACTGAGGATGAAATAAACACTACTTTTCGAACCCCGATCAGAATCTATTGTTATAAGGTCATGCCTTTTGACCTTAAAAATGCTGGTGCTACATACCAGCGGGCCATGACTCAGATTTTTAATGAACTCATTTATCATCAAGTTGAATGCTATGTTGATGATCAAGCAGTCAAAAGCAAAGAAAATGAAGATTGTCTCTTCGACTTGAGAGTAGTTTTTGAATGGTTAAGATAATTTAACCTCAAAATGAATCCCCTGAAGTGTTCATTCAGAATAGCTTCAAGAAAATTTCTTGGATTTGTTGTCTGACACCATGGAATAGAGATCGATCCAGAGAATATCAAGGTTATCTTAGAAATGCCACCCCCTAAAAGTCTAACTCAACTCAGATCATTATAAGGGTGGTCGTATCTAAGTCGCTTCATATCCAACCTATCAGGAAGATTTTAGATATTCTGAGCACTTATCAAAAATGACACCAAGTTCAAGTGGGATTACAAGTGTCAGCACACTTTTGAAGGCATCAAGCACTACTTGATGACGCGGCCAGTTCTAGCAGCCCCTATCCCAGGCAAGCCGTTGATCCTCTACAATGCTGCATTAGAAGACTCCTTTTGGCGCTTTGTTGGTTCAAACTAATGGCAAAGGGAATGAAACTGCTCTCTACTACCTTAGTCATTGTCTAATCTTTGTTGAGGGATTCTCAGCTCGTCATCAACCAAATTGATGGGTCCTATAAAGTTCTCAAGCCTAAACACCATCACTCCCACAAGTATACCATGGAGTTGTTGGCTCAAATCCTAGAGGTCACTATCTATAAGATTCCTCAGGGAGATAATGATGTAATAGATGCATTATCCAAGCTCGCCAAGGAATTGGCATGCCCAGAAGATGAGGCCATTCCAATAAGGGTTCAAAATAGACAAGTCTTATCCCTAATTAATGCTGAACTCATCAAGAGACCCTCTCTTGAATGGGAGGTTGTTATTGTCAAAAAGGATAATGAGCCATATTGGAGGAAACCATTCATGGATTACCTAAACACAGGCAAACTACCTCAAAAGAAGTCATTAGCCTATAAGGTGAAATAGAGAGCTCTCTCCTATACTCTCGTGGATTGCACCTTGTATCGGTGATCTTTCAATCATATGTGGTTATGTTGTTTAGCCAAACATGAATCTTGTAAGATCATGACCGGTACATCTGTGCTATGCGAGCTCACCGCCCTCAAGATGAAAGCCAAGATCAAAAGACTAGGATACTACTGGCCTTCGATGATTACAGGCTGCATGCATGTAGCTAGGATATGCCACCAATGTTAGGTATATGGTGTGGTCCTGCATCAACCACCCAACATTCTACATCCTACTTTGACCTCGTGGCCATTTGAGTGTTAGGGCACTGATATAGTGGGTCTGATCGATCCTCCTTCTTCCAAGCGTCACTAGTTCATTATAGCTGCCACCCACTAGTTTTCCAAGTGGGCGGAGGCAATCCCACTTAAAGAGGTCACAGCTCAACATGTGCTCCAGTTTTTCAAGAACAATATCATATATAGATTTGAGAACTTAACTCGATCCCATTCTCCTTAGTGTATGGATCCAAAGTCGTTCTACCATAAGAAGTCCAACTTTCATCACTAAGGATAGTTGTGGGTAGCCATATTACTACAGAGCAGAACACCAAGCTATTGTTAGAAGAGCTCAAAGGTTTGGAGGAGAGATGCCTCCAGGCATGCCAGAACCTCGAGTTATACAAAAATAAAATGATTCAAGCTCACAACAAGTTGGTCCATCTTAGAGCTTTCCAAGTAGGGAGCTATAGTTATAAGAGACCAATTGTTCAGATAGGAGGCAAGTTTGAACCCACTTGGGAAGGCCCTTTTGCTGCCAAGAAGAAATACCAAGGAGGATCTTATCAACTTATAAACTGTAAGGTAGAGCGTCCTATGCTTCCAATCAACGGGCTACACTTAAAGAAATATTATCCATAAATCCTGTTTAAAAATAATCATCAATAAAACTTTTTTTCATATCAAATTCCACGTCTTGTGTGTTGGAAATATTTTTCTCCTGTGAATCTGCTATAGCATGTTTAAGGTAGGTGTAAGAGAACCCAAGCGGCATCCTATCCCTGCACAACACAAACATAAACTATGTTCAATCATCAATTGCTATTAGGATAGGTGTAAGAGAACCCAAGAGGCATCCTAGTTCTACTAGTACAACTAAGTTAGGTTTAAGAGAACCTGAACGACATCCTTTCTTGGTGGAGTAACATTCTTATGTGCTTAAAATTGGCTTAAGAGAACCCAAGTGACATTCTATTCCTTCTTTCATATCATAAATAAATATATATCTTTTGTTTTGAGCTACTTTGATGTGGAAGCAAGCCCACAGACACTCATTAGTTGCTCAGTCGGGAATATATTACCTTACTAGTATGTCACCCTAGTTGTCATTTGTCAAGCGGATGTGAGTCCCCGTGCTTTCTTCCTAACTTGACCATTACAAACTAATGAGTGCCTTGTTAGTTCGGTAGGTCTTACTGCGTAGTCGGTGAGCTACCGTGTGTTGACTTCATTTAATAGGATGTAAGCCTACATGATTTCTTCTTGAACTAGCCACCATGCACTAACTAGGTAGAGTATATTTGAGGCTTAGGGTAAATCCCCCAGTGGCTCCATTTATCTTGACTACTTTGAGCTTGGGTTTAGTCCTCACACAGGACTCCTCGCTTAGTAGTGGCCCTAGGTCAAATAGCCCCTATTGAGCCAAAGATAGACTATCCCAATGATCAGTTCTGCTTTGGGGAGATGTAAGCCTACACACATTCTTTCTAGATTGATCGTCACAAAGCAACGGGCACCTTAGGTTGGTTGGTTATTGCCATGCTGACGGTGACCTACCTGGTGGATACATCACTCTTGTCATAAGTGAGTCCCCATGCTTTCTCCTTGAGTTGGCCACCGAATACCTATAGGCTTTCTTTTACTAGGTTTTGGATAATACCCCCAGCAACACCTCCCCTATGGGCACTCTATTTGGATCACATTCTTAGCGACCCTATTTAGACACTACCCCGGTTACTCTTGGATTAGATAGTCCCCCTTTCCTAGTAGCTACCCCTGTGGTTAGAGAATTTGTTCAACAGATGCGCAGATTCTCCCTTGGTCCAATACGTTTGAGATAGGACTAGGCTGATATAAGCTCTTTCTTAGTGTGGTCCAAAATAATAGGGTCCATGCAAAATATAAACAAAATATATCTTGCTTTATGGATTAGAATTCAAGCACCCAGTGGCCCCTTTCCCAAGCAGGCATCCTATCTTTAGGGCAATGTTAGCAAAACTCCTTATAGGAATTGCTTGACTACTTTGAGTTGAGATAAATCCCCGGGTCATCACTCTCTTAGTAGTCACCCTAAGTACGAGCTCAACTTGTTGTTCCACCAATGAGTCACCCTGGCGGTCATCTTTGCTTTGAAAGATATAAGTCTATTACACATTCTTTCTAGCATGACTATCGCAAATCGAAGGTCAGGTCTGATTTGTTGAGCAAGTAATCTATCACCCCAGTGGTTCCTTATTTAGGAAGATGTGAGTCCTTGCGCTTTTTTCCTAACTTAACCATTGCAAACTGAAAGGCACCCCTTTAGTTAGTTAGTTAGTTCTACCCCACGGCCAGTAGATTATCTCTTTAGATTTGTAAATCTAAGACAGGTCTAGGCTAATATTAGCCCCTTCTTAGTGGATCCATCGCAAACCAATGAGATCCATCAAATTAAAATAATTAAAATTAAAATAAATGCAATTCAATCAAATGACATTATCTTGACTACTTCCAAGTTGATATAATTCCCCTAGAGGCATTCATTCAGTAGTCACCCTAGGTTGGGTCTAATTTGTTGTATCCAAAAGATCACCCCAGCTGTTGTCCCTTACTTTTGGGGATGTAAGTCTGCTATGCTTTCTCCCTACCATAGTCATTGTACACCGAAAGGCAACCCCTTAGGTCGGATAGTTCTTCCATGTGGCCGGTGGACTATCCCTTTGGATTGATAAATCTGAGATAGGCCAAGGCCGACATAGTCCCTTCTCAATGCGATCAATCACAAACTAACAGGGTCCATCTCAAAATCCAAAACTTAAATAAATAATCAATAAACTTCTCCTTAGCGAGAAATTAATCATCACAACTTCCCTAGTAGAGTCAATTAAACCCAATTCAAACTTGCATTCCCCAGCGAGTGCACCCTCAAGAGAAATTAAAACCCTCCTTTTTCCTATTGGATAACCTGAACCTGCTCCTTAGTGGAAGGTTCATGCATCTATTCCTGGTGGGTTATACATCTTAATCCCTAGTGGATACTCTACCCAAATCATACCTTATATCCAAATCCAAGCCTTTTATCCCTGGTGGATAACTTGAACCTACTTCCTTAGTGGAAGGTTCATATGTTTGATCCCTTGGTGGATCACTTCTTCCTTCTTTATGCCCTTGGCATGAGTTGAATTGCATTGCACTAAGATTATGATTTCTTTTACACCTCGTGTTTAGGAATAGATCATTTTTGTTAGTTCTTGTGATCCTTGATCTGATCATCTCGATCAACACCAATATGTGTGCGGTCACACACACACCTATTGGCACCCTTTGTTGACCTCACTTTTGGAGTGAGCACTCAACTTCCTCATATCACTCTTATATACAAGAGTTTCTTAGTCTTAAAGAAACTTGATTAGTGAACACTTAACCTAACCTTAGAGACTTAAAATAGTTATCCATAAGAAGAGGTTGTGCCTTAGGGATTTAGGAAGACTTGCCCACCTTATAGCCCAAACCCAATCCTTACTTCCCTCTTTCAAACCCAAACTTCAAATTCAAATTCAACTTCCCAAAATCAAATCCAACTGTCCAATGATTGAAATCCATCACCAAATTCAAACTCCAGATCACTTCCTAAGCCTTTTGATTTTATCTTATGGACTTAGCCTTAACCAAATTCAAATCAACCCCAATCCAATTGATTTTCTCAATTATCAAAAACCTCAAATTCAAATTCAAAATCTCAAATCCAAATGTTTGAAATCCATGATTAAATTCAATCTCAAATCCTTCCTAAGCCATTGATTTTATCTTATAGACTTAGCCAAATCCAAATTAGCCCCAATCCAATTGATTTTCTCAATTATTAATTTCAATTTCAAATCAAATCCTAAATCATAAATCAATTCCAAACTCTAAATGATTGAAACCAATGATTAAGTCTAAATTCTAAAATCTTTCCCTTAGCCATATAAACCACCTTCATATGCTTAGCCAAAACTCCTTCAAACTAGCTCAAGCTTGGTTGATTTCTTTATAAATCAATCATTCCTTCATTTATATTCAAAAATATAAATGAAACCCAAATTCAAACCTTTCAAATCAAATCAAAATCAATTAAACCAAATCAAGACTCTTCTTAAGTCATATGGACCCACTTCCATAAGCCCAATCAAATCTTGATCCAAATCAACCCAAACATGATTAATTTCTTTATGAATCAATAATTTATTCATTTATACTCATAAATATAAGTGAAACCACCCACCATCCAATGACCAAAAATAAATCAAACAAAATCAAAATTCAAGTTAGCCTCTTTAAACTTACACCCCTAAGCTTAATCAGATTTGCTTCCAAATCACTCCAAACTCAAGTGATTTTCTCATAACCCATTTATATCTTCATATATATTTGCAAATATAAATGAAATATAAATTCAAATGACCAAAAATAAACTCAAATCAAATCAAATTCTCAATTTTAGCCCTTTTAACCAAACTTTTGAACTTGGCTAAATGAAACCCACATCAACTCAAAACTCATGGATTTCTTCATGATTCAATCATTCCTTCAATCATTGATCCAAATATAAACATAAACCACCATTATCAAACCAAATCCAAGTCAACCCATATCAAGACCAAGTTAACCCCTTTAGCTTGAAATTGTCATATGAACCAAAATCCACTTGGTTCTAAACCAATTGCAATTGGATTTATATTTCAATCATAGGCTCATATGTGAGTTCAACTAAACTTGAATCAAACCTTGATTAAGCCAATTGACCCATTTAGGCTCACTTGACCTAAAGTTCTAATTCTACCCAACTTGGATTAAACTAAGCCCATATAAACCTCAATCATGATCAATAATCATCATGGGGTGATCGGCCACCTTGAATTGGTCAAACCAAGTCAAACCTAACATTTGACCAAGTCAACATTTAGCCCAAATGAAATCCAAACTAGACAAAATCCATCATATGCCATTAATTAAAACTATTGATCAAAATTCATAATCAATGATTGAACATGACCAAGCCATCAATTGAGCCAAACCAAGTCAAATTGGCCACTTGACCTAAGTTGACCTAAATTGGTCTAAAAAACTAAAATGGGTCAAATCATGATTTAACCCAAATTGACTGTAACCAATGACTCAACTTAATTCCAAACCACTTATTGAACTTAACCAAATCCATGATTGAGCCCCAATTGACCAATTAGTCAACTTAACCCAACCTAGCCAAATTGACCTAAAAGGTCAAATTGACCAAAATTAAATTAATTCCAAATTAAACCAAACCAATCATTTTCAATCAACCAATTGAACTTGACTCAACACCTAACTCAACCTAATTTGATCAAATTGGTCAAATTGGTCAACTTAAGCAATTTGACATTTTTGAATCCAAATGAGTCAAATCCAAACCTAGGCCAAACCAATCCAAATTAATTGAACCAAAATACCCCCAAATCATCATATAAATCTAACCCAAGCCTTGGTTTGACTGAATTTGATGAATTGGTCAACCCAACCCAACCCAAATGAAGCCAAATCACTCCAAACCAACTCATGAGACCCTAGGACTTAGTCAAACCCAGCCCAAACATGTTCTATTTCATTTCCAAATCATCCCAAAAGCTAAGTGGGCCCCACCAAGGGGATTAGTCATCAAACCATAGGATTTAAACCTTAAAACCATTGGACCCAAGCCAAAGTCAACTTTTCCATCCCCATGATAGCTCATTAGCTCTCCATGGAACCTTCTCATGACCCATCTAGCTAACATAACTTACCCTAGGTCTGCCAAAGACTTTTGGGAGGTGAGTTGACTCACCTCCAACCCAAACCGAGCACCCATTGGATCAAGACCCCTGCACCCTTGCACAATGGATCCATGGTAGCCTCCCATCATTCCTCCCATCCCTAACGTGCCTCCCTGACTTGATGGAGACAATTTTAGTGGCCAGACGGTGGCAAGCCAGTGCAATTCAAGCTCACGCTACCATCCGTCCATGATGGAAAATTGAGGGGTATACCCCCCCCCCCTCAATTCGAGCATGATTTCACACACACTTGCATCGTGAGCCCTCCTAAGTCATTTCTGAAGACCCTCAGACTGTTTCCAAGGATCCCCAAGCCCTCTTCATTTGGCATTGCCCATTCCTGAGCAAAGCAAAATAAGGCATCCCAATCTTGAGTAATACTCCCTCTCCACTCAATCAAATTTTAATTCCTCTTAGCCACCCCATCACCATACCCTAAACCAGAGCAATTCAAGCAAGCCATGGGAGTGAGTTTGATCAGCGAGCCGCCTTGTGGATTGTGATTGGAGCCTTCCACAAATCAAGCTTAAAGCTCTTCAACAGGGCCTCGCCTCAACTAGGAGAAGCTACCTTCGGCATTGCACCGCTGGACATTAGCTTTGATGAGGTAATTTCACAATCAAGCCTTGTATGGAAAAGTGGGTTGGTCATTTGTGAAGTAAATTTAAATTTCATGGAAAATTGACTGTTGGATGTGTGCGTCTCCCTTCCCTGAAGGTGTGGGAAGAATTTGGAGACAATAGCTGGGTGAGCTTGGTCATAAGGGAAGATGGGCGACATCCATCTTTTTGTCACTCAAAAAATGGGGTAGATCATGAGCCATCCATCCCATGATTGGGATGAGCTTTCGAATCCATGGTAGAGCCTCGATTCCTTTCCTTAGTCAAATCATGGCCATCATTAGATTAGGCGGATAACGGAAAGAAAACGTCCATCGTTGACGTGATGTGACTACTTAAATAGCCAATCATTGCCACATGGAAGCGCGCACCAGCCCCACGTGGCTAAGGCTTAATTAGGCTAATTAATTAGTTTTAATCAAAACTTCCTAAAATCATAACTAATTATAGAAAAATCTAAAAAAAAATCAAACTTAGGCTCATTTTGAAGATATTTCAGAGTAGAATCTAGGAAAATTATAATTAATTCATTTTGAATAGTGATTTTAGCTTAATTAAACTTTTATCAAAAATTAAATTAGCTTAATCACACCTTAATTAAGAACTCAATTAATCTTAAATTTTTTGTGGATGTTTAGGGGGATGACCTCTACCACCTATATATTTTTGGGATTTTATTGATTGCTTAATTAGGAAAATTACTTGATTAAGCCCTAATCACTCTCTTAATCCAATTAATCATAATTAATTAATGAACAATAACTTAATTAATCATTTAAACATAATCACCTATGTTGAACAGTAAAGATAACTTAGGGGATGTGATTGGGGATCTTTTCTAATTTTATTTCTAAGTTTTATCTTTAAAAATCAAATTAATTAATGGTTAATGGAATTGATTAATTAAGTGATTAATCTTCAAGATGAGGAAATCAAAATCTAATTGAATGTTAAATGATTTAGGGATTAGGATTGGGGGCCTTGCCCTTGATCCTTTCTCCTAAGTTAATTTCATCATTCAAATTAAAATATAACCAAAGTATTTAATCAATTAATTAAAGGCTTAATAAAATTAAAATTAAAAATTAATCAATCCACACCTAAGCAACCTTTAATTGATCTTAGGTAGCTCCTTGGGTGTTTAATAACCCAAAGTGAGAGATAATGAAATTTTGGTTGGCTCACATGTGTGAGAAAATCATAAAAGTAATTAAGTGAGATCCCTTAAGCTTAATTAACTATTAATCATAAACAATTGCATTAGCCCCTTCATTTTTAGGAGCAAATTTACTTTTCATGTGGTCACATATCATATTGGCTTATTTAATTAGTTAATTAACTTAAGGTGATATAGGTAAGGGTTAATTAATTTATTTAATTCATACCCTAACCTAATTAAAACATAAAATCAACTTAAATACTCTTCATTAAACCATATTAATTAATACATGGGGAAATGGTTAGGATTAGCAAACTTCTCTCATATTTCTTAAATCAAATCAAACTCAAAGTGAAAAAAATGTCTTTAAAGAATTTTGGTTTATTTTAAATAGCCTTATTTAATGTGATTGTCCTTAAGAATTAATTGGGGTGAATGAAATCATGTGCTTACATTCCTTTATTTCTTTCCAATCATGCTAAATATTGCTTGCCATATGAAATCATGCATTCATTTCTTTTAAAATTAATTAAATGAAATATTTTCTTTATATCAAATTGCATGTGTTGACTTAAATTAAAATATGAGTGTATTATTATCTATTAAATCAAAACTATTCTTAAAAACTTATAAATCAATTATTAAAAATGAAGTGATTTTAATTACAAATATCTATAAACTTGCATGTGATAACAATATAAGATATGTAATATAAAGTTTTCTTTCCCTCTCTTAACATGAATTCACATAGGATTTGCAAATGTATAGTTCATTTGAAAAGAACAAAACATTTGCCTAAATTTATTCCTATGCATTTCCATGTTAAGACTTAGAAAGAATTTCATATCACATATGTAAATCACATAATCAAATCAAACATAATTTCTTGCATGACTTCATATTCATGTGGTTCTTTTTGTACATTAATATGTATTTGAGAAAAGTGGTATATTAGTTTGGACATCCCGGGGTTACGAGGCTTTAAGTAGCCCTAAGTAGGACTTGTACCTTACGTCCCTGGTGTAGAAAGTAATGGCATCGTACACACTTAAAACTCTTATACATATGCATGTATGATGTGATCAATAAATAAGAATAAAAAATCAAATAAATCAAACAAAACTTTTGCATGGGTTTTCCTATCCTTACAGTTGTTCATACATCTACATGTATCTAAGAAAAGTGGTATATTAGTCTGGACATCCTGGAGCTGTGAGTCTTTAAGTAGCACTAAGTAGGTCATGTACCTTACACCCCTAGTGTAGAAAATAATGGTGTCATACTCACTTAAAACCTTTATACATGTTAATGTGTATTTAGCTAATGAATGAAACCCCCGACCCCAGCATGCATCCATAATTCAATCAACAAATGAAATATTTAAATTTCAAATACACTTCTTTGCATTCATCATCAAAGTTATGCTAAGATTTACATTGCATGTATAGGTATGCTTAGGATTATCCATATGCATGATATACATGATGGAAAGAAATGAATGGATGTGTGTTGTGTGATAGTAATCCATTCTAATTAATCTTAAGATGCATTTCTTATTGAATAGGGTTATTTAGAATGAACCTAAACATAGGGTTAATTAAAACATATAATAAACATGAAATTCATTGATTAACTTACCTTATAAATGACTTAATGTAGGGATAAAAGAGAGATTGTCTCTCATTCTTCTCTTTATAACACTTAGTTGCTAGGTGTAGGCTATATGAAACAAAAGAAAATACTAACTAAAATCCTCAAATCAATTAAACTACTTAAAGAAAAATCAACTCTTTATAAATTAAATCCTTCACACTTAGCAAATCATAACTCTAAAGCCTAGTTAGGACATACCACACAAGCTTTAACACATGCACATTAGACTAATTCATCATTTCTAGCTTTATGTTAGGTCGGTGCATGGTTTCATGTATGTTTGGTTTTGCGATGTATTATTTTAGACTGGATGTTAGAGTGTATATGCGTAGTCTGAATGTTAGTCTGATATTAGCCTAATTTTATTTTATGTAGGGGGTCATGCTTAAGGGGCCACTGTAATAAAATTATAAATGTTTTTTCTATGCTTTGCTTAGCACCTAAGCATAGTTAGGAGGGTGGACTTGGTTACCCATGTGTGGGGTCCAAAATTCTATATAACTTGGGTTGTATGGTGTGTTTACACTTAGCTAGATTTACTTTTTCTTCTAATGTAATTTTTTACATTAGGATTAGGATAAGTATTATGGGAGATTAGGATAAACATTGGTTACATGACCAAGTCTTATACACCATGTGATGCCTTTGGAGCAAACAACATCCCAATCAAGCCAAAAGAAAGAAAGAAATGGAGCAAATCAAAAATGAAGAAATGAAAGATGAATAGTGAAGAATGGACGATGAAGAATGAAGACCCCAATAACACTTATCATTTCATAATTATAATTATTTTTTCATTATAGCGGGATGTATAAGGGTAGAGGTCAGCTACCCACATTTCTTTTTTTTGAGGTTGACTAAATCATCGGACCTCTTATTCTTATAGATATAATTTATAAAATTATTTGATACTTGTGCATTAGAAAACAACACGTCTTTTCATAGTTTCTTTATGATGGGTGATTGTTGTGTGGTCTGGAAGAGATTAGGCTCTCAGGATGAAATATAAATTTTCTACCCCACTAATAACTCATAACTAAAATCTTAAAAATAATTTATAACCTCACATAAAAAGTCTAGGCATTAAATCAAGATAATAAAATATTTAGCAACCCCTTACCTAGATGATTGTATGTATAATATCATGCATGTCATATTATTCCACTCTTGTTAAGAGAGGGCTTCCATCTATGCCGAGAATAAAGGCTTAACAGAGCCTTGATGGAAGACACCTCTTTCTCTTTTGATTTGGCCCATAATCAATTTCTCATGCATTTAGACATACAAAATCCCATGGCCTATGTCAAAATAAAAATTCCAAAAATCAAATAAAAGTTGACAAAATTTGCATTAAATTTAAGTCATTATTCATGACCTGCATGATCTAGTCTCCTAGGGAGTGTGTTTAAGGACTTAGTTTCTCTTCTAAATAAATAATAACTTAACCATCTTGCAAAGCATATGACTTTTCCACATGGATTTAAAGCGTAAGCGGAGTTAGGTGACTGCCACTCCAGACGATAATAAGTCCAACAGTCCAGTGGTTTACTCTCTCTTATGGAGGTAAACCATATACCCACTTTGCCTTTTAGATTTGGCCCTCCAAAACTCTCCATTTTAGATTGTTGTTTCTGCAAGCTATAAGCATAAATCCTCTCCTCTTAGGCATTTCCATAATCTTGTATTGTGAAATTATAAGTCTTAGATTTCTAATAAAAACTCAACTCAAATAAATAAATCTCCTCAAAATTAAAATATATTAAGCCCAACCATGGGATAGACTGGAGTGCTCACTAGGTTTCCTAGTATCATGAGCACTCACTTCTCATCTCCTTCGATTTCAATAATAATTCTCCCTTTTGATCTCTCCGATTTGATTTTCTAAAATACAACCAATCTTTTCATAATCCTATCTTTGAATTCTTTGGAGATAATAATCGTCTACTTTAATCGAGAGTATTCTTAAGGGATTCACTTCTCTTAAGATATAATTAACTATGGAGGCTTGCCTCCACAGTGAACTTAATGAACTCGACTTAAATAAACCACCTTTACTCTTTCATGTAAAGTAGGGAAAAATCTCATATTCAAGACCCATCATGCCTTAGGGTCCTAGGTGATTAGGTCCATTATATGGTAGTGACTTTTATCTCGAGATAGTATATTAATGTGATCATAATGTACATCCCATCCCATTGAGTCCCCTCACATATACACACACAAATAAAAATCCAAAAAAACACATTGTCAGAGGATGTTGAAGTGACAAGTTTTGAAAGAGCATCAGCTCTAGCATTTTGATTTCTTGGAATGTGAATAATTTAATATTTACTTATTAGAGGTAGAAGATATTTTACTATATGAAGGTATTGCGTCAAATGATGATTGTGAATGTTGAAATCTCTTTCAACTTGAGAAACCATAAGTTGTGAATCCGTGTAAATTATAAGATTTTGAATTTTATAATCAATAGCCAATTTTAACTCTACTACTAAGGCTTCATATTCTACAACATTATTAGTAGTTAGAAACTTTAAACGTAGTCTACACTCAAAGACATCCAATTGAGAAGAAATGAGTAGAATTCCTACTCCAGCACCAGAGCTTCCGTAGCTCCATCAACAAATAAAGTCCAACGTCATGATATTGAAGGAGAAGGATTTAGTTCAATAAAATCTGGGATGGTGCATTCAGTAATAAAATATGCTAATACCTGAGATTTGATATCTAGCCTGGGAAAAAAATGAATATCAAATTCTCTTAATTCAACTGACAATTTAACTAATCTGCTAGAATCTTTTAGTTTTTGGGGGATAATTTTGAGTGGAAGTTGTGTATAAATGCCGATAGAATGAGCTTGAAAGTATGGGCGTAGCTTTCTTGCCGGGAACACTAATGCTAAGGTAATTTTATCTGTCAAAGGATAACGTCCTTTTGTGTCAGATAGAATTTTACTAATGTAATAAATTGGTCATTGCCCTCCAGCCACTTCACGGACCAACACAAAGCTTATTGCATGAGGTGAGATAGCGAGATACAAATAAAGCATTTCTCTCGAGATTGACTTTGATAACAATGGCAGTGAGAACAAATATTTTTGAGCTTCTCAAATGTAATTTGACATTCATCAGTCCATTGAAAGACATTATTTCGAGCACTCTTGATCATTCTAAAGAACGATAAATATTTGTCTCCCATTTGAGCCAGGAATCGTGATAGGGCCACCATCCTCCCGTTCTGGCGCTGCACCTCTATCATGCTCTTTGGGGGAATCATATCTTGTATAGCCTTAATCTTTTTTGGATTGACCTCGATCCCTCGATGAGTGACTATAAATCATAAAAATTCTCCAGATGTAACTCCAAAAGCACATTTAGAAGGTTTTATGCTTATATTATACTAACGAAGAAGCTTGAAGCATTACTCAAGGTCATTTAGATGTTTTGTTCTTTCAATACTTTTAACCAACATATCATCCACATATACTTCCATAGTACGACCAAGAAGAATTTTGAAAAATTTATTCATTAGGCGTTGATACGTGGCTCCTGCATTTTTCAATCTAAATGAAATTACTTGATAACAATACAACCCTTTGTCAGTATGAAAATTAGTGCCTTCTTCATTATCTAGATTCATCTTTATTTGATAATATCCAGTAAGCATCTATAAAACTAAGAAATTTGATGACCTAAAGTGGCATCAATCCAGAGAGAAAACTATCTTTTGGGTAATCTTTATAAAGAGGTGTAGTCGATACATATTCTCCATGCCCCATTAGATTTCTTCACCGGACGCTTGCCAACCACAACCACATGGGATAATGCACTATAAATTATGCATCTAAAAGCTTATCAACTTCCTGTTAAATTGCTTGTAGACAATCTGGAGTGAAGTTTCTTTTCTTATGAATGATGGGCTTGAATGTTAAGTTAATTTTGAGGGAATGAGATATGACCCCAGGATCAATTTCTAGCAAATCTGTTGGGCTCCAAGAAAAAATATCTTAGTTTTGACACAAAAAATTAATGTACTCTTTTCTTTCATCCTCTGAGAGCAACAAACCTACTTGCACTATTTTTGAGGGATATTCATCTAATAGTGTGATGCAAATCAACTCTTCGACTGGTGATGCTCTCTAGAGTGTTTCTTCATCTCTTAAATCAAAATTTTTAATGTTTAATATTATTGAGGTTCGTGGTCGGGCCTACCTCAAGAAATAAGTTTGTGTTATCTGTTGGTTGCCACGAACCTCACATATTCTATTAGAGGTTTGAAATTTTATTTTCAGATAAGGTATAGAAATAATACACCAAAAATTGATTGTATGTGTCTTCTAAAGATAACATTATAGGTTGATTCTGATTTAACTACCATATATTGAATCAAATGTGTGGCTTGTTTATGGAATTCCCAAAGAGTAACCGGGAGTGTTATTGTTCCCTCTACCTTTACCGATCATTTGTCAAAGCCATATAACGACCCAACAGTTGGTTGCAATTTTTCTCTTACAAGACCCAGATTTAAGAATGTTGAGTAGAATAATACATCGACAGAGCTACAATTGTCAACTAAAATTCTTTCAACATTATAATAAGGATCTCCAATCCCTGCGTTGATAAATAAGGGATCTTGATGTGAAGTTTGTATCTCTTCAAAGTTAGAATCATCAAATACGATGAACTGATCAATTCATGACCTCTTCATTCTAGACTCTTCAGGTGTAGTGATAAGAAAATTGTGGTCCGCTAGTGATAGTTTTGATTTCTCTAACTATTTATCAATTTTCTTGTGGTTGTCTTGGTTGGGGTTGGTTTTGCCCCTTGATAGAATTATTATTATTTCTTTGTTGATTCTAAACAAACTGTCAGAGGTAGCCTATTGTAATAACTTTTTGATTTCTTTTTTTAGATGTCTACAAGCCTCAGTGGTATATTCATATCCTCGATGAAAATAACAATACGGATCCTGATTTTCGGTATTCGGACTTAAGGATTAGGAAATTGATATTATTTTCATTATGAATAGCCATTAAAATGTTTGTGTGAGATGCATTTAAGGGTGTATAGTATTTTTGCGGATGAGGCTCACGCGATGATTGGGCAGGCTTAGGGGGTAGGTTATAAAACTTTTGGCGATCATGCTTTTTTGATCGAGATGCATGAAGACTGTCATTTATGTCTCCCTTACGCTTCTTAGAAGAATGTTTGAATTGCTTCTTGTGGGCATTGATGGCCTCATCCACCATGATCTGTACATCTACTCTCTGTATGAGGTCTCCATAAGAAGGAACTATTTCTTTCATCAATGATGACTAGAATTGTCCATGCCTTAGGCCTCCTAGAAAAATACCTTGTAATAATTTAGGGTCTACTCCTAGAATTTGTTGAGCTTCACTTGAGAATCTTCGAAAATACTCTTTTAGTGTTTCTCTTTCATTCTGACGTATTCCAAAATGGTGAGAGGGGTCCTTAATGGCTTGTCAATTTGAGATGAATTGTTCGACAAAAAGTTTGGCCAAATGAGAGAAGTTGGGAATGCTCCCCTGAGGAAGGGAATAGAACCACATACGAGCTTTTCTTTTAAGAGTAACCAAAAAAACTTGGTAGAGTAAATCATATGAGGCTTGTTGAATGTTCATAATAGTTCTTTAATGATCGATATGCTCATAAGGATCAAAAGTCCCATTATATGGCTCTTTGCTAGGTAGTTTAAACCCCACCAAGATGGATTCTTGAAGAACTGTATCATCCAAAGGAGAAGATTCTTGAATGCTCCAACAAGGAATGAATTGTCTATATCTTTGAGGAATTCTTCTTGGACTAGACTCCATAACTTGTTTCTAATGGCTTCATGAGATGTTCCAACTACTCCTAGAATTTGTTAAGCTTCACTATAGAATCTTTGAAAATACTCTTTTAGTGTTTCTCCTTCATTCTGACGTATTTCAGAATGGTGAGAGGGGTCCGTAATGGCTTGTCAATTTGAGATGAATTGTTCGACAAAGAGTTTGGCCAAATGACAAATGTTGGGAATGCTCCCCTAAGAAAGGGATTATAACCATATACGAGCTTGTCCTTTGAGAGTAACCAAAAAAACTTGGTAGAGTAAAGCATCAGAGGCTTGTTGAATGTTCATAATAGTTCTTTAATGATTGATATGCTCATAAGGACTAGAAGTCCCATTGTAAGGCTCCTTGTTAGGTAGTTTAAACCCCACTAAGATGGGTTCTTGAAGAACTGTATCATGCGAAGGAGAAGATTCTTGAATGCTCCGACAGAAAATGAATTGTCTATCTCTTTGAGAAAATTCTTCTTGGACTAGACTCTGTAACTCATTTTTAATGGCTTCATGAGATGTTCCAATAAAATGGGGCTGATTCAACCCCATCAAAGAGCCAGGGGGATTGAAGGTTGGTCAAACGGCATAAGAATGATGAGTTGAACTAGCAGTATCATCAATATCCATATTAGAATGACCTATATGTGGAATTTTCACATGATCATGAGGGGGTTCCTCTTCATTAGTTTCTCTAACAAAATCAACTCTATCATATTATTGATATGATCGATTTCCTCCAAGTTGTGGTGCTCTTCTCGGTTGTCCAGCTCCTACTAAATGCTGAAGGATTTGAACATGTTATTCCTCCATTCTTTGTATATACGCTCCTCAAAGGTATGAACTATTTCACTTGGTGGTTTTGATCATGATGAAGTTAAGGGAATCACGTCCCACATCTGACGCTAAAGCTGCAAAAAAACTTGTAGTGGAAGAATAAAACTTCATACCTTAGCTTGTATGGAAATCTAGCACACACACAGATAGTTGAAAAGAGAATAGGAAACTCCATAATTTTTATGTGAAAAAACTCCAAAAATAGGGAAAATAACCACAGAGCTTAGCTCAGTAAAAATGCTACACTATATATCCGCTTTGAAAAATAGAGTTTAAATCTTTTTGACAATGAGATTACAAGATTGTATTTAGAAAATCATAATAATGAAAATTTCAAAATCAGGTTACAATAGTTATGTGACGGTAGTTGGACTATAACAGTTGTTGGTGGCAGTCGATGACGATAATAGGCGGCGATCGACATCAATGGTGGTGATGACGAACTTTGAACTCCTAGCTCTCTCTCAACTTTCTCCCAAGTTTAGTTATAGCTCATTTCTCCCTTTATGACAACAATGGAGTTTTATTTATAGGATTCTGAAAGGGGTATTTTGGTAATTATAGCCAAAATCCCAAAATACTCCATCGGATAGTGTTTATTGATTCATTTGATCATAGATATTTTTTGGTGATTTGAACATTTAAAAGATCTTTGATTTGAGTAAATTTAGGCTTGTTCATCGATTCGATTATATAAGTATGCCAAATTTAGAAGTCATTTGATTATCCAATCGGTGTTTCAGTTTTCAGTAACTCTTGGGCTTGATTTGAGCTCATTTGGGCTCAATTTGACTCTATTCTAGTGTTGTTGGACTCATCCCACTGACTCAATTTACATACATGCTTTAACTTAAGATTCGTACTTGATTTATAAATTTTAAATAGATAAATCAATTATTATATAAAAAATTATACCATAATTATATTTTTTAAAGTGAAATGCACATTATGTAGAAAAGTACTATTTTGATAAATATCAAACTTTAGGTGTCAGATATGTAAAAGCATAAGAAATGTGTTATGTATGTAAATTATGAGTCATTAGAAACAAAAATCATGTGTTAAACTAGCAGTATCCAGGAGATGTTCATGAAATTGTGGTAGAGAAACTTCATCATAACAATAAGAGTGCACTACATGAGTGCCATAAAATCTATTAGACTTGACTTACTAATTATTTTATTGTAGATGAAGTCCATCGTATTATGATAGTGTTGTCTAATGTCAATCTTCATATAAGAGCTAAAAAATTGAGCTTGATAGTTTTCTATTTTATAAATATGATCTTCATCAATTAAATTATAATATCCTTGATTGAGATATTAATTTTTAGATTGATGAGTATTAGATTAGGAGACCCTATTATAATCAAGTGTGACTCTTGTCAACTTTTAGATAAGTATTTGTAGGATATTAAAAAAATTTCTTATAGATGATGTCAAATTATTATGTGCTAAAAATGTATGACAATAGAGTGCGATTTTATCATCTTAGCTTGTATCAAAATGGAATACATATATTTATAAAATGACATTAAAAATTTTAAGTAAAAAATCTATAAAATAAAATAAATTACTAGGCCTACGACAAATAAAATAATCTAGTACATAAATAATATTATTAAAATTTGTTTTTTTCTATTAATTGGGAATGATAAGCTTATAAAGTATAGATTTTTATCATTAATTTTAATGAATACAGTAGAAAATATTGAAAAAGTGGTGAAGTGAAGATATATGATAGCGATATATGTCAGTTTGTAGATGTCAACATCATCAACGGTTGGTGGTGATCAAGAGATGGCTATCAAATGACAACAATCATTAAATGGTGATTTGGTAATAATGGTTCAGAGATAATGTCAGATGATGGCGGTTACTATTGATGATAATAAAACAAGTTACTAATTTTTTTTAGATATCAATGCTTTTTCTAATTTCAAATCTCTTTTTAGTGAAAATAAAATTGATTTATAGATTTTTAGAATGATATTTTCTTAAATAATTTATTAAATAACCTATGTTGATTCTCTCAATCAAACACGATTTCTCTTGCATTTAAAGGGTAATATTTTAACCTCTTCGGATTTCTCCCATTGCGATAGTTTTGATTGTAAGCGCAAGAAATTTATATAATGTATAACCAATCAAATATTATCATAAAATTTTCAGCTACACATTAAGTGCTTAATTGATTGAGTTTATTGGGACTTGGATCAAAATATTTTTAGTATCACCATACTCATCTCACTAAAATATTTTGTTTGATTATAAATTTGATGAAAATAATTTGGTTGGTCCTAAATTCAAATTTAACTATTTTCAATTCAAATATTGCATCAAGATTCATGTATGATTAGGTGTATTTTCTAGTAATGTATCAAGAATTGTGTTATAACTTTAACAAGTACTCAATATTTTTAGTGATAATTTTGTTCACAATATACAAATTTTGGGGAAAAACATGACAATTTTCACATAGATTTTCATCTCAAAACTACTAAAAATTAAAACCCCAATTTAAATATTGAAATGAAATTCTCACATTCAAGAATTTATAATGAAGCTAGAATTTCATTTGTATTCATAACTGACGAATTTTAAGCAATTGATCAGATAGTAGAAAATAATTTTTGCATAGCTTTTAGTGGAAAAGCCATTAGAATACTAAATAAATTCTCCAACCCATTGCCATCCTTTAATTTCCTCTCATTTAACAATTTTGTAAACCCTAGTCATCTTTATATGTCTTGGACGATCCTCCACTTCTCTTACTAAATTCTTACTCTATCACTTTATTCATTGTCTAAATTATTACTTATGTTTATTTTCATTATATGCATTTGCACCATGAAGATTCCAAATTGGTCATGATCAGTTCTTGTCATAATTAGTTTTAGATATACACTTCTACGATAATTTCTCTTCTCATCATAGATCGTTTTAAAAAAAATTATTATATATTCAAATCTATTTAAGGACCATAAATACTATAATATTAATAATCTTAGCATCAATAACATTCTTTAAAGTTATAATTATATCTTTATAATTCTATCAATTTTCACAACATTACTCTTCAAATTTTTATCTATAATCATATCTATATTATTTTTAATATGATTCTTACATGAATATCAAAGTTTAAAACATAGACTAATAATCTCCTTAGCCTTTTCTTAATCTGTTTTGTTTTTGAAAACATAAAAAATTTATCTTCATATGAATCATGATGCATAATTAAAATTATAAAATTTTGAAATTAAATTTAGGGTAATCTGAATTCTAATTTTAGAAAATTCATAGCCTAACTAAATATCTCTACAAAATGAAGTCAATCATACCAAAGGTGATCTAATACTAATTCAAATGAGCCCAAATCTAGTATTTAAAATGTTATCAACAACTTTAGGATATTAATTGAATGATTAAAAGGTTTCTAAATTTTACATGTTTATAATGAAAATAAGCATCTAGATGAGAAAAATCGAACAAGCCTAATATCACTTAATTTTAATACATATAAGACACTTAAATGCTAAATGAATGATTTATTATAAAACAATCTACATAAGCCAATTGATGCCATGTTTTGAATTTAAGCTAGATTTATCAAAATTGCACTCATAAGAATTATAAAAAAAACCTCTCTATTCTTTATGTGAAGAAGATTTTAGCTTTAAATTAAAAAAGGTAAGTTAAGATGAGCATCTCGCTAAGAGTAATATAATTATGATATCAATAAAACATTTACATGTTGGATGATTGATCTATAATCAAAAGAATTGATATAGGCTAATTATTGGTTGTTTTAGATCTTGGCTTAAATTATTAAAAATATCACCCTAAAAAATTAGAATTTTACTCCTAATTTCTATATGAAAGAAATAATGACTTAAAATTAAAGAGAAAATATATGCAAAATCTTAGACTTTCAACATGAATGATCACAATAATCATTGTCATCTTATTGTCGTCCTACCATCTTCTAACTATCATCATCTGATCGATATTGTCTAACAGTTGTTGTCCAACCATCAATATATACTTGTTGCAATCCAATTGACAACATCTTACCACCATCATGAATCTTCAATACTTCTCTAAAATGTTCTAGAAAATAAGTTTGCTCTAATTTGGGAAAGATCGATCCATTGCAATCATTATATTTATGTAGTCAATCATTTCATTTAGATTAGGATCACTTATTTTTTTTTCAGTTTTTTTCATATAAAAATTTTGATTCTATTTTTGTAATATACTTTTATCCATTTGTGCACTAAATCTTCGTATAATACCAAAGCAAAAAAATTCTTTTTATTATCATACATTTATAACATACAACACTCTTGTATGAGTTCTCCGGTTGACTTATTCCATAGATCTCATGGAGTTTACTAATTTATAAATCTCTAGTTATTGTTTTAAATCTAATGTCCTTCATGTTAATATAGCTATTTTTTGCAAGCTAAGTTGAAGTTGCCCAAATTCGTATCATTTCATTTTTGACATGTAATGAGATATGATTTTGATAGGTAAAGTTAATAAGAAAATAAGGAGTCAAGCTCAGCTACATATGCTGAATTTCATCAAAATTGATCTTAAAATACCTCTTTACATTGCGCATTCTAATCTATTTACATTAAATACTCACATTTATTCATACTACAAAATGTTTAGATTTCTTCTCACATGGATCATTTTGATTAGTTCAAATCTTATTGAGCATTTCATGTTTCTACTATATTAAGTGTTTGAGATATATTTTAAATTTAAAGGTCATTTAGTTGCCAATTAGAATTTAACTAATTAAAATATTTACTTTAAAATTAGCTTTAGTGACACATTAGGAGAGTTTGATAGTCTAGCATTTAATCTCTTTTACATAATGGGCTATTATGCTAGTTATCGATTTATTAGAATAAAAAAGGAATTATAAGATAGATTTGTGGGCTACTTTGAGTCCTTGCACTATAAATAGAATAAAAGCATCTCTACATGAAAATTAAATATGATATAAGCAAATCAATAATATCTTGAATTAATCAAACATATCATATGATCAATCAAGTATAATAAAATAATCTATTAATAACAAAACGATGTAAATGTGGGCTCCAAAAGTTCTACCTCTCAAAATTTTGAATTGAGAGAGTATGGTTTAAGTATCGATGTAATTTTCAGAAGACAGATGGAATAGTAGATAAAACACTACCCAAATATTTTGCCCTCATTTAGTGAGGACTTTAGATCTGGTTCTAGGTTTCTTATAGGCACAAGCCCCTATAGTTAAATACCCCTCTCAATAAGTGAGAGAGAACTTTTGATTAAGGCTAGTCATTAGGTCACTTAATGTGTAGCGTATAGTAGCAGCATATGGAGTTTTAAGAATTTTAGATTTATAAAATTAATCATTTTAGCTTAAACCGGGTGGTTGGGGGAATGAAGATGTGCCCAATCTATGGTTCCATCATCACAGTTATCGTGGTCCCTAGTCTACTTAGTCGAGGAGTTATGAGCCAACTAGAAGGATCTTTATCAGTAACACATGGGTTACGTCGTCCAAGAAATCCTTGTAGACCTGGGTGGTGTTTGTCTAAGGAGATAATCTTAAGTCTACCTAAGCTGATATAGGATTGTTTGCCCTATCAAGTATACCATATGATTCACAACTCAAAGGGTAGAGCCATTGGGGAGCATACGAGCTACGATCGTGATCATAATATAATGGAGTCTTACTGGCCAAACCACCCGATTATAGGACTCTTAAATACACCCGCATGGGCCCCGACACTATGCTGAATATTTAGATTCAAGTGTCTGAGGATGCTGCATGGGTTGCTACCCAGTTTAGTCTTAGGACTGGATCCTGGTTTACAAATGCTAAAAATCTATTATAAGAATTTCAACTTAGTAAAATATCTAAGAGGCTAATTTTGTCATGTGATAGTAGATCTAATCCTCTGTTAGGAGCTAAAAAAAGTTGACAGGATCTAAAGTTCTCAAATATATTCGATTCAATCAATTTAACTACCCCGATGATGGCTGTGTTGAATGGTGATTTCAATCGGAGGGGATAACTTCCATTAAAATGTGATTCTAAGCTCAAACCAAATTAACTTAAATCAAATATCAATCTAAAAATAATTTAAATGAAACTCAATCATTAAAAGATTAAAGAGAAACTCAATCTATCCACCTTCTGCAATTATTTGTCAGGGGTGATAAATTAAGAAAACTCTAGCTCACAAAGGAATCAATGTCAAATCAAGTGTTCTGTTATGTTCACTCTTAATCAGTCTCATGTCAATAAGGATATGGCCTGTGTCCTCTGACTATGTGGCTTGGCTAGTAGGCTCCACAGAAGATGCAGTTACGACCCAAATTGAATTAATCAAACTCAAATGTCAACTCAAATGCAAAATTTAATATATCATTAAGTTATTAATGTTTAAATAAAATTCAATCTCTAAAAACTTAAAGCTAAAATCCAATTCACCTTCCACAACTTTTGTTAAAGGTAACAAATTAAGAAAACTCTAGCTCACAAAGAAGCTAATGTCAAATCAAGTGTTATACTATGTTCACTCTCAATCAATCTCATATTAGTAAGGACGTGACTCGTGTCCTCTGACTGCTTGGCTTGGCCAGTAGGCTCCACATATGATGCAGTTACGACCAAAGTCCTTTGATTGGGTGGTTGCCGCCAAATGACACCATTATATTACAAAGACGATTGTATCTCATATGCTCCCCAATGGCTCTACCCTTTGAGTTGTGAATCATAGGGTACACCTGATAGGGCAAAAAGCCATCCGGTGGCATTTTGATTTAGATTCTAATTTAAAATATTACTCAAATTAGCTTACTTATTGGATATATTAATTCTCAAATATCATTTGGCTTATAATCTTTTGAGCAAGTTGCGTGTCTTTAGTGAAATCTCTTTTAAAATTCATTTGATTTTCACCTCAACTTAAAGATAGCACTCAACAAATTTTATATGTGCCAATTTTGTGTTCAATCGTAGCCTTCTTTAGAAATCTATTTTAAATTAGACATTCCAATATATGGATTACATAAGAAGAATTGTTCTTTATGAATCTCACTCTAGGGTTTGGATTGAGCTCTATCCCATTTGAAAATTAACCTTCTAACTTCATGTAACCTCCTCATAAGTATAACATGAATTCAAAGTTATATTTGCATTTGACTTATTCTATTTCAATCATTTTCACACATGATAGAACATAAGTCAAGATTCAATTAGTTCTTCTTAACTAATTAACCATTAACCTTATAATTTGCTATATAATGTAAATGAATTATCAAGCTTCATCATTCTCCAAGCTCGGTGTTCAATTTAAATCACGTTTAATTCACTTGGAATAAGTTATAATAACTTTAGTGCTTATTACCTTAGCCATATTTATGCTTATTGGCTAGCTTCGTAGTCACGTTCATATTCATATAAGAGCTATTATACCTAATCTAGATTCCTCCTTAACTCCACATCAAGTTCCATATTTATTTGAAAACTAGATTTCAATTTTAATGTAAGTCTCTTATGAGTTTGACATTTACCTCACCAAGTTTTAATTAAAATTTATTTAATTTTGAGTAATTCGAAGAAAGGAGAACTCGCTTTACCACTTCAATTTAAGTTATAGAGAATTACAATTAGAACTTGTGAGTTTAATATTAGCCTCCCTAAATTTTACTTGCATTTTAAATGAGTGTTCTATTCTTTCCAAAATTTTCTTTAAGTGTTCTCCCCTTATTTCTCTTTGATTTAACATTTATCTTCATATTTATCATATATCTTTTTATTTAACTTAAGTTTAGATGATTTTCATTTGAATTTATTTAAGTCTGGAATTTTAGTCTAAATTTTGGCAGATTTGTTAGTCGTCATCCCATGAGGGCATCGAGCTTGTTTTGGCTTTCTCGGCATGCCTTCATGAGCGTAGCGAGTGGTTTCTTGCGACACTACAACCGATTTTCATCTCACCATGCCCTAATGAGTGTGACGAGGCCTTTAAACCTGAAGAAGATATATATATATATATATATATATATATATATATATATATATATATATTCATTTCTTTCTTTTTCTTTTTCTAAGTCCAAAAATTTGATGAAATTTCAGTAGTATTTTCGTTAGGGAGAGCGACATCTAACAGATATTAGCTTACTTGGTACACCCTAATGAGCGTAGAGAGCGGTGTTTTGTGATACCACAACCAATTTTTCATCTTGTGGCACCCTAATGAGCACGACGAGTCCTTCAAACCTGCAAAGAAACACAAGCAAATACATATACACATTCACATATTTACCACACATGTTCAGACTCATTTTTTCTATGCATTGTAATGATCGCCAAAGAGATGGAGTTGGATATGCTGGAGACCAAGAGAAGAACTTACCTGATGATGGTGTTCCTCTCTAATTATAGCAAAAAGGAATTGGAAAGGTAATGGAAAGGGCGATACTAGAAACCAAAAGAAGAACCTGCCTGATAACGGTGTTTCTCTCCAGTTGCGACAAAAAGGAATTGGAAATGTAATGGAAAGAACAATCTAGGGAGAGAAGAACCTAATGATAGTGTTCCTCTGGTTCTGAAAAAAGGAATTCAGTTGAAGAAATGGAATTTTGGATTGAAAATGAGGAATTTGAAAGTGGATTTTTTAGTTGAAATTAGAGGATTTAAAGTGGATTTTGATTTTGGTGGAAAATGAGAAAGAAATGGAGAAAAGGAAGAAGAAAGAAGAGAAAGAAAGAGAGATGGAGGAAAAGAAGAAACTATTTTTTGCTTTGGAGAGGAGGAAGTAGTAAAATCAGTTTGGAGGAACGAGTCAAAAATAGAATAACCATTTCGATTTGAATGAGGGAAGTGGGAAGTGGCAGACCCTTGTCATTCAGTTTGGAGAGAAGAAGGAAGTGGGAATGGTTTGGAAGAAGAGAGGAGGAAGCGGTTAGCATTGTGCAAAGAAGAGGAGGTCATTGGTCAAAGAGGGCTCGTGATGCGTCAAAGAAAAAGTGTTGAAGAGAGGAGCTCACTCGGCCATCGTATGATTCGCTAATGGGACTCGAGCCACGCATGAAGGGGAATAGGGCCGGTTCAGGTCACTTAAGTGGGATTTAGGACTAGGATTAGATTTAGGTTTTTAAATTCTTTTTTAAATTTATTTTCTAAGTGTTTAAATAGCTTAATGTGAATTATACACCGATCTTAATATAGAGTTGATATATATGTTGATTCAAGACTATTCTGATGTTATAAACATAATCGTGTGGTCAATTTTATAATCGGAGGCCGTTTGGTTCAAGTCGGCATCAAATTACGTCAATTTTAGCTTAAAATACATGTTATCATTTCTGATCGCTCGACATTTGTCAAACTCACTCGAATTGAGTGTGAATAATTTCACTTGATAGATTTTGATGTTTTGAGGCTAACGGCACAATCAATTTCATGAGCGGAGGTCATTTATTTTGCGTCGACACCTCCTGACCTCGATATATCTGTAGGCGCGTTGACGACTCGACCGCTTGATTGGTTGATCATCAAGTTGTGCAATATTTATATTCTAATTAGTTTCAATTTTTTGAACATGATGGCAATTTTCGTTCGCCGATTGAAACTCATTTGGGTTGATTTTAGCGATGTCCAGTGCATTTTCACCTCGAATTATGCGTTGTCACTTCTGATCTTTCAAAATTTTTACAGACTCATCTGAATTGAGCGTGGACAATCTCATTTGCTAGCTTTCAACATTTTAAAGCTAACAAGGCAGTCAATTTTATGAATGGATGTCGTTTGGATATTATCGTAGCTTCCTGACTCTATTATGCTCATTAGCACATTGACAGCTCGATTGCTTAATCAGTTGCTCTTTAAATTATGCAATATTTATATTTTGACCAAATTTGATGCTCTAAACGTGATGGTGAAGTCCGTTCATCGATTGGAGCTCATTTTAAATATTTTCAGTGAAGTCTAGTGCATTTTGAGCCCCGATTTGCACAATGTTACTTTCAAAGTCCATCAAATTTGACTTGTAGGCTTAACTCAACTTATGACACATATATGGAGGTCAAAAAATGTCTCCCAACAAATGTGATTCGCGCATGGAGCGAGTCACGTTTGTTGAAAACTAGTTGACCCTTTGGGCTGACCATAGAACCTGGATCATTTCAACTTTGATTTCAATAGCTTGTGGAGCTTTGATAGGATTTGTCATTAGTATGATGCCTTATTCAGGACATGCTAAATGAAGAGATTAATTGATTTTTCAGAATTGACTTGTCAGATAGATAAGAGTTCTTAGACCATCTACTCTCTGCTTTAATATCTTTGCTAAAGATCTCTTTCTTTTATGTCATTGCAGGTTTGAGTTTCCTCCAACCCTAGCCTCATGCTTGGTTGGGTTTGATGGAGGAATTGGTCTACTTGTTTTGATGAAGGACTCTGCTAGGGAATTGGTTTATCCGTGCTTGGTCATAATTGAAATTTCTTCTATCCTAGCTTTAAGCTTGACAGACTTGAAGGGACACGATTTATCCATATTGACTTGTCAGGAGTGTATGTATGCCCTGAATCCTGTGCTTATTGCTTTGACAGATTCACTGAAGGGTACATACAGATGACCTAGCCTTCCGGCTTATATTAGGTCTATAATGTCAAGTTATCAGCCTAGCAATGTGTGATTTAACAGACTGAATAACTACAAAAATTCCTTTAGTTCGAGCATCGGCTTTGTATGAACTGTGAAATTATTTCCTCGGTCCTATGCTTTCTGCTTTGATGGACTTTTTGAGGATTGACCTTGATCTGTGCTTTGTGCTTGATCAGATCATTCGAGAATAGATTGAAATATCACCGTGCAAGCAATATAAAGATTGACTTGAAGCTGCTTTAAATTGAGAGTTTCCTCAGATTGTCTTGGGTTATCGATCAAGTAGAAAGATCTCTTGGATTCTGGTTGCTTATAATCACTAAGCTAGATCCAATTTGAGATTGAAAAACTATCATCATTAGACTAAAGAGCAGGGGCTCTTTCACTGTGGCCTTTTCTTACAACTTATTAAGTGAGGAGAGCATCAGCAACTCGGCCACATTTGAGCTTGTTGAGTTCGACCATTAAAACCTATTCGAGTCTTTGACTTAGGCTGCAGTGGGTTGGTGGTTTTGTCATCGACCGAATGAATGGGGTTATTTCACCGCCCTTTTCTTATGACTTATCGAGGAGGAGAGTTAACAACTGGCCATTTGTGGGCTTGTTGAGTTCGACCTCTACAACCCATCCGTGTCCTAGAATTCAGGATGTAAAGGTTGATGTTTCTTTCAACTCAGTTGATTGAAGCTTTCAAAATTGAGAGTTCTTTTGACTTGATCTCTGACATTTGATGAATCTCTGAGAAATTTTTTTTAAAATTTATGACTATCTTTTCATACATAGAAATAGATTTTTTTTGTTCCTGTAAGAACCTACAACTTAAAAGTAATAATTATGGGTATATTCAGGGATTTCGGCATAAAGTTCAATGTCAACCTGAATCAGAATATATTTGAGGATCACGTCTTATTACATGACGTCAACTCAAATAAACTTTACATAAACTAAAAGAAATGCAGGGAAAATTTAAAGCACTTTTTAAAGAACTTTTAAGATGTAAATTAAGCAAATACATCAATATTTGAATCGATATGCTCTTAAGAAGATTTTAACATGTAACATTGATTTCATCTATGTATAGGAGGGTTTTAACATGTAACATTGATTTCATCTATGTATAAAAATTTAAAATGCCCCCTGTGTAATAGGAGAATTTTCATGAAAAAGTTCTTTTCATCTTGAGTAAGTATATTTATTTAGGGATCTCGGCATGAAGCACGATGTCGACCTAAATAGATATACTAAAAAATGCCCCTGTCTTGGAGGGGGATTTTTATTGTACTTCAAGAATGTATTTATCATGTTTAATACTTTTTCAGGTAACGACCATTAATTGGTGGCATTGGTCTTTCACCCTTTAAGTCAATGAGTTGGTATGCCTCTCCTTGGTACACTTTTTCAATGACAAAAAGGCCCTCCTAATTAGGCTCAAATTTTCTACCAACTTTTTTATTATGAATAATTGGTCTTCTCAACACCAAGACTAATTCCTCTTTTTGGAATGTTCGAGTCATATGGTCAAAAGCCCGACATCTTTGCTGATAAACTTCCATTTTGATGAGCTTGCAATCTAACTTCATCGTGCCGAAGTTCCTCCATTCTCAAATAAGCATTTTGATCTTCATTTAGATTGTATTGGATGGCTACCCGAAGTGAAGGCAACTCAACTTCAAGGAAGAACTACTTCAGTTCCAAATACCAAATAGGGGCTTTAATTGCCTTGTAGGTGGTTCGATACACACATAATGCCTCTATCAATTTGGTATGTCATTCTCTTCTATTTTTAGTAAGAATCTTCTTGAGAAGTTTGACTAATATCTTATTGAAGGCCTCTGCCAAACCATTTGCTCTTGGATTGTATATTGAAGAGTATCGCCAATCAATTTTGTGTCGATCGATGAATCTATAAATCTTGATAGTTTTGAAAGCTATGCCATTATCAGAAATTATTCAACGCAACACTCCAAATCTATAGACCACATTATGCATGAAGAAGTTGATCACTTGGTCAGCAGTAACTTCTTTAAATAGGGTAGCTTCAGCCCACTTAAAGAAATAATCAGTCGCTAGATGAAGTCCAAAATGATGGATCAATTGGTCCAATTATATTTTTACCCCATATTCAAATGGCCAAGATGCTATTATTGGGTGTAGTGGATTTGAGGTTGATGGATTATATTCCCATGTACTTGACATTCATGACACCTCTTAGCATGATTGATATAGTCTCTCTCACCATAGATGGCCAATAATAGCCCATCCTTTTGATCTTTACTGCCATCTTGGGACTGACTGATGTGCACCACAAAGTCCTTCATGAACTTCAACCATCACTTTGCTAGCTTCATCTATTTAGGCATCGTAGCCACATTTGTTCAAAGGATCTATGAAAGTGTATTATGAAAGCATAGCAACATTCTCTTAATTTGAGCGTGATTTATTATTTGGTAATTTGCCTTCTTTAAGTAGTCGATGAAGGGTTGCCTCAATCTTATGGCTCTTCTACAATAAAGGCTTCATACTTTTCTCAATGTCATTCTTAGCTCTTCTTATAACTTCATTGATTTTGAGGAGTATGAGGAGCAACCTGAGTCACATCTTGGTCAAATTTGATAACCCTCTACCTATGGATTGATACTTTACTGGCTCTAGAACTCACCGAGTAAATATGCCGATCATGACATAATCACCATTCATATTTGCAATTTCCTTAGCTAATTTTGCTAAGCAATCAACTTTACTATTCTCAGATCGAGAGACTCGAGTTAGTGTGATATTTGGTATCTACTTCATAAGCTCGAGAACTCACTTATGATAGAAAGCTAACTCAAGCTTATTGATTTTATAGATGCCAAGTACTTGATTTATAATAAGTTGAGAATCACAAAAATATACAAGTTTTGAATGCCTATGAAAATAGCTTCTTCAAGACCTACAATGCTTCATACTTCATTATTAGTTCTTGTCAACCATATGATCATCTCATTATCCCTCCTTCTGTTATGAAGATGATGCCGCTTCTTGCCTTGAGAAATTTAGGTTGGACTTGTTTGATCGATGAGGCTCCATCAAAGTACATTTCTAAATTTGTGATTTTTCTCTTTCATGAATGAGCATAATTTGCTCATCAAAATCATCATTAAGAGAAGAGTCCATGGGATGTGTAGAAAATCACTAAGACTTGTCCCTTCACTATTTTTTACGAAACATATGTGATATCAAATTGTAAAAGCAATACTGTCAATCTTGCCAAGCAACCTATCAACATTGGTATTGTCATCAAATATTTTAGAGGATCGATCCTTGAGATGAGGGTAATCTTATGAGATAACATATAATGATGGAGCTTTTTGAAAAGATCAATGCCAAAAGCTTTCTCTGAGAGTATCTCATTTCTGCTCCTATCAACCTCCGATTGATATAATAAAGAGCATTCTATTTGCTTTCTTTATTTTGTTGTGCCAATAATGCTCCAAGGGACTCTTCTAATGTAGATGTATAGAATGAGGGCTTGTGAGTAAGCAATCGCAAGGATTGGTGGATTTAACATATATTTTTAATATTATTGAAGGCTTCTTGGCACTCCTTGTCCCACTTGAATGGAGCATCCTTCTTCATCAACCTTGCAAATGGTTGACAACATCCTGATAGGTTTGATATAAATTGATAAATGAATGCAAGCTGTCCTTATAAAGAACTGAGCTAACACAAACTCTTCGGTGGAGGTATCTCCATAATTGTCTTGATTTTAGCAGGATCAATTTCAATTCTATGACGCATAATGTATAATTTTCAGAGGACACCAATGCACATTTTAGAGGATTCATCTTGAGATCATATTTTCTAATTCTCTCAATACAATTCTCAAGTCTTGAAAAGTGATTTTCATGATTTAAGCTCTTCACCACCAAATCGTCACATAACATTCCATTTTGTGAATCAACTCATCAAAAATATGCATCATGGCTCTTGGTATGTAGCTCTAGCATTTTTCAAAAGGGCATGACTGTAATAGATGCCAATTGGTGTTCAATGATGTATGTCTTTCATCTTAGGCACCATCTTGATTTGATTATATCTCGATGATCCGTCCATAAATGATAACATGTCATAGTTGGAAGTATTGTCCACTAGCAGTTCTGATATTGAAAGTGGAAAGTCATCTTTCGGGTACCCCTTATTTAGGTCCTAGAAGTCAATACAGAGATAGATTTGGCCATTCTTCTTCCTAATTGGGATAATATTGGCTAACCAATCTGCATACTTCTCCTCCCGGATGAAGCCTACTTGGATCAGCTTCTTAGTTTTTACAATTACTTATTATTTAATCTCCAGTCTCATTCACCTATGAGCTTGCTTAATGTGCATCCATCCGTTTAATAGATGAACTACTACATCGGGATAAGCGCATTTTAGAATATGTCCAGCAAAGCAATCCTTGAATTCACAAAGTAGCATTTTTAGCTCTTCAACTTTCTATAAAGGAGCACAAAAAAGTTGGATGGGGATCATCTCACTCCTAGGTTGATTTCTTTAAGTTCATCCATATAGTTGTTTGTCCACCATCTTGAGTTCTTCAGTGAGCTTGGCTTTCACTTCTTCATCATTTGTAAGAAGAATTTCATGGAGCTCATCTTCCTCATCATTATTAGTTTCAATCTCAACTTCTATTATATTATAACAAGTTTTATTTTGATGAGATTTATGGATGAACCCAAGACCTTTACTGATAAATTTATCACTTCTTCGTGTTGCCTGAGGACTTCTTTGGCTCCACATTCTATTAAAGATTTGAGTTCTATATTTAATAGTTCCAGTATGAATTCCTATCTTATGCATCATGCTTCGTAATTTCTGTGGATAGTATATTGGTATTCTTATTGTCACTATTTCATCAATATTTTATGTTGATGAGGCCGATCAAAATTATGAGGTTGAAACTCTTCAGATTTGTAAAATAGAGTTTCTATTCCATCACTTTCACTCAACTGGCACATAAATGTTATCAATTCTTCAATTATGAACCTCCAAAGGAGTGATTTCTTTGAAGTATCGAGGGATGGGTATAATTTTGAGGAGTCATCGCCAAATGAGCTATCCTTCTTGATGCAACCATTTGAACTCTATTTTCCATATTTCAAAGTCAATCAATCACTTATTTCATACTTTACCTTTCTTGAAAGTTTATAAGTTCTTAGACAGAATATCTTCTTCTTGTGTGTCACTTCCCAAGTGAAGAAGTAATTTTCTTGATTTAGGTGTAAAATCAAGTGCTTTATGGAGAGTCATTATTGCCTTCTTTCTTCCTCTTTGCTTCTGCTCTTTCATCTTGTGAAATTGCTTATTAGTTCCTGAAGTGGATGCTACCGCTTCAATAGACTCTATTGGCTTAGGCTCTTGGGATGAAATATTTTGCATCTTCATAAATCTTTGCTACATGGACAAAGAATGGTTATAGGTTATCAAGAATTCTGAACTCTTCTCCATCATTTAGGTACTTCATATACTGATGCATAGCTGATGGGACCATGCCATACTCATGCACCATGGTCACAAGAGAGCTCTAAATGATGTATCAACATCGATTACATGAAACTTGGCTTAGATATAAATCCTAAAACTTGAGTGAGAGAATAAAAGAACCTGTTTTTCCCTTTTCATTGAAATCATGAACCATCAACTTATCCTTCCCAAGATGTTAGATATCAAGTGATAATCCTCTTAATACCTTTAGATTGATATAGAATAACTGGATCAATCAATATTCTGATCGAGATGACATCACTTTGTTGTAACATATAGAGGATGATTGTGATCCATCCCAACATAAGATCTTCTTCAAAAAATATGATTATTGGGGAGATCTTGAGTTTGCAATGATTCCCATACATTTTCAAGAAAGTAAGCTTCATAACTCTCCGATCTTTGAGCCTATCAAAGTTTCTCGAGGTCTTTTGACATCAAGAGAGCCTCATACACACTGTAGGATCTTTCTCGATGTGATAGAATATAATCTATCTTTTCTCTTGATTTAGGCTTTATTCTAGGATTTTTGGGAATGATATCTTCGTTGACTTCAATTTGTTTTCCTTTATCTTTATTTGCATTTCCCTTCTTTGATGAAGGTGGTAAGACTTTACCACTTCTCAACTTGAATCACCTTATCTTGATTCTTTAGAGGTAGTTTCTTCAAATTTTCTTATTCGGAGGATTGACCAAAGGTTAGACTCATTTTTCAACTTCATATGTTTCATATGTGATGATATCGATGAGTCTTCTCTTCTAATCGAGAAAATATAAATCTTCATCTGATTATTATTCTTGTTGAGTCATTAAACAAAATTAGATGTTAACTCTCGAGCTCTTCTTGCTTTTCGATAAGAATTTTGATGGGTTGGTGAGTGCATACCTTGTCATTTGGTGTGATGTTGAAGAACATCTAATATCACATATGATTTGGCATGTCTCTTGGACAAGATTCACCATTATCTTCTTCATCGATTCAACAATACAAAGTTTAGGCATAAAATTTGCTAAATGGTTTTGTCTTTTGGTGATACTCTCTAAATTATTAATAATCTTTTGAGTTGTAGTTCTCTTCTTGATCTTCTTTTTCTTAAGCTTCTTTGATTTATGAGGGCATGTGTTTAGGCTCCTCATCTGTGTGAAGTAGCCTTATCAGAATACCATTGAAATACTTGGTAGGCATCTCTTTTAAGTCAATATAGGTTCAAGTGGTGATTTCCACTTGGACACTAACTATTTTAGCATTTTGGTCTTTTTTGGAGAATGTTTTCCATTCTTTTAGTCACGATTTCTCCTTCTTTTTCTTTCTTTGGATGATGTCTGAAGAGGAGTAATCATCCTTGTAGACTCTCTTTTGGGTTGACTAGAACACTGTCGGATAAAATTCACCTCATGATACTTCCTTTCTAGCCAATCTTTGAAGACATAACAATCTTCAATAGGATAGGATGATCATCCGATGATAGTTGGATTTGACGACTTGAGCCTTTTAATTTGGTAATTTGTAGACTTTGATTTCTTGCAAATAATTTACCCTCCTTCTAAATAATCTTTGTTCATCTTTTCTTAGAGATGGGCGCATTCATCATCTCTTGTTGCTTATTTTGGATGCTCCACCACTTGGAAAAGTTTGAGTTTATCATTGCCTCAATACAATTTTGGTATGGATTAGAATAAACAGGCTTCTTTCCCTTATCATCATTGTACATTGGCTATTTTCCTTTATCCACATTATATATCACCTACTTTTCATCATTTGAGCTATAGGAAGCAGCATGAGTTTTGTTTCTTCTTGAGTCTGAAGGTTTGTTTTCTCTTTGCTTTATGCATATACTTAGGCGATTCAACTTTTCAAATTTAGCCATCGAACAAGTCTTGGAATGTTGCAATGACATACATAAAATGGTGCCATTTTATCATCCATATTGCCATTAGCAATTGGATGCATGTTCTTCAATTGTTCACACTTCATACTTAGGTTATCTTGATGACTTATGAATTTTTGTTGACTCATCTTTCTCCTTTTTAGCAAGGCAAGGTTCGATTATTATTTTCGTTGCAACCTCTTCATATATCTCTAATTCAAAAGGTTTTAAGGAATCATTTGTATCGCATACCTTTCAGCGGTGTTC
Source organism: Cymbidium sinense (assembly GCA_021442155.1). NCBI lineage: Eukaryota > Viridiplantae > Streptophyta > Magnoliopsida > Asparagales > Orchidaceae > Cymbidium > Cymbidium sinense. The sequence continues at coordinate 86,263,248 of CM038220.1, forward strand.
TTGAGAAAAAGCGTGCATCATTCCCTCTTTGTTACCATAGTAGCCTTAAATTGGGCTAGATGTTGCTTTGGATTACCAAGCCCATTGAAAGTATTAAATTTTTGGTAACCTTTTGGTATGACACTTGATCATATTTGGGTAAGGCGACCTTACTCACAACTTTCGACTTATACTCTTGCTTTATCTTTTCATTGATTATTATTTCTAGGCGGTTGTTACATTCTATGCTAGCCATTTTGAATTATTGTTGAAGAGGTAGTTGGTTAACTTCATTCCTCTTAGCATGTACTTTGGGGAACTTGAGAGGTAAGTGGTATAGAAGTTATATTATTAGCTATGTTGATTAGCGACAAAATGCTGTTGATGTGATATTCTTCACGCAACATCTCCATCATGATATTCATTTGTACCATCATGTCATTCATCTTGGTACCAAGTACAATTTCTTATCTTTGACTTCCATTTGATGTGCATTTCTCTTTGCTCTCTAGCCATGGTCAATCAATCAGCTCTTCTTCTTCCTATTTCTTGTTATTGTTGTTTTCCTCATCTTTGGGGGAAGAACTTCCTTCTCCTTGCATTTTAGGAGGCATGTTGTTGGGGTGAGATGATTGATTATAGCGTGTACCGGTGATCATTTCTGGTTCAACCATATACGACTTCAACACCATGATCTCTTTCTCATTTGATCTTCTTCTTCTTCTCATCTTGATTGAAGATCCATCTTCTACTTACTGAAGACTCTTCTTCATAAATTTCAAATTCAAGTTCAGTTCGGATTTATGTTATGATGTTGGCGAGAGTTCATCTATATCTCGACCATATACTTCCACTTCCATAGTGTCTCTTCATTATCTTTTCTTCACATGAATTTTTTCGTTCAGTGGATCTACGGTTCAATGTCTTCTTCCATTAAGGACTACGATCAAAGTCAACCTTCTCTTGTGGGGTGTGCGATCAATGATGGGATCCCCAGAGGATTCTCAGGTGTCGACCATCATGTCTTTCATCGATGATATCCCTTCTTTTTTAGGTATCCACTTTGATGAGTTATTTTTGATTTTTTAGTATATGTATCGGATGTCACACCTTTTCATTCATTCGGGGCCTTGGCCTCCATACATCTTATCCTTTCATTGGGACCTTTAGTGATTCTTGGACATGTCAGTGTCATGCTTGATGCTCACCATGTGTCTTCGATGATTGGTTACCAGAGATATGGCAACTTTTCTTTAGCTTATTTTCAATCACCAGAAATCTTCTTTTCATTAAGCCTTTATCCTTACTTTAGAACTTTATGTATTATAAGATGTGTTTGTTGTCTCTCTGTGGTGGTGGAGCTTGGCGTTGTTGGTTGAGATTGCTTTACTTCACCGGTAGAGTTATTCTTTTACCCACTTTAGATTGTCAAAGTTGTTATGGGTAGGAATACTCACGGCGGTATTACTTGTTCACTAGGTCATTCAAAGGGGATCTCCCTGAGCCATTTCTTCTTCTTCCGGTTAATTTGCTTGATGAGGAAGCTTCATGATCATGCTTTCGGTACAAAGGTTCAATTGTAAACAGCATGAGAAAAAGACATTGCCCATTGTTCTTTCATCGGGGCTTTCATTGACTAGCCTTTTAAAGTTCTCGGAGAACTCCTTAACGATTGTGGAGTTGGTTGGCGAGCTGTTAGCTTAATTTGGGAGCTTTGGACAGTGTAATGGTGGGTACTTCAGGTTCTGCATTCGATAGAAATTCAAGATTCAAAATTGAATGGTAGCCCCACATCTCTTGTGTTGATGGCGTTGGGATGTTAACCACACAAGCTGTGAAAGGAGTGCTATAGATCCATTCTAAAAAGTGAAGATGGGGATTAGTAATTATTATTATTTCACCCCATACTTTCAAAATTGAGAGGCTTCTGAACAAAATAATAGTGTAATAAAGATATACTCATGAATAATTCATTTACATAGAGTCTCATACATTAGTAATTTGAATTATTACACATTTAAATCACCATTTTTTTGTTTGAATTTTCAAATATTTATTACTATAGCATGACGAAGATGGAAGAGAATCTTCCCGATGGAGTCTGAAAATGTGGGCTCAAAATCCTCTCCGATATTGAATTAAGAGTATTTAAAATGTGTGTAATTTTTAGGAGATGGAATAGTAGATAAGACACTACCAGATTTTCTCATTTGGTGAGGACTTTAGATCGTTCGGGTTTCTATAAGCCACATAGTTAATTACCCTCTGATAAGTGAGAGAACTTTGATTAAGTGATTGGGTAAAAGATCATTGTGGCGTATTGTAGTATATGGGTTTGAGTTTTAGATTTATGAAATTCATCATTTTGCAAATACGGATGGTTGGAGGAATGATGACATGCGATCTAGATCACATGGTTCCATCATCAGGGTTATCATGGTCCACTAGTCTCTTAGTCAGTGGTAATTCAACTCAACCTAGTAACTTTTTCTAAGAAGACAATCAATGGTGTATTATCAAGTATACCCTATGATTCATAACTCAAAGGGCAAAGCCATTGAGCATGCGTGTGATCATAATATAATGGAACCACTACCAAAACCACTCAGAGGTTGTCTATCATCTGGATCCTACAAAACCATAGTCGAGGACACCACATCCTTATCTGAGATTGATTGAGAGCATAGCATAACACTTGATTTGACATTCTCTTTGTGAGCTAGAGTTTTCTTAATTTGACACCCCATAAATACATGGAAGGTGGAGTTTTGCTTTAAGCTTTTAATGATTGAGTTTCATTTAAGCTTAGATTGATATTTAAAAATTTGGTTTGAGAAATCACATTTTGATGAAAGTTTAAGAAATCACCATTCAACATCACGGTAATTGATTGAATCGAATATATGAGAACTTTAGATTTCAACTTTCCCTGAGATCTACGATAATTATCTCAAATATTTTGTTAAAATTTTATAATAGATTTTAGGAGAAAAGTCTTAAGACTAAACCGGAAGAACCCGACAACATCCTCAAACACTTGAATCAAACATTCAGATAGGCCCATTATGTATAAGAATGTCTTAATTAACATCTTATGTTGTAAAAGTGTTATGAATTTGACATTTGATTTAGATTTAAATTATTGCTGTAATTAGCTTACTTAGATTTTCAATTCTCAAATATCATTTGTCTTATAACAAGTTGCTCATCTTAGTGAAAATGTCTATGAATTCATTTGATTTATCAACTTGAAGATAGCACTCAACAAATTTCATATGTTTTATGTTCAATGGAAGCCTTCTTTAGAAATCCGAAAATTAGACATTCAATATATGGATTACATAAGAAGACTTGTTCTTTATGAATCTCATCTAGAATGAGCTATCTCATTTGAAAATTAACTTTCATGTAACCTCCTCATAAGTATAGCATGAATTTAAAGTTATATTTGCATTTGATTGATCATGATAAAATAAGACAAGAATTAGTTCTTTTAATTTAGAAAAAAAATGAATTATGTTTCATACATTCTAAGCAATTTTTGTTCAATTTAAATCACTTTTAATTCACTTGGAATATGCTATAATTTTTAATTTGTGCTTATTTAGCCATATTCATGCTTATTAGCTAGTAGTCACATTCATATTCATATAAGAGCTATTAAACCTAATCTGTATTCCTCCTTAACTCCACTTCAAGTTTCATATTTATTTGAAAATTAGATTTTAATTTTATTGTAAGTCTCTTATGAGTTTGACATTTAACTCTCCAAATTTTAATTAAAGTTTATTTAATTTTGAGGAATTCGAAGAAAGGAGAACTTGCTTTACTTCAATTTAGTCATAGAGAATCATTAACTGAGTTTAATATTATCCCAAATTTTACTTGCATTTTAAATGAGTGTTCTATTCTTTCCAAAATTTTCTTTAAGTGCTCTCCCCCTATTTCTCTTTGATTTAACATTTATTTTTATATTTATCATATATCTTTTTTGTTTAACTTAAGTTTAGATAATTTTTATTTGAATTTGTTTGTCTTGAATTTTAATCTAAATTTAAGAGCCAGTTTCGGCGTTATCCCCACATGGGGTTGCATAAAATTATTTTAGCTTTCTATGCCTTTAATTGATGCCTTTGACACTATTTTTCATCTTGTCTCTAATGAGTAATGACATAAGACCTTTTAAACAGAAAGAAGCAAATAATGCAATATATATTCATTTCTTTTTTTTTCTATGTCCATAAATTTAAATTGATTTCGTGAGTGATCTATAACATATGTTGGCTTACTGATACACCCTAACAAGTAGTGTACACCCCAATTTTATCTCATCGCCCAAGCGTAAATAAAACCAAAGAAATAAACATAGATAGATATACACATTCACATATTATTCACATGTTGGACTCATTTTTTTTTGTTGTGATGATAGAAAGAGTTGGATCGTGGAGACTCGAGAAAGAGAAAACGATGATGTTCCTCTCCGGTTGTAGAGGAATTGGAAAATAATAAAAAGCGTCTGAGAAGAATGTCGATAGTGTTATCAGTTCTGAAAGTGAAAAATGAAGAAAATGTCTGAAAGAAGAAACTATAACGCGATGTTATCTCAGTTCTGCAAAATTAGAATTTCAGACTGAAGAAATGGAGAAATTTTCAGATTGAGAAAAAGAGGGAATTTGAAAGTGGATTTTCGGTTTTGATGGAAATGAGGGGATTTGAAAGTGGATTTTCAATTTTGGTGAAAATGAGGAAGAAAAATGGAGAAGGAAGAAGAAAATGGAAGAAAGGAAAAGAAGGAGGAAGAAGAGAAGCTACTGTTTCAGTTTAGAGAGAAGAGGAACTAGTAAGTCAGTTTGGAGGAACGGAGTCAAACAAGATAACCTTTCAGTTTGAATGAGGGAAGTGGGAAGTGGGAGACCTTCATTCAGTTTGGAGGAAGAAGGAAGTGGGAACAGTTTGGAAGAAGAGGAGGAGTGATTCTGAGCTGTTCGGTTGCGTGAGGAGGAGGCCGTTCGGTCGAAGACGAGGCTCCCGTGCGGTTGCGTGAAGGAGGCCGACGGTTCGGAAGAGGGGAGCTCGCTCGGCTCTCGTGCGAATTGCCAATGGGGCTCGGGCCACAGGAGAAGGGGAATAGGGCCGGTTCGGGTCACTTGAGTGGGATTTAGGGCTAGGATTAGATTTAGGTTTTTAAATTGATTTTTAAATTAATTTTCTAAGTGTTTAATTAGCTTTAATGCGAATTTTATGCCGATCTTAATATAGGGTTGATATATATATTTGATTGATTATAGATGTTTTGAAAGCATGGCGTGGTTTATATCAGCGTTTGGTTCAATTCGTGTCAATTGGTAATTTCAACAAATGTATGTTATCATTTTCCGCTCAACGTTCGCTACTCGTCGAATTGAGTGCAAGCTTTTACTGATAAATTTCGATGTTTGAGGTTAACGGCATAATCAATTTCATGAGCGAAGGGCGTTTGGTTTGTGTGCCTCTTGACCTTACTCCGTGCAGCGTTGACGACTCGATCGCTTAATCGGTTGATCATCAAGTTGTGCAATATTTATATTATGATCAATTTCAACGTTCTTAACGTAATGGCGAAGTCCGTTCATCGATCGGAGGTCATTTGGATTGATTTTGGTGACGTCCAGTGCATTTCAACTTCGATTTACGTGCTATCACTTCCGATCATTCGACATTTGCAGACTTCGTCGAATTGGCGTGTCTCATTTGGTAGTTTTACGTTTTAAAGCTAGCAGGCGTCAATTTATGAGCAGTCGTTTAGGCATAGCTCAGCTCGTTATCGTGTTAGCGTATTGATATTTCGATCGCTTTTCGGTTTCTTTTATGCAATATTTATATTTTGACCAATTTCGATGTTCGACGCGATAAGTCCGTTTTCGATTGGAGGTCGTTTCACATTTTGGTGGCGTGAGAGTATTTTGAGTTCCGATTTGTCTTTAGAAGTTCGTGAATTCGGCATGTAGGATTGACTCAACTTATGACATATATGAAGTCATTAAATCAACTAAGGAAAAAAGATTCAAATCTCACCTAGATATAAAGAGACTTACCCTTACAAGTAGTCATCAAAATCTATTAAATGCTAAAAAATACACACATACCTATCACAAACACACAAAAATTGAGTCATGGGACTATTGTTATGCATTATCTAATAATAATAATAATAATAATAATAATAATAATAATAATAATAATAAATAAATAAAAACTGAACCAAATAGAATTTTTTAGATTTCAAATATTGATTCAAATTATTAAAATATTTGATTTTCAATTAATGGATCAGTTGTTGATTAAAGTATATGATTTTAATTAACTATATTTTTTAATAATTTTTTAAAAATTTGTTGCTTTCGTAATTATATAATTTTTAGCATACTTCTTTCTTATCAATTATGCAATAAAAATTACATAATTCATATAAACTGCACAATCAATCATCTGATTGTGTATTCTGTTTTGTTAATTTGTTCTAATTTTGTAGACATTTAAAATCAATTAGTTTTATAGATTTATCATTCAGATCGATCTTATGCACGTACCCTGCCGGAGACTGTAGCAAATTAGCAGTTGTATGAGAATCCAAATGCTGTAACATTAAGTAAGATTTTAGGATTTTAGAATACAAATTAGCAGTTGTATGCATTTTCAGCAATGTTTTGGGCGATTGAACCCTATAACAATGTGCTAAAAAAAAAAAAAAAAAAAAGTGCATATTTTTAGTAAGTTTAGCAATTCAAGCAAAAATAATTATTACGTGCAGAGTCTAGATGTAACTTTTACATCTATACTTAAATAATATAACGATATATGATGCTCAATCAATACACAACTGTTGTATATTCATTACGAAATGTTATATATTAAGTGCGAAGTATTATGTATTATTGTGTATGTAGATACCGTGTATTATCGTGTAGGTAATATTACATCAATACGTAACAATATTAAGCAGTTTACAGCTAATATATAGCAACTGTGTATTTACTGAGTATCATATATCATTATGTTATTAAAGTCTGGATATAGAGCTATATCTGAACTCTGCATATAATAATCTCTCTTCAAAATCAATAAATTTAATTGAAAATTACGTGAAATTTTTGATGGATGGGGAAAGAGAATAAATAATAGAGTTGATGATATACAACAAACAAAGAAATTCGACATAGACAATATATTAACAGATAAAAATGAACTCTTGACATAGATCACCCTTGAAAATAAATTTTAAGAATAAAATCCACAGGAAACACAAACATATATCATTAGATTTTTGAAGGTGCCAGTTAACTTAGTAAACACTTTTAAAGTTGTTGGCAACAAGGCCCTGCATCAAATTTATGCTTAGAAGCTCAAATTTAACAAAAAGAAAGACTAAATATCTAGAAAAGAAGAAGAATTTTCTACATTTTTCGGGAGAGAAAAAAGGTTGTCATCCTAAACCTATTTGCTAAAAAGAATTCCGTTAAATGTCTTTCTAGGCTTGCTTTGCAATTCAGAACTACTACACAGCAGCACTCATGATAGTTCATTGCTGGTTCAATTCAAAGAGTGCCGATCAAAGCAAAAGTATATACAGGCAAGCACAATCCCTTCTTGCAATCGCCATTACGGAAGGCATCATCCAACTGAAGCAGACTTTCGGCGACGGATCAAACTTGAAATCCGCCTCACTAATCTGTCCAAGGCCTCTCTCATCCATGGATGCTTGCATCCTTCCCTTCTGCCACAGAAACCTGATGAATCGCCAAACAAGGTAGCAAAACATAAGAGAGTGGCAAAGGATTGAATATTAAAGAAGAACAAGTTGCAGCTTCAATGCTAATTAATATATAAACTGACCCATCTGCGCTGCCTGGCACTCATCTCAGGCCAATGGACTAACTCCTCAGTTACTTTCAGAGGAAACATTATGCTCTCATTCATGGCTTGTGTGCTGCTTCTGTACTTCCATTTACCAAGTCTTCGCTGAAATGGCCATTACAAGAATTTTAGAATGGCGTTCATATTGTATCAGGTAGATGTAATAAAAGGGAAGATAAACAAGGATTTGATGCACACTTCTACATTTCCCCACACACCAGCTTCCTCTAAAGCTTCTCGTGATGCTGCTTCTGTCACTGTCTCGTCACTTTCCCACCCACCCTACAGAAGTCACAAAGCTTTGATGTTGACATCCAATAATAACTGTTCATGAAGAACTTTCATAATTATAGAAGCAAGATTTTGTCAAGGAATACTATGTTACTAAAGTTTTGTCAAGATTTTTTATTTTTCATAACATTGCTAGATTCTAAATTTAATCGCATACAACCGGGCTATCAATGATGGAGTTATAGCTAACAGTAGGTCAATAACATTTTAAGAAACGTACCTTTAAGCAATATGTTACATTTTCTTGCTATGATGTAACATAGATAAAAAATATTTAAACAAAATAAAATTATATACTTTGAATAAAATAATCAATAAGTGCCCTTCACTTCATTTCCTTTCTCACAGTTTGACAGAAACCGAATTAAACACTGCTAGAATTATCTTAAATAATAGGCATTTTTTAAGGTAAAAGTATATGCTTTTCAAAACTCATTTCTTTTAATTTGTTATGAAACAAAATTTACCCCCACATAAGCTTTTGCAACTTGCAACAAAAAAAAAAAAACTACTTTTCCTACTACAGTTCTATTCAACAGCAACTTTTACAGACAATTAATTGAAAGAAAAAAGGTAGAATTGGGTCAAAGGGACGAGCATTTGTCTGAAAAATTAAATTTGATTTACTTTTTCATCACAAAGAGATAAATCTTGCAATTCGGCTGTCATTTCAAAATCAAAAACTAATTTATTCCCAATATCATAGAAAAATTTCGTAAATAAATACAAGAAAATTTCATACCTTAGGGAACATCATTCCATATCCTTTCTGAGAACTGATAACAAGAACTTCGATAGAACGAATCAGATCATTACTTGAGCTGTTCACGTCGTATTTATATGGAATGCATCTGCCATCCAGAGAGAGAAGAATCAAAATATAAGCATTTTCAAAAGAAAACCATCAACAAAATCCACACCAGACAAAATTTATAGCTTAGAAATCCCAGACGTTTAACCTCAAAAAGCCAAAGAAATGAAAAAAAAAATAGAGAGAGAAAGGAGAAGTCATTTTCAGCCGCAGAAGAAAGCTACTTAAAGAACCAAAACCCATATACAGAAACCCAATAAAATCAACAGAAGGAAGATTAGAAGAAAAAATCGTGGCTTCAGTAGAAGATGGGAGAAACATTCCATGAACGAACCCGACAACGAGCCGGCCTCCGGTTGTGCTATATCGCTGAAGCTGTCTTCCCTGACGGGCAGCCAAGCAGCCATTTTCTCAAATCACCTCTACCTCTCTCTCTCTTTATCTCCTCCTGCGTCGCTCTCCTCAGATTCCCCTGTTCCAAAGAGAGCGATAGGATACCCACAACGGCCACCGGAATTCTGCTCCACGCTCGACGGAAGTACGAATGTGGGTCTGGATATCGCAGCAGGGGCGGTGGGGGTTTATTTTATAGAGAAAAGGATGTGATTTTGACACTTAACGGGACGATGCGAGAGAAAAAAGGTTAGGGGTGTTTTGGTAAATTGAATGGCCGACCAGGTCATGTGGCGTTGTGCTTGTGGATGCCTTCGATGACCTTTTGGGGAAGAAGGGGATGGGAATGCCTACAGTGTCCTTCATATTGGCGCGACGGCCGTTGGTGAGGTGAAGTTACCGAGCGCCATCGGTAAGAAACTTTGGGCGTGCGCCGTAATTACTCGGAGTTCCTGGTCGAAAATGTTGACCGGTTACATTACCGTGCCGCCAAAGGCTAAATTATGGACAGGGTCACAGGAGTGTAAACTGAATCTGATCAAGCGGAGCTCGAATTATCCTAAACTTCAGCTCATATTCCAGCTAAAACTTGAGCTTTGTTTTTTCAATATAAATTCGAATCAATTTATGAACCAATTAATTTAATATAATATAGATAAAACATTTTTTTTAAAAAACTTATTTTAATAAAAAGAATAAAAAAATTTAAAAATTAAAACTAAAATAATATTTTTAAATATTTTTATATTAATATTTTTTAAAACAAATTAACTCATAAGGTGATAAGTCGAGTTAGGATTAAATTGAATTTGACATATCAGCTTATTAAGCCAGACTCATATGCAATTTAGCTAGCCGAACATGCTCATACTAACTTAAAACCTTAATTATAGATTTTTTTTTTTTTTGAGAATTGAAGGAAAATGCCTAACTATTGATTACAATAACAAAATTAATAAAAAAATAAATACAAAACAAAGTAAAAAAAAAAAGTTTCAGTCAATAGAGATAATAAGAATGCTAAAAAAAAAAGTAATAGGCTCAGAAGCACAAAAATAGAGTGTGTAGTTATGAAGGAGGATTATATAGACAAAAAAGAAAAAAGAAAACATATAATTTTAAAAAAGTCAGTAGAGGCATGAGCAAATAAACCAGATAAATAGGTATGAAATTTGGCCCACACTACATTCTTAATTTTAAAAATAACCGTGGATATGGTGCTTATTACCAAACAACCTGTTGTTCATGCTTCTTTCCTTCCATAATTGATAGGCCAAGCAGTGAATTTAAAGGAAATGAAGGCTTTTGGATGCTACATTGAAATAATTTGATGTTTATAAATTCATTGAAATGTGTTGGATCTTATGCATGTGTTCTCACATCATTTTGAACTTCTTTAATATTTTATTTGATCAATTCAAGTAAATTAGATATTTATTATAGTTGACATTAAATTCTTTAGATAAATATTCACTAATATATCACAGACACACGCAGATAAATAGTGTAATAGATTCTTCTTTTAGTATTGTCATTATCGTCCAATTCATTTTCGATGGCTAATTAATTTGATTATTTTTCTTAAAAATATAGATATAGTAATAGCAATCAAAATGATTATGTCAAATAAATAAATAAGAGAAAATTATCATAAAAATTAAAGAGTATTTGAATCTCATATAAACACATTGTTTTTATGTAACAAAAAATAGAGATAAAACTAAGAAAATGTGTCAAGACATCCTTATTTATTTATTTATTTATTTTTGTTAGTAGTTTTGCACCTTAAGATTAGCCTAGAAATTTATGAAAAAAAATATTTTGATTGAATTGTCATATATCTTCATATATTTCACTTATTTTAAATCTAATTTAAAATATAAAAATTCATCCTGACACATTAGACAAGAGGACATCTCAACACAATTATTTTTCAAATAAAAATGAAAGAGAATGTGCCCATAATCACTCATTTTATTTTATTTTAATTTTTAATTTTATTCCATTTCTCAATAAATTCCACAGTGACCTTCCTAATCATGTTTACCAAAATCAAGCATGATCTGCAAATAAATATTCGATCTATCATCCTCATATTCGCTATAAGAATCTATAATATTTTATCCTAGATACATTTAATCAAACAATAAAATTATCATTAAATTTATATCACATTCAATCAAATACTTCAAGAAAAATATTATCTTATCCTAATATATTTAGTTATATATTTTTGAAGTATTTATCATTAAGAAAATAAAAAACCTTCAAAAACAAGTTGCCAAACAGCGCCAAAGTCATGTTCTTATCTACAACGCAGTTTTGGAATGTGATTCTCCAGCAGAGTTCTATCATCTTTCTTGGCAGCTTGTAAATTTTATTAGCAAAAGGTTTAAGCTAATGATGGAGGGTCACATCGGCTTCTTTTCTTATGGCCACCAATGGCCCTATCCTTCCCCGAATTTTTAATAACTTATTAATTTATTAATAATCACCGCGTTCTCATACGCTGCAAATTTTGGAATAAATAATTCGAAATTGAAAAAATAAAATCTTATTCGGATTCCATAACGCACATCTGATGCCTTTTCAGATGAGGAATTCATTCGTGACCTTTTTCTTGAATTTTAAATTATTAATTTCAATATTATTTTTCGAGGGAATTTTAAATAATATTATTAATCAAATAGAAATTACACAAAATTTGAATTCTAATTTCTTATAAATGTAAATCATTTCAATAAAAGACCCGACTATGCCCTTTGATATTAATCCCTTTTAAAAAAATATATTGTTAGCTAATCAAATATCTTGGTATTGTTTGATTTGATTGACTTTCATATATTTTATACGAAATTTTTTTAGCAAGTATAGATCTTTATTTTAAACATTATTATAAGGCATATTATTAAAAAAATTATATATATATATATATATATATATATATATATATATATATATATATATATATATATATATATATTATTTATCTAACATTCTAGTTATATTGGAAAATAAAACATCTTATTCAGCATTTATTAATTAAATAAATTAACAAATAAAATAACTGAAATATAATTTTAAAATATTACCAATATTCCTCTGAGTCTAATAAGCCCAAACGACAGATAAGAAATTCAGAATATTTATTTTTTATAGCAGAAGAAACATTTTTTTCAAAAATAATTCTATAATTATCTCCATCTCTAAATTTATTACTAATTTATGTGATGATCTAACAACTTTTGCAATTTTGAATTAGACTGACAGGAACAGCAGGAAATAATGAACAAATAGAAATTATTTAATGAGAAGTCTCTGAAGCCATTCATGGTTCATATTTTTGTCGTCCAAATCTTCCTCTGAAGGATGACGTACGTCTAATTTTAATAATGTTGATTCGGGCCAATGATTCTTATTATTTATTAAATTCTGATAGTATTATAATAAACATGAGAGAAGGGTTTTGATCAAACTTTTCTTTCAGAAGAAAAGAGAAATTTTATTACTTCTAAACTTTCTGGGTTGATCAGATTCATGGGCTCAATCTTTTTTGCATAATAGAGAATCGAACAAATGCGCGTAAGAAGTTTATATGAAGCTTCCTTTGATCTTATCGACGAATAAAGAATTTTGAGGAGAGAAGTGTTGGGAGATTTAATGTGAAAACTAGTTGGAATGTTTTAGAGTATATATAGAGTAAATGAAATTACAAAAAAAAAAAAAACAATCATACAAAGTAATACCGGATTTAATGTAAAAAATTCAAGAATAAGAAAAAAATCACCGAGCCATACCACCAAGAAATCCAGTATGAAAGAAAAAAAATGAGAAGAATAGTACAGACTACACTTATCTCAAACCTCTCCACACAATATGGACGGACGTAGCTTTACGCTCGTGGACTCAATATTTTAATATCGTGTTTTTTACGGTGTAATGGCAACCGATTTCCCATGACCCAAACCGTCCCGTTCAAACTGAAGAGAAGAAATATCATGCTTGTTCCACATTCTTCATAGAACGCAGGCTTTTAGCATTTCTTTTCGCCTGCTCTTGGACGTCCCCGTAGATTTAGCAAATCTTGGCATTAAAATTATTGAGTTATGTTATAGCTCATGAGGGTATTTATTCTGAGATTGAACTTTAATGAATTTAGGGTTCTCTCTATTGTTCTCACCGTCGAGTAGAACATTTGAAAATTTTGAGTTCTTTAAATGAACGGAGACTATTTTACTAGTATTTGGAGATGTATGTTGCATAGACTTGTACTGATGACACATTTATTTTTGTTTGAATTGTCATATATTTAGTATATCACATTGTAAGATGTTTGATGTTACTTCATGAAAGATTTGATGAATTATGGGGTGTGTTTGGACATAATATGTTCAGTCGATGGCATTATAATTTGTTTGCAGGTTGATTAATGGATGTTTGCTTTAGTTTTGCATGTGTACCCTCTGTACTCTCAAGAGAGTATAACCCATTTTGTTATTTTTTTTTAAAAGACTTTTGACCCTGTTTGGATATAATATATTAAGTACATAACTTCAGAAGCAGTTTGCATGCTGATTGGTAGTTTTTAGGGCTTTTCTACATGTGTACTCTCTATAGAGTACACCCCATTTTGTCAATTTCTTTCAGATTTTAAATCCTATTTGTAGAGAATATATTTAGTAAATTATATTATAAGCAATTTGGAGGTATTCATTTTAAAAGTTTGCATCTGTACTCTTTGCACATAGCATTTTTCTCTTTTTTTTCTAGTTTCTTTGACATGTTTGGAGGAAATATGTTAATTACATTCTATTATAAGTAATTTGGAGGTTGTTTGGTTAGTTTTAAGGGGAGTTTTGCATCTGTACTATTTGTACTCTTAGTACATAGCATTTTTCTCATTATTTCTAGTTTCTTTAGCCTGTTTGGAGGAAATATGTTCATTACATTCCATTAGAAGTAATTTGGAGGCTGTTTGGTTGGTTTTTAAGAGATTTTTGCATCTATACTCTCTGTACTCTCATGATAGTACAAAGCATTTTTCTCATTTATTTCTAGTTTCTTTGGCCTGTTTGGAGGAATTATGTTCATTACATTCCATTAGAAGTAATTTGGAGGTTGTTTGGTTAGTTTTAGGGAGATTCATTATCTGCTCTCATGAGAGTCAATTGCATTTTTCTCATTTATTTCTAATTTCTTTGGCCTATTTGGAGAAAATATGTTCATTACAATTCATTTGAAGCAGTTTGAATGATGATTGGTAGGTTTTTAGGACTTTTTTCATGTATACTCTCTGTACACTCTGGAAAGTACACCCCATTTTATCAATTTTGTTCAGATTTTAAACCATATTTGTATTGAATATGTTTAGCATTCCATTAAGTAATTTGGAGTGATTGGTTAATTTTATGAGAGTTTTACATTTTGTACTCTGTACTCATGAGAGTAGCATTTTCTCATTTTTTCTAATTTTTTGGCTTTTTTGAAAATATGTTCATTATATTCCATTATAAGGAATTTGGAGGCTGTTTGGTTAGTTTTTAGGGGAGTTTTGTATCTATACTCTATGTACTCTCATAAGAGTATAAAGCATTTTTCTCAATTTTTTCTAATTTCTTTAGCGTGTTTGGAGGAAATATGTTCATTACATTCCATTAGAAGCAATTTGAAGGCTGTTTGATTGGCTTTTAGGGGAGTTTTGCATCTGTAATCTCTTACTCTCATGAGAGTACATAGCATTTCTCTCATTTTTTTCTCATTTCTTTGGCCTGTTTGGAGAAAATATATTCATTACATTCCATTAGAAGCAATTTGGAGGATGTTTGGTTAATTTTTAGGAGAGTTTTGTATCTATACACTCTATATTTTTTTAGTTTCTTTTTTTCTGGAGGAAAATATGTTCATTACATTAAAGTAATTTGGAGGTTGTTTGGTTAGTTTTAGAGATTTTTTGTATCTGTCATACTCTCATGAGAGTGCAGAGCATTTTTCTCATTTATTTCTAGTTTCTTTGGCCTATTTGGAGAAAATATGTTCATTACATTCCATTTGAAATAGTTTGAATGCTAATTGGTAGGCTTTTAGGGCTTTTTTGCATGTACTCTCATACTCTCTTGAGTCTGAGCATTTTCTCATTTTTTCAGTTTCTTTGGCCTGTTTGGAGGAAATATGTTCATTACATTCCATTAGAAGCAATTTAGAGGTTGTTTAATTAGTTTTTAGGAGAATTTTGCATCTGTGCTCTTTGTACTCTCATGAGAGTACAAAGCATTTTTCTTATTTTTTCCAGTTTCTTTGGCATGTTTGGAGGAAATATGTTCATTACATTCCATTAGAAGCAATTTGGAGGCTATTTGGTTGGTTTTTAGGAGATTTTTGCATCATATGCTCTCTCATGAGAATATAGAGCATTTTTCTCAATTTTTTTCTAGTTTCTTTGGCCTATTTGGAGAAAATATGTTCATTACATTCAATTATAAGTAATTTGGAGGTTGTTTGGTTAGTTTTTATGAGAGTTTTGCATATGTACTCTCTGTACTCTCATAAGAGTACAGAGCATTTTTCCCATTTTTTTTTCCACTTTGTTTGGCATGTTTGGAGGAAATATATTAATTACATTCTATTAGAAGCAATTTGGAGGTTGTTCGGTTAATTTTTTTAAGGTTTTTTTTACATGTACTCTACTCTCATGAGAGTACATATATTTTATCATTTATTTCATTTCTTTGCTTTGTTTGGAGGAAATATGTTCATTACATTCCATTTGAAGTAATTTGAATGCTGATTGATAGATTTTGAAAGATTTTTTGCATGTGTACTCTCTGTACATTCTATTAGATGTAATTTGGAGGATGTTTGGTTAGTTTTTAAAGAATTTTTTGTATTTATACTCTTTATACTCTCATGAGAGTACAGAGCATTTTTTTCATTTATTTTTAATTTCTTTGGTCTGTTTGGAGGAATTATGTTCATTACATTCCATTTGAAGTAATTTGGAGGCTGATTGGTTGATTTTTAGGGGAGTTGTGCATCAGACTCTCACTCTCATAAATACAAATTTTCTTATTTTTTCATTTTTTTGCTTTGGAGGAAATATGTTCATTACATTTCATTTGAAATAATTTGGAGGTAATTGGTTGGTTTTATGAGAGCATTACTCTCTGTACTCTCATGAGAGTACAGAGCATTTTCTCATTTTTTTTAGTTTCTTTGGTCTATTTGGAGGAATTTGTTCATTGCATTCCGTTATAAGTAATTTGGAGGCTATTTGATTAGTTTTTAAGAGAGTTTGCATTTCTCTGTATTCTCATGAGAGTCTGAGCATTTTTCTTATTTTTTCTAGTTTCTTTTTGGCTTTATTTGGAGGAAATATGTTCATTACATTCCTTTAAGTAATTTTGATTGATTGATTTTGAGCTTAGATTTGTATATGTACTCTCTATATTCTCATGAGAATACAAAGCATTTTTCTCATTTATTTTTAATTTCTTTGGCCTGTTTGGAGAAATTATGTTCATTACATTCCATTAGAAGTAATTTGGCGGCTGTTTGGCATGTGTACTCTGTGGGCCTCCATTGTGCTGATAATGTTCTTATTAATTAATTTTTTTTTGAAGTTTACAATAGGAAAAGGATAACTTGAGATCTGATATACCATATTAGAGCGGTGTTCAATAATATTACAACTCTTTCTTGATGAAGTCATTGACATTTTAAGGAGGCTTCATTTGCATCAATTTACTAGGGCAATTACAAGACTCAATTGCCATCATTAATGATCATGTCTTCGGGATATAGAAACAAGCATTCTTTTTGGGTGGCCAATGCATTCCTTTCACTCCCAATGAAGTTGCACTAATTGTAGGGATGTCAAACAGAGTGGAGAATATCATATGGCAAAATCCTGTCGTGTTATTTCGATAGACTTTAAGAATAAACTCGAGAATTTGGATCGCTCATTACCTGTGGCACAATTTGTGCAGTTGTACATATGTTTTCTGCTTTCAAATCTTTTTTATATATTATAATTATAGGGTGGCATCAGAATTGATTTCTTATGCTAACGACATAGATAAATTTGCTGAGTACAACTGGGCAGAGGCCATTTGGGCCTTTTGTTTCATAATTTGATGGTATTTCATCAAAGATTCTGACATAAAAGGCACTCAGTATATGAGTGGCTTTATCCTTTTCTAATGGTATATTCTATATCTTCAGTTATGTATTATTTGATGCATTGAAGTTAACTTATATAAATATTCATTGTAGATCTGGGCGGTAGAGCACATAGGCATCATAAGGCCGATGTTTCCTTCTGTAAAGCCGCGTATGTTATGATGGCCAAAATAATGTTTGTAGATGGCCTTCTTCTTGGTTTGGGAGGACACGGGTGACACATAATAATATCACTTTATTTATATGAGAATGTATTTATTTATATTATAAATCATCATATTTTCCTATTAGTGTAACACATGTCTGTCTTTTATTCGAGGACATATCAGAAGAGGAGACCTAGCTCTTTAAAATATTATCCTTGCCAGTGAGACAACCATGTCGAACTATGGCGGTCCCATTCTAAGTCCAGAGTCCACTGAATCTCCATATGTCTCTTAGATATTCTCCACCTTCCAGGTGTATAGCACGCCCTCTGTACCCACTCAGAGGCTTTATGGAGGAGGGATACTTAGTTTCGGGGCCTTGGGAGATAAGCGTATCATCTTTTAAGCATCAATATGGAGATTGAGAATTGAATTGGGTGGCTATTGGAGGTGATTCTTTGGGGGCCTAGCATCCCAGCATGGGGAAGCTCACTGTGGGAGCGCCTGGGGAATCTCTTGAGGAGGCGATCCAGGGGCAGCACCCTGGAGGCTACCATGAGCTTCCCACATGGAGGGAAACCATGGGGGAGGCTCACTTGGAGGCTCAGTGGCCCCTATGGAGACTTCCACCACGTGGTGATGCTACCTGGGAGGCTCTGGTGGCTACCACAGGGGATTCCCCTATGGAGACTTCCATTGGGGAAGCCCCTATCGAGGCTTCCACTGGGAAAGCCCCTATGGAGGCCACCATAGGGGAAGCTCTTATGGAGGCTTCCACTGCACATGAAGATGCTACGAAGCATTTAATCGATAGCATTGAGCGTGGTGTGAAGGCTTGGCAGATGAGGAAGAGGAAAGTTATATCTTCCCCCTTCACACAAACTTACAGGAAGTCACAGCAGAATAAGTCTGGTAGCCTCCACTCGGGATGAGCGGCCAGAGGTATTACATAACTTTCTTTTAATTTGACATAATAGTAGCGATTTCAATAAATTTTTTTATAAGTTTGCGAAGATGGGCCGATAATAGTAGTTGAACCATAGACTGCTATCGTTGTGGTTGAAGAGCATCAGGGAGAGGTATGTATCATCTTAGCAGATTGATTCTTAATTCACAATGACTCTAGCTCTTCATCACTAACTTTCATCATCACTAATTTCCTTGCAGCCAGCTAAGGCACATCATATTGTTGACTTCTTCCTAAGCCAATGTTGCAGCTCATTGACACGTCATGCTCTTGATTCAAGGACAAGTAAGTCATTCTTCATTTAATTCCTTATGTATATGTAAACTCACCTATTTATTTAGTTAAGCTCGCATTCCCATATTTCTCACATGCAGGGGTGATCCCGTATTCATCGTTGGAAATATCATTATCTAACAGATCAGTATTTGTCGATACGCATTCGCTTTTCTACTAGCCGAGAAGTACTGCTATGCAGCATATGTCCCCTATTTGTACATTTCATGCTTGCACTGGGTAAGTTACTCCATAGAAATGTAGGGTAGTAGGATCCAATCCTGGTTTATGTAGTTAGAAGCTCAAATTTATAAACTTTCTCTTCCCTTCTTGTAGAGTTATACGAAATATGACCTACAGAAAGAAAGCAAAATATTCATCCAACATGTCACTTCTGAGTGTATCGAGCTACTCTTACTTTCAATTATAAATAATTAACAGACACTCACATACATAAGCAAGGGGCTTGGTATTTTTATGATTCATTACCAAAGCCAACTCATAAGGCCATTCTTCCTGATATTGTAAGAACTGTTTTCATTTAGGTTTACCTAAAGTGCATATTTTCTACCAACTTATTGACTACACTTCTTACTATTCATCAAATTACTTGTTCAAGATCTTGGCGGTCTTTTTTTGAATGATCCATAAAATGGCCAATCGAAATGACGTGCGCAGTCAAAATAGTGTCGACTGCGGGATGCTTGTCTACAAGTACATGGAGGCAACAAGAAACCTCTAGTGGTAGGCGATCACAGATTGACCAAAGAGGATGAACTAGGCTTTGAGTTATTCTATCTTCTATTTGGGTATGAAATAATTAATCTGACAATTGTACAATTGAAGTTTGATATGTTCAAAATCAATTGCTTTAGAAGCTATTATTTATGGTTTTAAACCTTTTCTAGAGGTAGCATCTGTACTATCTATTTGGATTACTTTAGTGAGACCATGTGCAGCAATTTGGTTGATGATGGGCTGCTTAAGTGAGATATTTTTCATCTGTACTTTCTGTACTCTCCTGGGAGTACAGACTATTATGTTCATGTTCTCCAATTTTGCAGGTGTACTATCTGTACTCTCCTGAGAGTACAGAGACTAGTTCCTTATTTTTTTTATCAATTTTTCAAGACATTTTGGATAGAATATCTTCTGTAGAGACCATTTATAGCAATTTGTTGGCTGCTAAGTTACCTTTTAAGCTCTCTTCAATCTGTACTCTCTATACTCTTATGAGAATACAGAATATTTCCAGATTTCTAACCATCTTGTTTTTATGGGTTGTTTAAAAAGAAAGTGTTTAGTATATTTCATTACAGGTTATCTAGAGCCTGAATATTAGCCTTCCTAACCTGTTTTGCATCTGTGCTCTCTATACTCTCCTAAGAGTACAGGATATTTCTTCAGTTTTTTTTAATTTTCTTGGGCAGTTTGGATAGAATATGTTTAATGAGATCATGTGTAACAATTTGGTTAATGATGGGCTGCTTCAGTGAGATATTTTTCATCTATACTCTATGTACTCTCCTGGGAGTACAGACTATTATGTTCATGTTCTCCAGCTTTGCAGGTGTACTGTCTGTACTCTCTTGAGAGTACAGACTATTTCCTTATTTTTTTTATCATTTTTTCAGGATAGTTTGGATATAATATCTTCTGTAGAGACCAACAACAACAAAAACAACAACAAGCCTTAATCCCACTAAGTGGGGTCGGCTACATGAATCCTTCATCTCCATTGTGTCTATTATGTGTCAAATTCTCATTTAATTCAAGTATACTAAGATCATTTTTTATACATCTTAACCAAGTCTTTTTAGGTCTACCTCTACCTTTCTTAACATAAGGCAAATCTAATGCATCTACTCTCCTAATCGGGTCATCGGACGGCCGACACTTTATGTGGTCAAACCATCTAGGGACTCTCCCTAATCTTATCTACACTTTGAACTTTTACCCAAACATACTCATTTTGCATTCTATCTCTAAGGGTAAAAACTCATCCACGAGCATCCTCATCTCGTAACACTTAACTTAGTCTTATGTTTCTCTTTTATTGGCCAACATTTGCACCATAAGTCATTGCGGGTCTTACCACCATCTTATAAAATTTTCCTTAAGTTTAAGTGGAACTTTTCTATCACATAATAGGCGGATGCATTCCTCCACTTCAACCATCCAACTTGAATTCTACTAATAATATCTCCATCTATTTCACCATCATTTTGAACAATAGAGCCTAAATATCAGATAACTCACTCTTATTAATGACTTGATCACCTAAAGTCACAACACTACCACTAAAACTTCTACAACTAAAATTACACTCCATATATTTAGTTTTAAATTTGCTTAAGAAAACCTTTAATTTTAAAGTTGACCTCCATAATTCTCATAGACTCTCTAGTCTTATCAACAAGAAGAATGTCATGAAAAGCATACACCAAGGTACATCTTCTAAAATGCCTAAGAACATCATCCTCTAAAGTAAAAAAGATGGGCTTAATGTTGATCCTTGATGTAATCCAAGAAATAGAAAATATTTTGTCAATCCTTGTGTTTGGACAAGTGACATCTAGTATATATCCTTAATGACTTGAATATAACCAATATTAACTTCTTTCTATTCTAGAATAAAGAACATCTCAGACTTTATCATGTTTTCTCTAAATCAATAAATATCATATGTAGATCCTTCTATTTTCTCTATGCTTCTCCATCAAACCTCTTAACAAATGTATAGATCCATGTGATCTACGATGAAACCATGCAGAGAAACTTATCACATTGTAACCTATGCTCACTTTCATAATTTTAATAGTATTAACTTAATTCTATAATTTGTACACTCTTGTGCATCACCTTATTCTTAAATATAGAACCAACAAACTCTTTCTCCATCATTTATCTTTTAATCTTTAAAATAACATTGATTTATAAGCTAAGAAATTCCGATTTAAACATTTCCACACTTCTATTGGAATACTATTTTTTTTACATTTCATTTTCTTTAAAGCTACTCGATTTACTATCTAATGATATAAATTTTCTATTTTTTTATGGTAGTTGTTGAAAATTAATGTTTTCTATCCTTCTTTGAAAGTTTATTAAAATATCATCCACCTATTAATATCTTTTCTAAGAAAGTACTTTATTATTTTCATCCTTAATACTTTTCATGAACTATGACTTTATTTCTCCTATCTTTTTATTAACTTATACATACATCTTCACCTTCTTGATCTAATCTATTGTAAATCACTAAAAGAAATTTTTATCATATATGCTTTTGAATCTCTCGCCATTTTATATCTTTCCCAATTCTCAGTTTTTACATCTAAACTGTTTTATTACTTCTTATTTTCATCTTTTTGCACTCTTTCCACCACCAACTATTCTTATTAAAAGAAGCTTTTTCATTTAAGCAATCTTGCTAAGTTGTCTTTTTTAAGCTCTTCAATATGTACTCATCTCATGAGAGTACAAAATATTTAGATTTCGACCATCTTCTTTTTATGGGCTGTTTGAAAAGAAAATATTTAGTACATTTCATTACAGGTTGTCTGGAGCCTGAATATTAGCCTTCTTGACCTATTTTATATTTGTATTCTCTGTACTCTCCTGAGAGTACAGAGTATTTCTTTAATTTTTTTTTCAATTTTCTTGGGCAGTTTGGATAGAATATGTTTAGTGGAGACCATGTGCATCAATTTGATTGATGATGGTCTCCTTCAGTGAGATGTTTTTTTCGTCTATACTCTCATACCTCTTGAGAGTATGACTATTATGTACATGTTCTCTAGTTTTTTGGGCTATTTGGGAGGAATTAGTTTAGTACATTCCATTACAGGTACTTTGGTGGCTGACTAATAGCATATTTGAGGTCTTCTGCAGCTGTACTCTCCTCAGAGTATAGATTATTTACTTAATTTTTCCCACTTTTTCTTTGTAGTTTGGAGATAAAATGTTAACTGTAAACCACTTAAAGCAATTTGGAGGCTTCTGAGATGCTTTTATGAGCTTTATTGGCCTATTTGTGAATAATATATTAAGTAGATTCTAGTGCAGCTTGTGTGGATCATTAATAGTAGCCTTTTTTTGAATAGTTTTATAGGTGTACTCTCTGTCCGCACCAAACAGTACATATTATGTCCTTCCTCTTTAGGGGCTTTTTCTAATATGCAGGAGAGTACAGAGATTGTCCTGAGTTTTCTTCAATTTGCCTGGCCAGTTTGGATAGGTTTTGTTTTCCAAAAATCATGTGAAGTAATTTAGGGGATGATGGGCTGGTTGTTTGAGATGTTTTGCATCTGTACTCTCTGTACTATCTGTACTCTCATGAGAGTACAAAGTATTTCCACCTTCCTTTTAATTTTTTCTAGCCTGCTTGGAGTTTATATGTTAAGTAGTTTCCATTCTGTGTACTCTCCGAGAGTAGACTTTTTTTCTGATTTTATAATTTTTTTGCTTGTTTGGAGATAATATGCTTAACAAGTTCCATTACCGTTATTTGGAGCTAATATTAGCTCTTGAGTATATGTACTTTGTGTCCCGATAGTATTGATCCTTTCCTTTTTCATTTTAATTAATTTTCACGCTAAATTAAACATTTTTATATATTTCTCTGCAGCTGTAATATAACGTAAAATATAAATTAAACATGCTGTCCTGCAGGTGTTCTCTCTATACTCATAGTATTCTCTATTGAATAAATTGAAAATAGCTTAAAATATATGTTTAACTAGAATTAATTGTTGAAGATCATTTTAATTATCATTCTAAAAAAATTAAAAATACCTTATTAGTCTTTTACTCTATAATTTTTTCATTCTTATCATAGTCAGAACACATATGTAAGGTACATGTTATTAATTTCTTAAATATTTTCATAATAGGATACTTTAATTTTTACATTCCAAATATAGAAATTTTAAATTGAAATTACATAATATAATGCCTAATTTTAAACTATTTTAATTCAATTTTGTTAACAAATACATTTTGGCTCATTGTAAACATATCTAATCATTTTGCTCAATCATATTAACAATCATATAAAAGGCTTGACCATTTACCATGGTCACAAATGCCCATAGACCTTACAATTCCTGAGCATATATTGAGCTGATCAACTTAGATTTGATTGGCCAAATTCTAATCGACTTTCTCACCTTTCCCGACATACTTTAAAAAAGATCAACTTAAAACTCAAGTTGAAATTTACATTAAATGGGCTAAATTCATTTCTATGAATATTTTTTAAATGTTTTAATTTTGTCTCATTACTGAAAAAATCGTGATTCTTAAAATCTACTTTCTATTGAATTATATGATTCATAAATTAGACCGATAAACTATCAAAATTGTAATTTAGCAACGTCTTCATCAGAAATATAAAATTTGAGTATGCTGGGCAGAACTAATTCCTTATTTTAAGATGAGAAAGTTTTGTAAATAATATAATATCTGAAAATATAGAATTTATTAAATTAATTAATTTTTAAAAATATATAAATAATTAGTAAAATAGTATCATCATTTTCATAATAGAGAAAATATAAGTGGATAAGATTATTAAACTTATGTATTATATATTAATTGAGTAATTAGTTATTTCAAAATAATGAGTTAAATTTATTTTTCTGTGAGAGTGGTTGAACGCATAACATATAAATTAAGAGTCGAAAAAACATAAAAAAAACTAATTTTTTAAAGAGGAAAAAAATTTGGGGGTGGGCATTTGCCCACCATCAACTAAGGGTAGGTCCGCCCTTGAATGAGATTGAGAAATGATAAAAGTTTTATATATACCACAATGATCATAGCTATAATATCGAGAACTTAAAGTTCTCAAATATCAATTTGAGAATTTACTTAAAGATGATCATTTGAAAAAATATCTGATAGACCACCATAGTAAGAAACATCATAGCTACAATACTGACAATTTTTTTGAAGTTCTATAAATCTTATTGATAAGAGCACACAGGCTTATCAAATTTTTTAATGCCTTCAATTGAAAATTATTTAATAAAATATAGAGTACTTAATAGAGTATATGTTAAACTATGTTAAGTGAGACCTATACAATTGAATTTTTTTGCTTCTATAGATCTAGAATTGGTAAAGCATTCACTATTATCCCATATGAATTATCATTACCATTTCTAATAGGGATGTATAATGTGGCATTAAATACTAATAATAAGAGTTAGCTAAGGAATATGGCAATTATTCAAAAAATTCTGTAATAGTTTAGACTAAGTTAAAACTCAAGGAATTTGTAAGAATTAAGTAGTGAGCTTAGCCAACACTAACTTGCTACGCGAGCTGAACACTAAGCTCACATGAGCGAACACTGCTCGATTCGATCTCATGTTTAAGTCATATAATAAATGAATTTGAGTATGCTGATTGTTTGTATGGCTGTGTATTGAAGCTAAGAAAACCATAACTTGAATTAGGCATGGCTCAAGCTTTATTTCCACCCCAAGTCCCACCAACATGAAAGAGACATTCGGACCATGGGATTAAAATATAAAGAGAAAGAGGCACCTTCTCCATGAGAAAAAAGAACAAAAAAGAAAGCAAAACTACTGATTTCACCTCTTAAAAAATGAAGAATTAAATGCAAGAAACCTCCAAATGAATTATTAAGAATTGAGGTAACAACTACATAACATATTAGATGCACAATATCTTTCATCATAAGAGAAGTTCTGTTATACAAAACCGTACCATACATCCAATATCGAAAAGATGAAACTAGTCTAAATGGAAATATGCATCTGAATGTAAGAGTGTCAATAACTAACTGATATGACAATCCAATATGGGCTAAAGGTAATGCAATGATAACTGAAAAATTAAAGCATTAATTGTATTAAAAAATGGATTTGTTGCTTATGGTTCATAAATTACTTAGCTAGCAGGTATCTGGTAGTATATTAGAAAAAAAAAGATAGCTAATATTTTATAAATGAAATGAAAGGTTGAGTTTTATTATAACCAGAATAAATTTCATGCTTGACTGCAGTGTTAAAATATTTGGATGATACCAAAAATATGAGAATAAATATGTTTGGAAAGTACAATGCATGTGGTGATAAAATGACAAGAAATTCACAGGTGGTTAATTTATTAAGGAAAAAAACAAATCATCATAAAACAACATTGCCAACCACTTATGTCAAATCATATAGGTAGTAGTCAACCAATGGTGCGATTTGATTGGAGAATTTAAAATTTGAAAGAGTATTAATCATAATGAACCGATTTTACTAGTTGATAAAAAAATGAAATTCACATTAAAGTGGAGTTAGAGAGAGGACTGGCCGGTAGTTATACTCTTATAACAAATTATATTTGTACTACCATGTGTTGCTTATCAACTCGATCGTGGTTATATTTTGACGTCTCTTTCTCCAACCATATTATTGGGGATTGTTCTGCATATTCCTCAACCTCATGTGGAAGCTTAGAAATCGATTGGACTTTGAATGGTTGTTGTATAGTCCTTAAGCTTGCTTCCAGCTTAGTTAAGAGCAATTATCAATAAAATGACTCAATCATAAATTAATCTTTTCAAAGTTTATTAAAAGGAAATTGGACCATTAGTTCATAGCTTAGTACCTATATCTGTTTACTTTCGTGAGATAATTTCATAGAACCCCAAAAAATTCAACAACTCAGCGTCTTCCTCAATCAATCCCTGACAGGTTGCCTATAAAAAAGAAAGAAGGAATCTTTAAAGTCTTACAGAAGTGATTATAATGACATAATTAAGATTGCAATCAACATTATAGTGTGTACAGTTGAAGACCACATAACTAGATGATATCATGCATTAAAATATTTCCCTATAATGATATTTATCATTAACTTAATGTACCCTTCAGCTGACTGATTGATTATTGAGCTTGAGTTAAATTCCTACAGTAGGACATCGTATTAGTTGATGATATGTTATAGCATCACTGTCGAGTTTTTTGTGCATACCTCTGAAAAGCACTGGCATAACAGAAAGGTTGCAATGGTGACAACACGTTCTCCACCACTCTGACTGTACTTTGGTTTCGTAATAATAAATAGGATGGTTTGAAGTTTAAAAGAATATCTAAAATACTATAAATTAAGAGCCAAATAGAAAATTACTCTTGGCTTTATTGGTTCTGTCCCAATATCTCTTAAGCCTTGCATTGGAAACACCCTTTGGATGCTGCTTAATTAGATCCTTTAAAATGTCATTTCCTTTGTCTATTATGGTTGACTTCTTCTTCTTAACTATTCTGTCAACTGGAGGAGAATTCTCACATAATATAGAGTCAACATTATAGATAGTTTTTTCAAGGATCCAAGCATATACTCCTCAGCTATCTTATTACCCTGTGCCCTGGTGCTTATTTGATATGCATATCGACTGATGTGATTTTGAAAAATAATGTCAGTTGCATTTTGATCTATGTCTTGCACATCTTTTAAGTTCACAAGTAATCATCAATGTAGATATCCCTCTTTGCTCGGTAGACATCGCATGAGAAGATACTTATCGAAATGCTAACATCTTCACTAAGAACTCGATGCAAGTGGGCACAAAGTAATCCCATCATTTCAAATTTTTTACAAGTACAAGTTAGTTAGGGTTGTATTGTCAAATGGATAGTCCATATTTTGGATATATTTATTCTCTGTTTCTCACCAAATACTCCATATTGTCATTATCACGCTTTGATAGTCCTCCAACTCATGCAAAATTATTCTTCTCAAACATTGTGTAAAGCTTTCTTGTAAAACAGCAGCTTTATTTCAATTGGACCGGTCTTAACAACAGAATAATCGACCACTACACTTGAAATCTTCATCATGCTCATTCCGACGCCATATTTTCATAACCTTCTCCAATCCCAAGAAACGATCTGTGATTGAACTTGTTGGTTTAGAGATTCTGTGGCATACATTATTCATAGATTCACTACGTTATGTTGACAAGATTCTCATACAGAATGAGTCTTTGTATCGGGACCACTTGTATCTAATTTTATCTGCACCAAGCATGATCATGCAAATTGCCTTCATCTAGCATGGTAGACCAAGCTTCCTCAAACTCTTCTGTGAGTCACACTTGCTCATGCATGTATAACCCTTGTATCTTATTACTATTAAAGCAATGAACCTTGGAAGGAGCTTTCTTCAAATATATCATTGGCACAACCTATGATGTATATGGTAATACAATTTTGATAGTTTCCATGATCTTGATCGTGAATATTGTTATAGGATGTCTATCACTCATTAACCAAAGAAATGTCTGGAATAGCCATGTGAATGAATCAATTATCTCTTCTGATAGAAAGGCTACTCCGAATAAGACATTTTGCCAGTGATGATTCACTCCAACAAAAGGGGCACAGACAAGATTATATTTATTGAGTTGATAGCTTGAATCAAAAATTATGACATCCCTAAAACAATCATATTCTATCCTTGACATGCCATTGCTCTAAAAAAACTTACTAAGTAATTTGACTCATCAACTTGTATATCCCATGCAAACATCTCGTCCTTTGCTTGCCTTTTCTAGAATAGTTGTATTAATGCATTACTATCACCATTCGCAATCCTCGATCTTCTCTCTTTCTGGATGAAATTAAAAGCATCTTTTTTTATGAAGCCAATATTCTCCACGCCGCCAACTTCCTCACTTAGATAGCTAAACACATCAGTTGCTCTAATTTTAACCTCTGTCTTATCTTCAACACAGCCGCCTTCTCATCGCTAATGCCTCTGTATGATCTGAGAAGATGGTGGTCACGAGGCTTTGCCAATGAATGATTTTGACTTTCTATATATTTTAACCTTCGTATCTAAATCAAAAAAATCTAATCATGGTGGACAACCACTCCTTGTATATATTTTCTGAATTTTAAAGCAGATGAAGGATTTCTTCCACCTATTTTTGCACATAAGAAATTTTGATTTCAATTTTGAGCCAATAACTAGTATGATCCTTCCTAACATCAACCCGCTTTGATGTGCATAGTCATAAGATACAGATACGCCTCCATTTCATTCTGAATAGTGGTGCCATGGAGTTTCCCCACATTTGGGTCATTAGACATCACGACTTCATCATCGCACCGTTCATTTACCGCATTCACTTGTGCAAACACAAATATGGTATATGCAAAATAGCTCCACAAATAAACATATTCCCTCCAAATAGGCCAAAAAAAGTGGGAAAAAATGAGCAAACTGCTCTATACTCTCATGAGAGTACAAAGAGTGCAGATGCAAATCTCACCTTAAAAACTAACCAATCAGCCTCCAAATTACTTCCAATGGAATGTAATGAAAATATTTCCTCCAAATAAGCCAAAAAAAGTAAAAAAAATTGAGCAAAATGCTCTGTACTCTCATGAGAGTACAGAGAGTATAAATGTCAAACTACCTCCAAAACCAACCAAATCAAACCTCCAAATTGCTTTGAATGTACAGAGTCTGAATTTTACCAGTAAATTGATGCAAATGAAGCCTCCTTAAAATGTCAATGACTTCATCACTAAAGAGTGTTACAATATTATCGAACACCGCTCTAATGGTGATAGGATTGCATCTAAAATTTATCCTTTTTTCAGACATTGTAAACTTCAAAATGAAAAGTCAATTAATAAGAACATTATCAACACAATAGAGGCCCACAGAGTACACATGTCAAATTGCCTCTAAAACTAACCAAATAGCCTCCAAATTATTTCTAAAGGAATATAATGAACATAATTTCTCCAAACAGGCCAAAGAAACTGGAAATAAATGAGAAATGCTTGTACTCTCAGAGTACAAATTACAAATCTCCAAAAAATAAACCAATCAATATAGAAATTACTTCAAATGGAATGTAATGATCATATTTTCTCCAAATAAGCCAAAGAAAGTGGAAAAAGATGCTCTGTACTCTCATGAGAGTACAGTTGCAAATCTCCCCTAAAAATAAACCAATCAATATAGAAATTACTTCAAATGAAATGTAATGATCATATTTTCTCCAAATAACCCAAAGAAAGTGGAAAAAAAAAATAGTTTGTACTCTCAGAGAGAGTACAGAGTACACATGCCAAACCGCCTCCAAAACAACAAATCGCCTCCAAATTGCTTCAAATGGAATGTAATGAACATATTTCCTCCAAACAAGCCAAACAAAGTAAAAAATGAGAAAATGCTAATTTCCTCATGAGAGTATGATGCCAAACCGCCTCCAAACCAACCAAACAAATTTCTCAACCAAACAGCCTCTAAATTGATTCCAATGGAATGTTCAGGGAGTCTTGTTGAATCCGTACAGTCTAGTAAATTGATGCAAATGAAGTCTCCTTAAAATGTCAATAACTTCATCAATAAAGAGTGTTGCAAAATTATTTTATGTGTGCGTGTATTACTTTTATGTGGGTGTGCGTGCATTACTTTTGTGTCTCATAATTATTGATGATACTCATAATGAATTAAATATATTTCTTATTTATTTTATAATAATATATCTAAAAAATTATTTTGAAACATATTTTCTCTTTTATTCACAAATTAAAGTTTGTCAAAATTAATATTGATTTGAAAAGAATTTGAACCTTCAAATTAGAGTTTTAACTTCCAACATAGTTTAAAAATAAGTTACTTATTAAATAAATAAAATAATATAATTTAACAGTTTAAAAACAATAGACTTTAAGATCTATATAATAAAATATAATTATAATAATAATGAGGCAATAAATTATATGATATATTTAATAGTTATAATACAATAAAATGAAATTCAATATTTATAACACATTAAAGAATATTCTAATAACTAATTCAAAAAGTGTAATCTAATATTATAACACAATAAAGTTACATTAATTATAGCTTACCAGTATTTTGATAAGTAAATCAGTATTGTATTTTATGAGATAAAATTTTTAAAATTTTATTAAACAACAATCTAGATCAGTATCTAACAAACTTGAATTAAAAACTTGATATAGGTCAGGAAAAAAAAACCTTACTCTTACATTTTAAGTTGCAATTAATTCGCATTAACTCACAAGAGTTTACGTTGCGCAGTTACAGCAAAGACCACCTATTATACTTCTTAGAGCCTCTTCCTTCGTTGATTTGTTTTGAGAGTAGGAATTTATTTCAAATTATTTTATTGATTATAAATGTTTTATAAAGTGAATTGCAGACTCATAAATTCATATAGAAAGCAGCTTCAAATGTGATAGACTAGAATTTGAAACCTATATTATTAGAACCATGCATGCACGTAGCATATTATCTAAGCAGCAGCTTGTTATCATATATTTAACTGATTTCTTAATATTTTTAAATATTTTCTTATAGATGGCAGATGTCACATTATCTGATAACTAAGATGAATGGCACTAAGAAGAAAGACTAAATATCAGTGTTGATATTTCAAGATAATTTTCGGATTATTAAATAAAATAATATTAAAAGGAATACACTATATTTAATCAATAATTATGGGAATATTATTAAGCTGCAAAAGTTTGAACAGAAGTTATTATAATTGTACAAGAGATTGTTAAGTGTGGAGTCCAATTACATTTTTTTATGTATGATCTCTAATATTGTAGCTTCATGTAAAGATGCTTCAATATTTTTATATTAATATAATATTAATTATATGATAATATACAATATTTATATATACAAAATTTTACAGTTAATATTGTAACTTCATGTAAAACTCAGTTAATATTTTTATATTAATATAATATTAATTATATGATAATATATAATATTTATATATATATAATTTTACAGTTAATATATAGTACTTTATAATCGATATATCGTACTTTATAGTCAATATATGATAATTATATATTTGATAATTATTATAAGTGTTATATTATTTAAGTCAAGATGTAGAAGTCATATTTGAACTCTGCACCACGTAATAATTTTTTTAATGTATGGGTGAGCTTGCTTAGGCTTAAAGATCGTGCAAAATTAAATATTTTTTACTGAAATTATTTTGTGGCTTTGAGAGCGTTCTATTTATACTGTGCACGCATTTGTTGACCGAAGTTTCTGATATAATTTTTTTTAATGCTCGGGAGTAAAAAAAAATCTTCATCGGTAAAATAATATAGTTTGAGAGAGCTTAATCGTAATTTATCTTCATGAAGAGAAGGAAGAGCGATTATTTTATTCTAAGTATGAGGAGATGGGTCTCAGATTAAGAAAAAAAAATGAACTCAAATGTATTTGACTATGTTTGTCTTAGAATACAAAATAAGATTTTTAGAGCTGCACATAAATTTCTTTAGAAGCTATTTGGCTTGAGGGTAAAGTGAGGTAAAGTGAATGTAGAGGTTTTAAGTGTTTTTTTTTTTTTTTTTAAATATTTAGTACATTATAAATTAAAATTTTAAAGTGATGTAATGCATTTAGAATTCACTAAAAGATAAAATTTTGATGTATTTGAAATTCACTCAAAACTAGATAAACTTTAAATACACTAACCAATATAAAGTGTTATGGTCATCGCTGCCACTCACAATCTTTAAAATACTTTACATTATATTTATTTTATCAAATAAAAAAAATAAACTCATATATTTATAAAATTTTCAATCAAATAATTTAAAATAATTCAAATATTATATTCTTTTTTTCAAACAATTAAACAACCCTTTTGTTATTTAGGTAATATTTTTACGATACAAAAGTCACTATGTAATTTTGACTATAACTATAACTATTGCCTTAACAGGATGAAATTTTCTTGATATTTATATATATAGAAATGAATCATATTTGCTCTTGCAACACATTCATAAGAAATATGAATTACGAGCTATGTATTTTGTATGAAATGAAAAACAAAATTCAATTACAGTATATCAAAGATCAAATTTAGGATACTAAAGTATATATGTGGCATTGAAAGTTGTATTATTCAGAAAACTAAAAGCTAAGGGTCATTTGGGATCACTTTTATTTTTTATTTTTTATTTTGTTTTATTTTATTTTACTTAAAATTAAAACTTTGTACTTATTATTTTTTAAAAATACTCAAAACATCTAAAACATGTTTTGAATATTTTTAAAAACAATATTATTTATTTTTGAAAATAAAAAATAAAATCACATAAAAAATACTCTAAATAAATATATATTTAAAATAATATAAAAAATAAAAATAAAAAATAGAAAACAAAATGCTAAAATTTTAAATTAGGCCTAATTATAATCTTAATTAGCAAATTAGGCACGAAAAAAAATTAATAAAATAGGTCTTCCGTTGAATGGATGACGGATGATGTGGCATTCACTGGTAGGTCATTGTTCACGATTAATGTCTTAATTTTTTTAAAAAAAATTGGGGTAGCAAGTATTTTGCTCATGCTCATTCTTGTGAATCAAGTGAACTTGGTATCGTTAGAATCGTAACAAAATTTTTCACAACTTTCATGTTGATTAAAAATTACGATTGTTATATGCCGCTTTTACGAATGTCGTAAAAGCTACGATTACGAAATTTTTTTGAGCCTTTTTTTGTCCATATCGGACTCATCCGATGTCGGAATTGAGCGACCTTAGTATCGTTGAAATCATAACGAAATTCTTAGTATTGTTGAAATTGTAAAGAAATTTCTCACAACTTCATATTGATCAAAATTTACGATTGTGACCCAATATGCAGCTACAATTCCCCTAGATACTTTCAACTGAAAGCCATATTATTAAAATTTAATTAGATGGAGATGATGATTCTTGTTGTAGGAGTAAAAAAGTTAATTCATAGAGTGATGATTCTCTTAAGTTTTTAATAACTTATATTTTTATTTCTTATAAAATTATTATTCTTCTTTGAAAATATACCACAAATTGGTGATTTATAGTAATTTAAGAGAAAATCAGTTAAGATATGATGATGAATAATATTTTATTTTTAAAAAATGACTAGTTGTGAGCTTTTATTTTGAAAAATAGTTATTGGTGTGCATTTTAAAAAAAAAAAAATTGATAGATGGTGTGCCTTTACTTTTTATTTTTTTATTTTATTTAAATTAATTTATTTGTATAACAAATTTGTCCATCCTCAAAATTGAGGTTGGTTCCCTCTCTAGCTATGTTTAATCAATGGTGATATCAAATTTTAGATTTTTTTTTAATTTCATGAAAATTTTATGTTAACGCAATGATTTTGAAAATTAGATTGAACATTAAACTAAAATAAAATGTTCAAAATTCAAAAATTCAATCTAGATTGAACTAGATGATATAATGAATACTAAAATTAAATTGATATGATTTATATGATGTAATAATGATATAATATATGTCATGTCTTTGTAGAACCATTCCAATATTTTTTTAATATAATAATATTCTCCATGGATACTAACTAAAATTATCTTCTTCTTTCATTAGTAGTAAAATCTCAATTAAAATAATGTTATTCATAAAAACTGTTGTATATCGGGAAACAATCGTAATTTGTGATAAACATGAAAGTTGTGAAAAATTTTGTTACGATTCCAACGATACTAAGCTCGCTCGATTCTGAAACCGGATAAGTCCGATATGAACAAAAAAAAAGGCGCTCAAAATTTTGTTGGCGTTCAATTTTTTGCGGCGCATTAAAATCGCTATGTATCGAGCCACAATCGTAATTTTTGATCAACATTAAAGTTGAGGAAAATTTCTTTACGATTCCAACGATATCAATTTGATTTCAAACCGGATATATATGCATATAAAATCGCAGTATAGAAAAAATAATAATAATAATAACGAGCGGTCGTGTTGAGCGACGATTGATTGTGCATGATCCACATTGGCTCCAATTAACGAGAGGTATTTTGTTAAATTTTTTTGTCGTGCCTAATTTACTAATTAAGATTATAATTAGACCTAATTTAAAAATTCAACCAAAATAAAATTGATCCCAAACAACCCTTATGGGATCGTTTGGGATTAATTTTATTTTTATTTTATATTTAATATTTTTATTTCATTTAGTTTATGTTTTATTTTAAAATAAAATATATTTTGTTGTGATAGTTTTTTTTAAATACTTAAAACATCTAAAAATTATTTTACAAATTTCAAAAAATAATGCTTAATCACATTTCTATTTTAATCACAATTTTCAACGAAAATCATCATTGATGATGAGTCTAAAAAAAATCTCAAGAACTATTTATTTAGCCACATTTTCATCCAATAATAATAAAAATTCTTAACCACATCATTAATAGTCATAAATTCAGAAGATGTGCGATTAAAATAACTCTTTTTAATAATATTTTTTAAAAAGTTACTAACGCTAAATTAATTTTTACTTTTAAAAAATTGATTCTTGCTTAATTTAATTGTGCTAATATTTAATTAAACATTATAATCAAGACAACATTATCTCCACGTAAGAGTTGGTAGGATAGCTTCTTGGTTCGGGGAACGCATGGAATTTGTTTGAGTTGAGATTCGAAACTTCTTAAGGCCCTGGGATTTGACTTCATTCCACCCGAAACTGTTGAAGTTGACTTCTAGAAAGTGGAATTGACATTTTGGATCGTAACTAATCTGCGTACGTCAAACCAGTTGTTTCTTCCTGCCTAACTCTGCAATCTCCGCTTGATTCCTTTAATTCATTCAAGGGGCAGTTACATACATAACATTCAAAATATGGATATTTATAAAACTAGCATCCTCTTACACTACTGCATGAATGAAGCGTTATCATCTGAACAGAATGACTATGGTTAACAGATTGTAATTTTTATACATTTATATATCTAATACTTAAACTTGAATATTTACTTATCAAAAAAAAATTTTTATATTTGAAAAAGTACAATTCACTTGTCCTATTTGGAATGAATGGTCATACCCTAGTCTTGTTCATATGGATTGTTCTATTAGGAAAAAATTATGAATTAATAAGATTGATGTTGTGATCTCAAGTTGTGTAATGAATTTTTATTGAGTTAAATTTGGAACATGAGCATGCTGAGGTGTTTGGCTTCTGTGGATTTTTTTTTAATCACAATTCTTTAGTTTTTTCTCGCCATCTTTATATGCTATTTTGTATGCATTATAAAAAAAAATATTTTAGCCGCAACAAAATAAGGAATTTTGCAACAATCACAACCACCATTATTTTGCTTGCAGGGCTTTAAAAATAAGGAATTTGCTTACAAAGGATTTCGCAATGATTTTAGGGCTGCTAGGGTAGTGTTTAGTAGTGCTAGCAATTACAGTGGTTTAAACTACTATAAATATGTAACAATTGTAATGGCTTAAACCATCATAATTGCTAGTTTAGACTTGGACAATGTCTATAAAATTGTGACTGTTTAAACTGCTGTAACTGTTGCAGATTTCTGGCAGTTTAAACTATCATAACTAAAATGATGACCTTGTTCTTGATGTTTGTTTAATGTCTGCTATGCTCCTGTCGAGATGATTTGTGCCAAAGCATATATGAGTATGTTGAAGGTTGAGATCCAACGACAGAATTTTAATAAATTTGAGTAGTCCTTTAATGAGTTTCGAGTTATTAAGAGCACTCAAAATTAAATCAATTATAATTTGATTTGCTCATCTCTAAATCATTGTATTTTAAAGTTATGCGAAGATTGAATCAAAATTTTCAACTTTACTTTTCCAAAAAAAATCATTTTTAAATTCAGTCAAAATCTCTCAAACTCCGACATTATCCTTAAGAACATTGGATAAACTTTTCTTGTGTAGCCGTTTGGACTGTGCCTTCTTTGTTGAATTTTATCCCGTTGTGAATAAAATCTTACCATTATAAAAACCGAATTATGTTTGAATAAAATCAAATCGATTTAAAAGTCAGATCAACTAAATTTTAAATTATTATTGAGCAAGTTCTAGTCTTTGAACGTCATGCCAGCACTATTTCGAGGAAATAGCAGAGGCGAGGCCCGTCCGAACAGTTTTCAGTATTAGCGACGACCTCTCGCAGATTTTTTTTTATTTTAAACCTACTAGTTTAGTGGTGGGGACAATGATTGAAATATTATAAGGTGAGCTTATTGATTGGAAAATTGAATTGATGAGCAGTGGATTCGCATTGCAATAATAAAGGTGTTGGCTTCAATTATTCTGGGTTAAACGCCAGCTAAATAATTATTACAACGTTATCGACGTGGTTTCTGAAGCTCAAGCTCTTCATTTCTAAGGCGTTTATGTTCCTCAGATCATTTATGCTGCAAGCAAATAACATATGTAGCTTCTTACATAAACTTTGCGCCATCTTTGGTACATTTAACCATCCATTAAAGCGAGCAATCCTAGCTCGGCTTTTTCTTTCATTCTTTTTCGAAACAATTGCCATGGTTATGATTATTCTCCTTTAGCCTTGTTGCGTGTTAGAAAACTAGTTGCGGTAGAGAGAAAGTTTAACTTTTATTCTGAGTTCGCCACAGATGTTTGAAGAATTAATAATAAAAACTCTAGAATTTTCACGTGAAAAAATCTCGAAAGAGGAAATACCACGAGGCTAGGAGAAATCTTCCACTATGTATCATTTTGAGTACAAAATTTCCTCGATAATGGGATTACTGATTGTATATGAAGAACTCACAATGAGAATCTGAAGCAACAACAAGTATAGTCATGGTTAGGTTATGATTCAGTTGTAGTAGATTATGGTGAATAGTGGGGGTGATGGACGATGAAGGTCGTGGTGATGAACGAAGATGGCCGGCGATAATGTGGCGGTACGATGGTATTGGCGGTGCAACCGGCGTCGGTCGGCGATGATAACCGGCACGATGGTTGATGGTGACGGTGGCCACATGGCGGTGGTGATGACCGCGGAGATTACGATGAGGATCGGCGGTGGCGGTGGCGGCGACGGCTGGTAACAATAACAGGGTGGTGGCCTTCAATTAGTAACGATTATGCTTGGAAGATTTTCAAGCTTTAGCGCTCATCCTCTTTTTAGCTCCCCTCATTGAAGAATGAGAGCTATTTAAGATTAGAGAGTGGCGTTTACGTAGATATACAAAATCGAACCACTCCATACGGCTCAAATGATTCCTTTGATCATTTGATGTATTTAAGTATTTGAATACTCAAATGAAGTTAATTATGAGATCTTGGGCTTGTTAGATCCGCTCGTTAAGATCTGATTTGACTATAAACACTCCATGTTTAAGAGCTATTTAGGATTTAATGATATCCCAAAGTTTCCAATGATATTTTAAGTGCTTGATCTCTTTAGTTTCAACTTAGGATCAACTTGCAGACATCAAGATTCGTGATTAGTATTTTAAGTGTCATATCGGTTCTATTTTGGATGACATTATCTCAATCATCCAAAATATATCGTAAATACTTGAAATAGCAAATTCTTTAATGAAATTTGGGTCCACTAACCATACATTTTGAAAACAAATCTTCATAGAAGCAGATTATGATCACGGAATGTAGGGTGATGTATCTGAATTTGAGGTTTGGGTTATGGACCCATCCAACATTCTAGGCACCCCGCAGGGACTACTACTTGCATCGAGATTTTAATTTTGAGATGAAGAAGTACCGAAGCACAGAAGACTTACTCTGGCATTATTAGATGACAAACCACTACGCATACAAGTGGGATCTCTCTCACAAGAACAAAGGAAAAAAATACATGACTTCTTGCACAAAATCAATACATCTTGAGTCTTGGATATGCGACCCAATGTGATCATACACTCCCTCAAGATTGATCCAACATACAAACCAATCATCCAAAGAAGCGGAGTTTTGCACGATCACCTCGGACTGAACAAGAAGTTAACAAGCTCCTGAGTGGGATTCATGAGGTACATTACTACATGGCTAGCAAATGTTGTCATGGTTAAGAAAACAAATGGAACATGGAGAATGTGTATTGATTACGATAACAAAGCTTGCAAAAGGTAGTTTTTCTTTCAAATTGATCAATTGGTCGGCTTCTACGTCAACATCAAATGCTCAATTTTTTGGATGCTTACTCTGGTTACAAGCAAATAAAAATGAACCCAATGGATGAAGAAACCACAACATTTCAAACATATAAAGGTTTATATTGTTACCAAGTTATGTCATTTAGGTTAAAAAATGATGATGCTACTTATCAACGTCTTATGAATAAGGTTTTAAAGACTATTAGTGCACAATAGAGGTATATGTGGATGACATGTTAGTAAAAGCTTGGAAGAATCAACATATTTGACTTAGAAATATGCTTTAACCTTCTTCACGTCATAACATGCGACTTAACCCGACCAAGTGTGCTTTTGGGGTTGAAAATTTCTTGGTTTATGGTAACCATTAGGGATAGGCCAATCCACAGAAAATCAATCTCTCAAAGATATGACTCTCCAAAGAATATCAAAGAAGTTCAACATTTGAATGGATGAATTCGCCTTATCCGTTCTAGCCGTTGAGGATAAATACTTGACATTCTTTAAAATATTAAAAGGAGCTAAAAATAATAATTTTCAGTGGACTGATGAATGTCGGTCTACTTTTGAGCAACTAAGGGAGTATTTAGCATTTCCACTCCTACTATCCAAGCCTATTCAAGGAAAGATGTTAGACTTTTATCTCGTAGTATCTTTCCACAGCTTTGCATGCTAAAAATCGATTGTAGAGAGAAAGTTCGTCTTAGCTTTGTTGGAGTTCACACACAAGATGTTTGAAGAATTAATAAGAAAACTCTAGAATTTTTTTCATTGAAAAATCTCAAGAGAAAACCACGAGACTGGTGAAATCTTCCACTCTTATGCTTTGAGTACAAAATTTCCGATAGCGGATTACAATTATATGAAGGGTGACAATGAGAATCCCAGAATCAGGCAACAACAATTATATAGCCATAGTTAGGTTGTAACTCTTAGTTTTAGTAGATGATAGTGACTAAATCTTCGATGAAGGTCATTGTGGTGATTGATGAAGATGGCGTGATGGTGGTTTACCCTATGGTAGTCCTCGGTTGGTGATCTGCGATGATGACCGACAATGATGGTTGGGCGTGGTCGGCAACGGTGATGTGGCGATGGAGATTCGGCGATGAGGATCGGATTGTGGTTTGGCGGCAGCGGATTGCAACGGGGTGGTGGCGACCATCAGTGGTGCGATTCTTGAAGGATTTTCAAGCTTTAAAGCTCTCTCCTCTTTTTTGCTTGGGCTCCCCTCATGTGAAGAATGAGGGGCTATTTATAGATTAGATGAGTGGCATTTCTGTAGATACATGCAAAATTCGAACACTCCACTCCATCGGACGGCTCAAAATGATTCATTTGATGTATTTTAAGTATTTGAATGCTCAAATGCAGTCAGAATTATGAGATCTTGGGCTTGTTAGATCCGGCTCATCAAGATGCTCGATTTTACAATAAACACTCTATGTTTAAGAGCTATTTGGAGATTTAACTGATATCCCAAAGTTTTCAATGATATTTTAAGTGTTTGATCTGGGCTAGTTTCAACTTAGGATCAACTTGCTTTTGATATCAAGATTCGTGCTTCGACTAGTAGTATTTTAAGTGTCATATCAAGCCTTATGATATAAGCATTGCGTGTTGATCTTACCAGTGAGCAAGAAAGTCACCTCCTTTAATATATATATATATATATATATGAAGGGAGAAGTTAATGGCCCTGTTAATCTTGGAGAGCATTGGCATTTGTATTAATAATGTGCATGAGCTTTATCGATGATGGTAGTCAAATATTATGTTACATTGATTGGCATTGAAACTAATATTATTTGATGCAATGTGTCTTATTTGTGATAATGAATGCGATGATAAATATCATATTAGTATTTGCTTCAAAATTATATTGGCCTTATGAGTGATGGAGGACATAGGCATTGGTGTCAATAATCTGCATCAATGTTGATGTTGACGTCGAGCATTGTGGGCTCCGAAAATTCACCATCGAGCTCTCGCATATTAAAGAGAGTATGATTTATGTGTCGGTGTAATTTTCATAAGGCAGATGGAATAGTATATAAGACACTACCCAGAGATTCCAACCTCATTTTGCGAGGACTTTAGATATGGTTTCAGGTTTCTTATAGGTGCAATCACCTATAGTTAATTACCCCTCCCAATACCAAGAGAGAACTTTCAATTAAGGCTAGTCATTAGATCGCTCAATGCGTAGCGTATAGTAGCAGCATATAGAGTTTTGAAATTTAGAATTTGTAATTTATGAAATTCATCATCATTAGCTTAAAGTGGTTAGTTGGGGGAATGATGACGTGCCCGATCTAGATCCTATAATTTTGTCATCTCCTGATCCCTAGTTTACTTAGTCGAGGAGGTAGTGATGACGATCAAAGATCTTTATGAGCAACACATGGGTTAGGTCGTCCATGAAATCTTTGTAAACCTAGGGTGGTGTTTATCTAAGGAGACAATCTTAAGTCTACCTTACCTGACAGAGGGCTTTTGACCCTATCGAGTATACCCTATGATTCATAACTCAAAGGGCAGAGCCATTGGAGAGCATACGGGCTATCGTGATCATAATCTAATGGAGCTGGCCAAACCACCCGTCGAGGAGGAGTGCTTGCTTCATCTATGGAGCTTCGGAACCACGTTAGAGAACACAGGCCACATCCTTACTGATAAATGATTGATTGAGAGTGAACATAGTAGAACACTTGATTTGACATTGGCTCCTTTGTGAGCTAGAATTCTCTTAATTTGTCACCTTGTACAAACAGTTGTGGAATGCAGATAGATTGAGTTTTGCTTTAAGCTTTTAATGATTGAATATCATTTAAGTAGTTTTTTA
The DNA here is from genome assembly GCA_021442155.1 of Cymbidium sinense. Classification (NCBI taxonomy): domain Eukaryota; kingdom Viridiplantae; phylum Streptophyta; class Magnoliopsida; order Asparagales; family Orchidaceae; genus Cymbidium; species Cymbidium sinense. The sequence continues at coordinate 86,305,000 of CM038220.1, forward strand.
GATTGATACTTAATTTGAGTTAATATGATTTGAGATTAAAATCATATTTTGATAGAAGTATCCCCTCCAGTTGAAATCACGCTTCAATATAGCCATCACCGGGGTAGTTAATTGATTGAACTGAATATATTTGAGAATTTTAGATCCTGTCAACTCTATTTAGCACCTAGCAGAGGATCAGATCTGCTGTGACATGAAAGAATTAACATCTCAGATATTTCACTAAGTTGAAATTCTTATAATAAATTTTTAGGTTTTGTTAACTTGGGACTGTCTAAAAAGAAGCAACCCACCACATCCTGGACACTTGAATCTAAACATTCATCAGTGTCTTGGCCCATTAAGTGTATTTAAGAATGCCTTTTAATTTAATGCGATGTGTTGCCATTATGGCATATGTGGAGAAAATTTAGATTTATATTTGCATTGATACTTGATTTTGATTAATTCAATTTGAGCTTGCAAGCACATTTTAATGGTAAGTATCCCCTATGGTTGAAATATTCATTCAACACAGTCATCATTAGGGTAGTTAATTGATTGACTCGAATATACTTGAAAAACTTTAGATCCTATCGACTCTGTTTAGCTCCTAACAAAGGATCAGATCTATCATTACATGATAGAATTGGCCTCTTAGATATTTCACTAAATTGAAATTCTTATAATAGATTTTTAAATTTTGTTAACCCGGTCCTAGTCCTAAGACTAAACGGGAACAACCCATACATCTCAGAGAATTTAAGTAATTAAAGTTATGTCTTTGTTTGAGAATGCCTTAGTTAATGCTTTTATCTTTCTGATGATGTATTTACAAATCTGGTGGCATAGAAGACGTTATAGATTTTTAAATTATTACTCACACTTGGATTTCTTGTTGAATTTTTCAATTCTCAAATATCATTTGGCATGTAGCTATTAAAGAACTTTCAAGTTTTTCTCAACTAGTCACTTTCAGCTTTTTTTCAGAACTAAAAGAACTACTTCTATAAATGATCATTGAGTTTATCATAACTCTAATTCAAATTATATAGATTTTTATTGATTCACTCAATGTATCACTTAGTATAACTTGAATGATTATTGAAGGAATTTGTATATACCCATTTCCAAACTAGTTAATTACATTATAAGTCCTTTTATAAATTTCATTTGAATACCGTTAATCTTAGAACTAAGCACTTAGATATATCATGATTCTCATGTGCTTTAAATATAACTTCAAATATAGGATTCAAGTGATCCTTTTAAAGGCTACATTCATGAGTGATCATGAGTTGCCTAATCGAACTTGTGCTTGTGATAAAGCTATCAAATCGCTTGGGCACTTTATTTTTCAATTTGAAATTGGACACTCAAATTTATCGTCAAGTATTGATCATTTGACATTCGATCAAGATACTCATTTCTTTCGATATCCTCTAATTTTAGATTCAATTAGCTCACTTATCGGTTTCTTTTCATCTAGGTTTCAAAAAGCTTGTTTAGTTTTGAGAAGTTTGAAGAAAAGACACACTTACTCAATAGCTTATCAAATAATTGATAACTATTTCACAAGAACATGTCTTCCTTCAATGTCCATGAAGGCTTTATTCAGTTCTTGGTATGAATCTTTGGTGTGTTATAGTTATGATTAGTTTATTCAAGTAATTCTAATTCTTAAAATGCGGATCATTAAATTCTTTATGAATATCATTCCAACTTTGATTTATTTTTGCACCTTAATCTTAATTTTGGGACTTTGCACTTTCATATTGTTTCATTGTTTATGCATTTTCTCCTCTTTAATGAATTTTGATTATTTCTTTTTCTTTCCCATTTTTTTTCTAAGTCTGAAAATTTGATGAAATTTGATAGCATTTAGGGGAGGCGACATCTAACGATTTTAGCACTGGGTAAGATGAGCAAGAGTGATTTTGCGACACTACATCCATATTTCATCTTGTGGCGATGAGCATGATGAGGTTAGAATACAAAAAAGCACATCTGGTCTATTTGATATTCAAATAAAAAAACATTTTTGGCAATACAATGATAATATTTCATTTCTCTTTTTCTCTTTCTTCTTTTCTTCTTTTTTTTCTTTTTTTTTCTTTTTTTTGTGTTTTCTATCCATGGAGAGAGAGGTGGGGTTTTCTTTCTTTCTCTTCAGATAACTCCTCTTCAAAACATCCTGTTAGCTTCAATCTTTCTCCTTTCGTGAGTAAAATCTTTCTTGACTTCTGTTCCTTTTTACTTGTATAGGATTTATTAAAGGATTACTCATTGTTTGAATAGGTTCTTCAAATTATCTGGAAAAGTGCTACTATAATCCCTCAGCTTTTCCCTTTAGATTCAAAGGTGTCCCAGTGAAAACTATAATCATGTAGTTAAAATCTCATCAAAAAAAGCAATTTCATACACTTGATAGCACCTCCTCTTCTTTGTAAAGCAACATCAATGGAAAACCATGAGATCATGGATACCATCCTCAAATCTATGCATTTTCTTATCTCCACATATGATAGAAGCGAATAATCAAACAACCATGGAGTGTCTATAACCTTCAAAATTACATCAGTCATAATGGTTTCTTGTATTTTAGAGTAAAGTTACTCAAAGAGCTAACTTGAAGAAAAAGCTTCCCTTAGAATGCCATTTGTTCTTACCATTACCATTAATAGATTAACATCACTTGCACAATAAATTCTGAATCATTCTTTGGATCGACCTTCATTACGTGAGATTTTGATGATTTGCGTTGTTTGGCTTGTGAAATTTGGAGAATGGTGACCGATGTAACTTAGACGCTTATAATCAGTAAGAAGTTGAACACAACAAGTCTTTCTGAATCCTCAGTATTTACTATGAGAGGGAGAGAGAATGTGATTTGGATGAGAGGGGGAGAAGAATTTCATTTTCTATGGTTTTGAAGAGATTGAACCAAGAGCGGGAGCAGTTGTTGTGAAGCTAGCGGTGTTCTTTATGAAGTCGAGAACAATTTTCTTGCAGGAGACAAGAAGTGAAATTCCCCAACAAATATGATTTACATGGAGTCGAGTATTAAAACTAGTTGATCCTTTGGGCTGATTACAGAACTTGGATCACTTCAACTTTGATTGCAATAGTTTACGGAGTTTTGATAGAATTTATCATTAGTATGATGCCTTATTTAGGACATGCTAAATGACAGGCTTGATCGATTTGTCAGAATTGACTTGTCAGATAGATAAGAGTTCTTACACCATCTACTCTCTGCTTCAATGACTTTGATAAAGATCTCTTTCTTTTATGTCCTCGCAGATTTGAGTTTCCTCCAATTCTAGCTTTGTGTTTGATTGGGTTTGTTGGAGGAATTAGTTTATTTGTTTTGATAAAGGACTCTGCTAGAGAAATAGTTTATCCGTGCTTGGTCGGATTTGAAATTCTTTCTGTCCTAGCTTTAAGCTTTATGGACTTGATGAAGGACTGACCTGATTTGTTCATATTGACTTGTCAGGAAGTGTATGTACACCATGAATCCTATGCTTGCTGCTTTGATAGATTCATTGAATAGTACATACAGATGACTCAGCCTTCTAGCTTATACTAGGTCTTTGTTGAGTTATCAGTCTAGTAATGTGTACTTTAAAAGACTGAATAGCCACAAATTCCTTTAGTTCAGCCATTAGCTTTGTATGAACTATGAAATTTCTTTCTCAGTCATGTGCTTTCTTCTTTGACAAACTTGATGAGGAGAATAACTTTGATCTGTGCTTTGAGCTTGATCAAATCAGTTGAGAATAAATTGAGATATCACCTTGTGAGCAATATATAGATTGATTTGAGGCAACCTTGAATTAAGAGTTTCCTCAAATTTTCTTGATCTATCGATCAAGTAAAAAGATCTCTTAGATCTTAGTTGCTTGTAATCACTAAGCTAGATCTGGTTTGAGATTGAACAGCTATCATCGTTGGACTGACGAGCAATGGCTCTTTCATTGCGGCCTTTCTTATGGCTTGTTGAGTGAGGAGAGCATCAACAACTCGACCACATTTGGGCTTATTGAGTTCGACCTTTAAAAACTACTCGAGTATTCCACTTAAGCTATGCGGGGTTGGTGCTTGTTGAGTGTGCAGAGCATCAACAACTTAGCAATTTGTGGGCTTATTGAGTTCGACCTTTAGAACTCATTCATGTCCTAGATTTCAGGATGTAGAAGTTGATATTTTTTCGACTCAGTTGATTAAAGCTTCCAAAATTAGAAGTTCTTCTGACTTGATCTTTAGAATTTGATAAATCTAGGAGATAAATTTTTTATATTTAAGGTTATCTTTTCATGCGTAGCAATAGATTCTTTTTGTTCATGTAAGAACCTGCAACTTAATAATAACAATTGTGGGTATATTCAGGGATTTTGGCATAAAGCTTGATATCAACCTGAATCAAAATATATTCGAGGATCTCGTCTTATAGCGCGATGTCAACTCAAATAAACTTGATATAAACTAAAAATGCCCCTCTGTCTTGTAGGGGGAATTCTAAAGAACCTTTAAAAGAACTTTTAAAATGGAATTAAGCAAATACATCAGTATTTGAATTGATATGCTCTTAAGAGGGTTTTAACATGTAACATTGATTTCATCTATATATATATATATATATATATATCTAAAATGCCCCCTGTGTAACAAGAGAATTTTCATGAAAAACTTTTTTCATTTTGAGTGAGTATATTTATTTAGGGATCTTGGCATGAAGCATGATGTCAACCTAAATAGATATACTAAAAAAAATATCCCCTGTCTTGCAGGGGAGATTTCTATTGTACATCGAGAATGTATTCATCATGTATAATATTTTTTCATGTAACGGTCATTGATTAGTGGCATTGGTATTTCACCTTTTAAGTCAATGAGTTGGTATGCCCCTCCTTGGTACACTTTCTCAATGATAAAAGGGCCCTCCCAATTAGGCTCAAATTTGCCACCGAATTTTTGATTATGAAAAATTGGTCTTCTCAGCACCATGACTAATTCTTCTTTTTGGAATGCTCGAGATCGCAGAGTATGGTCAAAAGCCCTGGACATCTTTGCTTGATAAACTTCCAGATTTTGATGAGCTTGCAATCTAACTTCATCAAGTGCATCGAGTTCCTCCATTCTCAAACGAGCATTTTGATCTTCAATTAGATTGTATTGGATGGCTACTCGAAGTGAAGGCAACTCAACTTCAAGTGGAAGAACTACTTTAGTTCCAAATACTAATGAATAGGGAGTGACTTTAATCAGCTTCTTGTAGATGATTCAATATGCCCATAGTACTTTTCTTAGTTTAGTATGTCATTTTCTTTTATTTCTAGTAAGGATCTTCTTGAGCAGTTTGACCAATGTCTTGTTGAATGCTTCCACCAAACTGTTTGCTCTTGGATTATATATTGAATAATATCGCCAATCAATTTTGTGTCGATCGACGAATCTATAAATCTTTATATTTTTGAAAGATATGCCATTATTAGAAATTATTTGACGCGACACTCTAAATATATAGACCACATTATGTGTGAAGAAGTTGATCACTTGATCAGTAGTGAGTTCTTTAAATGAGGTAGCTTCAGCCCACTTAAAGAAATAATCGATCGATCTAGGGGAAGGTGTCCACGTGGGATCAATTGGTCCAATTACATATATACTCTAACATTCAAACGGTCAAGATGTAATTATTGGGTGTAGTAAATTTGGAGGTTGATGGATTATATTCTCATGTACTTGACATTCATGACACCTCTTAGCATGATTGATACAGTCTCTCACCATAGATGGCCAATAATAGCCCATCCTTTTGATCTTTATTGCCATCTTGGGACCTGATTGATGTGCATCACAAAGTCCTTCATGAACTTCAACCATCACTTTGCTAGCTTCATATGCATTTAGGCATCATAACCACATTTGTTCAAAGGATCTACGATATAAAGTATTATTGATGAAAGCATAATGCAACATTCTCTTCTCAATTTGAGCTACCAGTGATTTATTATTTAGTAATTTATCTTCTTTAAAGTAGTCGATGAAGGGTTGCCTCCAATCATGTGGCTCTTCTACAATAAAGGCTTCTCATTACTTTTATGAAGTAATGTTCTTAGCTCTTCTGTATAACTTCTTAGTTGATTTTGAGAGTGTGAGGAGCAACGAGCATCCGCTAGGTCAAATTTGATAACCCCTCTACTTGCGTAGATTGATACTTTGTTGGCTCTAGAACTCATTAGTAAATATGCCGATCATGACATAATCACCAATAATACTTGACATTTTTTTAGCTAATTTTGTTAAGAAATCAGTTTTGCTATTCTCAGATCGAGAGACTTGAGTTAGTGTGATATTTGGTATTTTCTTCATAAGCTCGAGAACTCACTTGTGATAGAAAGCTAACTCAAGCTTATTAATTTTATAGATGCCAAGTTCTTGATTTATAATAAGCTGAGAATCACCAAAAATATGTAAATTTGAATGCTATGAAAAATTGCTTCTTCAAGACATACCACTAATGCTTCATACTCGGCTTCATTATTAGTTCTTGGCTCAGTCAACTCATATGATCGTCTCATTATCCCTCCTTCTGGTATTATGAAGACGATGTCGATTCCTACTCTTGCCCTTGGGAAATTTAGATGTTGGACTTGTTTGATCGATGAGGCTCCATCAAAGTATATTTCCCAAATTTGTGATTTTTCTCTTTCATGAATGAGTATAATTTGCTCATTAGGCAAATTATCATTAAGGAAAAAGTCTGTATTGATGGAATGTGCAACAAGAAAATCTACTAAGACTTGTCCCTTCTCTACTTTCTGCGGAACGTATGTGATATCAAATTGTAAAAGCAATACTGCCCATATTACCAAGCAACCTTTCAACACTAGTCTTGTCATCAAGTACTTCAGCGGATCAATCGTTGAGATGAAGGTAATATTGTGAGATATAATGGAGACTTTTGGACTAAAGATCAATGCCAAATAGTTCTTCTCTATCGAGAGTATCTCATTTATGCTCATTAATCTTCGATATATAATAAAGAGCATTCTCTTTGCTTTCTTCATTGTGTTGCCAATAATGCTCAAGGGACTCTTCTAATGCAGTATAGAATGAGGGGCTTCCAGTAGGCGGCGCAAGGATTGGATTTAAGGTAGCTTTTTTAATTGAAGGCTTCTTAACACTCCTTGTCCCACTTAAATGGAGCATCCATCTTCATCAACCATGCAAATGATTGAAAACATCTTGATTGATTTGATATAAATCGACGGATGAATGCAAGCTGTCATTGTAAAGAACGAAGCTGATGCAAACTCTTTAGTGGAGGCATCTCCACAATTGCCTTGATTTTAGTAGGATCAATTTCAATTCTTCTATGACAATATACCAGAAATTTTTGAGGATACCCATGCACATTTTAGAGGATTCATCTTGAGATCATATTTTTTTAATTCTCTTCAATACAATTCTCAAGTCTTCAAAGTGATTTTCATGATTTAAGCTTTTCACCACCAAACTGTCAATATAACATTCCACATTTTGGTGAATCAACTCATCAAAAATATGTCATGCTCTTTGGTATGTAGCTCAACATTTTCAAACCAAAGGCATGTAGCCGGTATATACCAATTGGCATCTAAATGATGTGTGCTTCTTCATCTTTAGCCATCTTGATTTGATTGTATCCATGTCCGTCCATGAATGAGAACATATCATAGTTGGAAGTATTGTCCACTAGTAGTTCGATATTGTAAGCAAAAGTCATCTTTTGGGCGTATTTAGGTCTGTCAAAGTATGAAAGATTTGGCCATTCTTCTTCCTAACATGGACAATGTTGGCTATCAATCATATACTTCTCCTCGGATGAAGCTACGATCACTTCTTAATTTTTATTATTCTTCAATCTCCAATTCTCATTCACATAGAGCTTGCTTAATAGGCGTTCATAGTTTAATAGCAAGTTTATGAATTACATCGGGGATAAGCTATTTAGAATATGTCGCAAAGCAATCCAAATTCACAAAGTAGCATTTTTAGCTCTTCAACTTTCTCATCATTAGAAGGGCGGAAAGTTGGATGAATCATCCTCGACTCTAGGTTGATTTCTTTGAGTTCATCCATAGTAGCTGTTTGTCCACCATCTTCGAGTTCTTTAGGTGCAGGCTTGGCTTCTACTTCTTCATCATTTGTAGAAGAATTTCATAGATCATCTTCTTCATTATTAACTTGATCTCAACTTCTATTATATTATAACAAAATCTTTTGATGATTTATGGATGAACCCAAGAACTTTAGTGATAAACTTATCACTTCTTTGTGATGCTTGAGGACTTCTTTGGCTCCAGGTCCTGTTAAAGATTTGAGTTTTATGTTTAGCAGTTCAAATATGAATTTCAAGCTTATGCATCATTCTTCGCAATTTCTGTGGATAGTATATTGTATTCTTGTTAGCGCTATCTCAACATAATTTTTATATTAAGCAAGCTGATCAAAATTGTGAGGTAGAGATTCTATAGATTTATAAAATTGAGTTCCTGTTCCACCACTCTCACTCAACGGTGACACATAGAAAGCAATCAATTCTTCAATATTATGAACCTCCAGTGGAGTGGTTTCTTTGAAGTACTATTGAGGGATGGGTATAATTTTGAAGGAGTCCTCACCAAATGAAGCTATCCTTCTTTTTATGCACCATATTTCATAAGTAGATTCAAATTTAGTAAATCGAATCACTTATTTTTATACTTTACTTTCTTGAAAGTTTATAAGTTCCTTAGGTTTGATAGAATATCTTCTTCTTCTTGTGTGTCACTTCCCAAATGAGAAATTTTTCTTGATTTAGATGTAGAATCAAGTGCTTTAGAAAGTCGGCATCCTTCTTTCTTCCTCTTTGCTTACTCTTTCACACTTTGAAGTTGCTTTTAGTTCACAAGTGGATGCTACTACTTCAAGAGGTCTTGGCTTAGGCTTTAGGGATGAAATATTTTGCATCTTCATAGATCTTTACTTCATGGATGGAGAATGGATTGATTGCAGAATTAAATTCTTCCCTCTCTTTAGGTACTCATACAGATGCATAGTTGATGGGACCATGTCATACTCATGCAATAGTCAACCAAAGAGCTCTAAATGATGTATCTCGATTACATGAAACTTGGCTTTCTATATAAATCCCAAAACTTGTGGGAGAATAAAAGAACCGGGGTTTTGCCTTTCTCATTGAAACCATGAACCATCATCTTATCTCCCAAGATGTTGGATATCAAGTGATAATCCTCTTAATATCTTTAGACTCATAAGATTGATAGAACAGATCAATCAATATTTGGTTCGAGATGCCATCACTCTCTGATAACATATAGAGGAGGTTGTGATCCATGTTCCCAACATAAGATCTTCTTCAAAAATGTGATTTATTGAGATCTTGAGTTTGTAATGCTTGATCATGCATTTTTTTTAGTAAAGTAAGCTTCATAACTCGGATCTTTGAGAGCTGTCAAAGTTTCTTAAGGTCTTTTGACATCAAGAGCCTCATACACACTATTGTGTGGATCTTTCTCAGATATGATAGAATATTATAATATATCTTTTTAGTTGATTTAGGTTTTATTCTAGGATTTTTTAAAATGATATCTTCATTGACTTTAATTAGTTTGCCTTTGTCTTTATTTGCATTTCCTCTCTTTGATGAAGGTAGTAAGACTTTACCACTTCTTAATTGAACTTGAATCACCTTGTCTTGCTCATTCTTCGAAGAGTAGTTTCTTCAAATTCACTTCTTATATTCTAGAAGATTGACCAAAGAGTTAAACTCATTTTCAACTTCATACATTTTATCGATGATATATGAGTAGTGACTCTTCTCCGTGAAAACATAAATCTTCATCGAATTATCTTTGTTGAGTCATTAAACAAAATTAGATGTTAACTCCTCAGCTCTTCTTGCGATAAGAATATTGATGGGTTCATCAGTCGTTTACCCTTATCATTTTGGAGTGATCGAAGAACTTCATCACATAAATGATTGACCTCTACTGATAAGATTCACCATTATCTTCTTCATGATTCAATGAAGTTTAGGCATAAAGTTTGCAAGCTAAATGGTTGTCTTGTGGTGATGATACTCTAAATTGTTAATAATCTTTTGAGTTATAGTTCTCTTCTTGATCTTCTTTTTCTTAGTTGGCTTCTTTGGCTTATGAGGCCTATGTTTAGTAGACTATTTCTCGTGCTATGATGTAGTAAACTTATCAGAATGCCATTGAGAAGCCCAAATACTTACTTTTGGCATCTCTTTTAAGTCCAATATAGGTTCAAGCGGTGATTTCCACTTAACACTAGGGATGTCTTTTAATTTCTTCAGTATTTTCCTGGTCTTCTTAGAGACTACTATTTTCCATTCTTCAGTTTGAACTGATTTCTCCTTCTTTTTATCTTTGATGGATGATATGAAAGATGGCATAATCATCCTTGTAGACTCTCTTTTTGGGTTGACTAGAATACTGTTAGATAGTGTAAATTCACCTCGCCGATACTTCTTTTTTAACCAATCTTTGAAGACATAACAATCTTCAATAGGATGACTAATCATCCGATGATAGGGACAATAATTTGGATTATTGACTTGATCAGCTTCTTTAGGACTTTTAATTTCTGGTAATTGTAGACCAGCTTTGATTGCTTGCCGAAATAATTTAGCCACACTGCCTCTTCTAAAGAAATATTCTTTGTTCATCTTTTCTTAAAAGATGGCCGCATTCGCTCATCATCTCTTGTTGCTTATTTTGGATGCTCCCCACCACTTGAAAAAGTTTGAGGTTTATCATTGCCTCCCAATACTAATTTTATATGTGGATTAGAATAGACAGGCTTCTTTCCCTTATCATCATTATACATTGATTATTTTCCTTTATCCATATTATATATCATCCACTTTTCACCATTTGATCTATAGAAAGTGGCATGAGTTTTGTTTCTTCTTGAGTTTGAAGGTTTATTTCTCTTTGCTTTATCTGCATAGATTTCAGACTTAGGGCGATCCAGCTTTTCAAATTTAGCCACCCTTTCGAGCAAGTCCTGGAATGTTGCAATCGACGCCATACATAAAAATGGTGCATTTTATCATCCATATTGCTCATTAGTAATTGGATCGCATATTCTTCCAATTATTTCTCACACTTCATACTTAGGTTATGCCAATGATTTATGAATTTTGTCGCTGACTCATCTTTTCTCCTTTTCAGCAAAGCAAAATCAGTGATTGTTATTTTCTTGGTTGCACTGGCGAACCTCTTCATGAATATTACGTCTATTTCATCAAAGATTTTAGCCGAATCATTTGGCAATTCTACATACCACTCAAAAATAGCTGAAGTCAAGCTACTGATGGAAAAGCAGCGTGTCATTCCCTCATGTGTTACCATAAGTAGCCTTAAATTAGGATAGATGTTGCTTTGGGTTACCAAACCTGCCGAAAGTATTAAATTTTGGCACTGAGTAACCTTTCGGGTATGACACTTGATCATATTTAGCTGGGAAAGGGTGACCCTTACTCACCAACTTTTCAGCTTGCTCCGAAGCTATAACTGCCTTTATCTTTTCATTAATTATTATTTCTAGCGAACATGTTACGCTCGTGTGGTAACCATATTTTGAATTATCGGTAAAGAGGTTGGTTAACTTCATTCCTTCGTGTAGCATGTCTTGTAGAGCAACTAGTGGTATAGAGTGTATTATTAGCTACATGTTGATTAGTAGACATAATATGATTGATGTGATATTCTTCTGTAACATCTCTATCAAGATATTCATTTGTACCATCATGGCATTCATCGTGGTACCAATTTGTGCAATTTTCTTATCTTTGACTTCCATTTAACGCTGCATTTCTCTTTGCTCTCTAGCAAGTGCCACAATGTCAATCAATACAGGCTCTTCTTCTTTCTTTATTTCTTGTTGTTATTCTGCTCTCTGCTCATCTTGAAGAACTTGTCCTTCTCCTTGTGCATTTGATAGCTATTTATTGGGGCTAGCGATGATGTTGAGTATAAAAAATGTGTATTACGATCATTTTTCTGGTTCAACCATATATAAGCTTCAACACCCATGATCTCTTTCTCATTTTGATCTTATTCTTCTTCCTCTTCAGTAGAGATTGAAGATCCATCTTCTACTTTATGAAGACTCTTCTTCATAATATTGAATTCAGTTCGGGTTCCCTGGATCCATATTGATGATCTTTGGCGAGAAAGTTCATCTCTCGACCATATAAACTTTCCACTTCCATAGTGTCATCTTTATTATCTTCTTCTTGCACATAAATTTTTGATTGATGTTTCCAGTGGATCTCTGGTTCAATGTGTGAAACAAATACTTCTTCCATTAAAGGACTGTGATCAAAGTCAACCTTATCTTGTGGGGGTGAATCTGATCAATGATGGGATCCCCTAGAGGATTCTCTAGGGTGTCAACCGTCATGTCTTTCATTAGTGATATCCCTTATTTCAGGTATCCACTTATGAGAAGTTATTTTTAGGTGAATTTTTGAATATGTGTATCAAATGTCACACCTCTTCCATTCTTCAGGATTTCATTACGGGGCGTTGGCCTCCATACCTTCTTATCCTTTCCCCGGGACCTTTTGGTAGTGGTTTCTTGGACACGCTGTCCAAGTGTTATGCTATGATGCTCACCTCGTGAAGCATACTGGGCTCGATGACTAGTTACCATAAGGGATGGTAACCTCCTTAGTGGAGCTTCAGTATTTTCACTCACCATAGGCCTCTGAAATTTTCTTTTCAGTAAGCCTCTATCCTTGGCCACTTTAAGAACTTTATGTATTCTGGCAGATAGTGTTTCAAACTGTCTCCTCTATGGTGGTGGAGCTTAACATTGTTGGTTCTAGAAAGACTGCTTTACTTCACCAATAGAGCTATTCCTTTTTACCACTTTACATTATCAAAGTTGTTATGGGTAGGAATACTCGCTTCTGGTGGTAGTATTGCTTGTTCACTAGGTCATTTGAATGGAATCTACTGAGCCCTCAGCTCAGCATTTCTTCTTCTTCTCTGTCTTCTGGTTAATTTACTTCCTAATGAGGATACTTTATGATCATGCTTTCCAGGTATGAAAGGTTCAATCGACAAAGCAATTGTACCATGAGGCATTAAAGTCACAGTTTTCCTATTGACGGTTCTTTTCATCACAGGGGCTTCAGATTGACCTATCCTTTTAAAAACTAAAGTTCTCTGTCAAGAGAACTCCTTAATAGTGGTTGGCTACTAAACTGATTGGCAAACATGACTAATAGGAGCTTGATAAGGTCCTTCCGGCCTCGATGAGTGAGCGCGGGTGGGTACCAGGCTACTTTGATAGTTGAAATTCAAACTACTAAATTGTAGCTCTAACATCTTCTGTGTTGATGATGACATTAGCCAGGCAGATGTTCGCACCATGCCCTAGCTGGATAGTGAAAGGAGTGCTTTGTAGATCCATTCTGCAAAAGTGAAAGATGGGGATTAGTAATTATTATTTCACCCCATACTTTCAAGATGTTGAAGTATTACAGAATAAAATAATAGTGTAATAAAGATATACTATACGTAATGATTCATTCGACATAGAACCTCATACATTAGTAATTTGAATTTATTACACATCTAAATCACGATTGTGGTGAAAATTTTCTACAAGGGAGTCACCTTTCAAATCTGTGGGGAGAAAAGAAAGAGGAACCCTTACAAAAATTAATCTTGGTAAGACTCTATGCAGATCCACAAATGTATTTATTCAGGTGATTAGATATGTCATCAAGGTATAGTGTACTATCCTGAAAGACAGAAGTCACTACCCTTTAATGGAACCAATCACCTCAATAAGGACTCCTAAGGATGATGGGTCTACCTATGTACTAGAGATTTTTCCCCTACTTTTCATAAAATTGTAAAGCATGGTTTATTTTAAACCGAGTTCATTAAATTTCTTGCAGGGGTAAGCCCCCATAGTTAATTACATTCTAAGGGTTGGATCCCTTAAGAAAACTCTCGATTAAGGTAAATAATCGTTATCTTTGAAGATTTCAATAGGAAGGACTATGTCGATTGGTTTATTTTTGGGTGATCAAATTTGATTGATCAGAGGGGAGTTATGAAGCCAAAATGAAAATAAGTAGAGATGCTCACGATGCTAGCCTAGTGAGCATCTCAAACTATCTAAAAGCTTTATATTTTAGAAATTGATTTAGTTTGTTTAAGTTATATTTTCATTAGAATTTTAGGACTTGAGATTTCTTAACACAAGATTAAGGAAATGCTTGAGAGGTGAGAAATTATGCTTATAGCCCACAAAGGAGAGAAACAACCTCAGAACCTAAATCTAGGGAGCTTCAGTGAGGGTCGAAAGCACAACCTAAATCTAAGGCAAAAATGGGTAATTAGTTTGCCTCAACAAGAGAGAACAAATCCATTGCTTGGACACACTTTGGGTGGTCTAACTCCTCTATAATTTTAAATACATGTATGCAAATTTTATGCTTATGCAAGATAGGCTATTTCTATTTAGAGACTAAGTCCTTAAACTCACTCCCTAAAGAGGCGGATCATGTAAAGGGATATGCTTCAAATGACTTAAATCTAATGCATTTCAAATTTCATTTTATGTTCATTTTGGACAATCATTTTGACTCAGCTAATAGAATTAATGCATGAAATCAGATTGTTGGACAAAATCAGAATCTTGAATTTCCACCACTCAAGGTCAAGGGTTCTCTAGAAAAGGTGGAAGCTGTCAAGAGTAAAATAAGATGCATTTGTGCATGATATCATAAAGAAAAATGGTCATCCAGCTAACGGGTTACTAATTCTTTTATCTTGATTTTAATCCTAAGTTTTAGGTGAGGTTAGAAATTGTTTAATTTAATTTGAGTTGTTAGGTTGGGTAAAAGATTTATTTTCCCTAAAGAGCCTAATCCATATCCAGGCCATACATAAAGCAAGGAAGAAATTAGGAAAAGCATGCCACTTAATGCAAAAGCTAAACAAATCATCAAACAATTTATAAAACTAATCATAAAAGAATAAAATGGTGTTTGTGGTGACCTACACAAACGAAAATATCAAATGTGGGTAGCCGAGCTCTACCCCTTATATAACCCAGATTACAGATGAATTAAAATACAATTTAAGCAAAGGAATTCATATTTATGGGGGTCTTCAAGCTTTATTCTTCTTTCTTAGTTTCTTTTCTTCTTTGGATCTTCCTTTGGATGGTTGGATGGTAGATGCTCCAAAGCTTCACATGGTGCATAAGATGGGATCTTATGACCAATGCTCATCCTAATCCTCATAATTAATCATTCCAAAATCCTAAATATACAAATTTTTACATGAAAAGGAAAAGTAGATATCTAACTAACACTTGCAAAAGAAAGGTTAATCAAATCACACCACACTAATCCCAAGCATGTATATTGGACTTATCATATGGGTGGTAGTCCACGCTTATGGATTACTCTTAGGGGTATAAGCACAAGCAAGAACATTTATATTTTTATTTATGATAGCCCCTTAAGCACAATCTCACAAAGAATAGTTAGATATCACGTCCACCATTCATTCTATGAGCATACACGCTAACTTCTAGTCTAAAATATATATCACAAAACAAAATATAACATCAAATCATGTACCAATCTAACCTAAAGCTAGAAATGGTGACTTAGGCTAATGTGTGTGCTTTGAAGGTTTGTGTGGTATGCTTAGCATAGGACTTTAGGTTCAAGTTTTTTAAGTGTAAAAAATATGTTCAACTTAGAGGAGGATTTCATTTAAGTTGTTTAAGTATTTTTGGTTTATTTTTATTTCATGTTTTAATTTGGTTTAAGTGAAACCTACAATTAATTACTAAGTTATGAGAGAGGGAATGAGGAGAGAACTTCTCTTTCCTTTCCTAATCCTTAAGTAATTTCTAAGGTAGGTTTATGTTTTAGTTTCATTTAGGTGAATGTTTTGATTACATCTTTTAATCAATCCTAAGTTTAAACAAACTCTAAATAAACCTATTCAAAAAGAAAGGCATTTTAAGATTAAATAAAATGAACCAAAATTCACATAACACACATTACTTCATTTCTTTTCCAACATATATAACATGCAAATGGATGGACCTAAGCATATACATGCAAATGAAAGTAGTTAACACACTTTATGATGCATGCTAATTAATTCATTTAAGAAAATTTACAAGTTGAATATGCATGTGATGTTATATTACCTTAATCATTCAAAAACTACTCTCAAGTAAAAGAGGTGGTCTTCCTTTTTGTAAGCTTTTGACTACTAGATCATCAACATAGAACTCAACTTGATGATGGATGAGTTAATTGAAGATCTGATCCAGGGCCCATTGGTATGCAGCACCAATATTTTTAAGGCCGAATGGCATGACCCTATAACAGAAGATTCTGATCGGGGTTCAGAAAGTAGTGTTTCTTTCATCTTCAGGAGACATCTTGATTTGGTTATAGCGGATGATTATCCATGAAAAGACATGAGATGAGGCAATGTCCACCATTAACTCTTGTATAGGAAGAGGAAACTCATCCTTAGGACATGCCTTATTTAAGTCCATAAAATCAATGCATATGCAAATTTAGTCATTCTTCTTCTTGGGATGGCTTAGCTAACCGGTAGGATATTTTCTTCCACGATGAAACCGACCATCGGTTCTTGATTTAATGACATGTTGTTCAATTTCTAATCGCATGCATCTAGGAGCTTATTTAGTAGGAGTAACGTTAGGGTCTATTGCTAGCTTGTGTACTATAACATCAGGAGATAATCCAGGCATTTCTTCATAACTCCATGCAAAGTAATTTTTAAACTCAGTCAATAGCTTAACTAAGTCATTGGCTTATTCTTCATTCAACAATGAACTGATATATGTCAGGCGAGGATTTTCTTCTATCCCGAGGTTGATTTCTTTGAGCTTGTCGATTATTGAATGGATTTCTTCTTCAAATTTTGGCAGTGCCTCTTTGACTTGGAGATCATCTGGATCATCTAAAGTTTTTAAGCATGCATTCTCATAAGAGTTGGGGATGCGTGAGAAGAACCTATTAGATTCCAGATGGTTGGTAACAACTAGGCAATAAACTTCATCATCGGTGGACCCAGTCTTTGAATCCTAATCTGCTTTTTTGTGCTTGCCTATATTGTTCCATAATTTTTCAAAATATTCGACTGTGCTTGGACCGGTGTGAGGAACTAAACCTTTATATAATATTTTGAACACAAGAGTAAAAGTCAAAAGATAATTCCATTAATTCTTTAAAGTATATTCCTCAAGTCTACATAAATCTCTGGACTTGAGGATGATGAACCCAAAAAGAACCTCTTCTACTTCATGTCATTGGAAGACTTAGGGGCTTCCTTAACTACTATACCTTCAACTTTCTGTGGTGTAAGTGAGGTAAGAGCTAAGGTTCCCAACTATTATCGAATAGTTTAACATAAACCATATTGAAATACTTTATTTTGCTTGGAGGCCTGGTCTTCATCTCTGGCTGGATCAAAAGTCACCTCCAATGGAACCTACTGAGAGGGGTTGGCTGGTATACTAATCACATTAAACTCATCTTTTGAGCTAGATTCCAAGTCTATGTGAATAGTAGGGGCTCTATGAACTGACCTCTATTGGTTGAAGACCAACTAGGGGTCTCCCCTCAAGAACTACCTTTATTTCTACCTCTGCCTCTTTCTGGTGGAGGTTAAGCCATCCTACTCACATATCCATATGATGAAATTAACTATGGGTGGAATGTGAAATGCAGATCCACTTCTTCTTCAATTCCCCTTTCTTGCTCAATTGGACTTTTCTTTTTTCTTTTCTTTTTCTTTTATCTTTTCTTTTGTTTCATTTTCTTTTACTTTTGCATTTGAATTTGAATTTTGTCCAAGTTCAAGGGAAAGGGTGTTTTGAGGAAGATAATAGGTCGCATCCTCATAGATCTCAACCTTTTTAACTGAAAATGGATTTTCATCCCCGTTGACACGATACTCAATTCCATCTTTTCTGAACTTGATGCACTGATGAAGGGAGGATGGAACAATTTTGTTCTGATGTATCCAAGGTCTACCAAGCAAAGTAATGAATGAAGTATTTGAATCAATGATGTAGAACTTGGCATCTTCCAATCGATCTCCAATGATAACACTATGAAACAGCTTGCCTTGATCATTGATTCCTCTCAACATCATTCTATCTCCTCGGAGTATAGAGATGTCGAACTTCAAATAGGCATGGGTCTTTAGACTCATAATATTTACTGATGTACTTGAATCCATGAGAACCCTGGCGAGTCTGAACATGTCCATGTCGACTATAATGTATAGGGGACGGTTGTGCTCCAAGTCCCCTAGTAGAAGGTCTTCATCAGTGAAGGTGATCCCTTGGGCTTCTTTTGCATAATGTGCTTCCTCACCTATAGCGTTCAACTAAGCTAAGCATATTTCATGATCAAGGAGGGCCTTGATTAGTGATTCCCTCATCTCTTTGGATAAGACAAGGGCATCATATATGCTTAGCTTAGATGGCAACTTTCTTAGATGATAAAGGACATTATAATCCACCTTTGACTGGTCTTCCATAAGCATATATAAGGGTGGAGCATCGTGTGAAAGAGTTTCTTGATCTTCAGTATCAATGACTTATTTCTCTCTATCTAAAGATGCTGCCCTAGGAGGTAGGACCTTGCCACTATGGAGGTTGACTTCAGTAATCTTTGGAGGCAAGGTGGTGGCAAGTTCTACACACTTGCGCTCTATAGCTTCTCTATGGGATTCTAGAATGGATGATTCTCCATCTCAAGAGGTGAACCCGTAGTATTCAAAGTTGAAAAGTCCAACTCTAAATCGAAAGGAGAAGATCAATTGTTATAGTTAATTAGACTTGAAGGTTATCATTAGGAATAGAAGAAGATCATCGAAGAGACACATATGTAATTCAAATCAGCTTTATTCTTAAATTTCTTGGAAGTATTTGGAGGTACAAAGTAGAAGTCAAGTAGAGTGAGTAGAGTAAGGGACTTGATGCCCTTATCTGCTAATATAAGAGTTCTACTAGCATAAGAAATAAAAAAAAAACTAGCTGAAATGGTAGAAGTCATCGGTTTGGAAGGCTGGCGAAGGATGGAACACATGTCGGGTGGATGCTAAGGGCTATTGACACATGCTTCTTCTTCTTTGCACTCCCACTTTCCTAGAGTTGGCACTAGCAACTTGCAAACCTTTCTTGGTGTTGGAGGTTTGAGCTAACTCAGACACCTGCAAGGAAAGCTTCTTGATCTTTTGAATTATTTTCATAGAGGTTATAGACAAAGAAATGTCCCAACCTTCTTTAGTTTTGGTAGGATCACTTGTATCCCCAAGGGTTACCCTAATGGAACTGGGAGGTTGTTCCATAAGGTATTCCTTTGGGATAACGACAATACTGGTCTTGAAACTGTGTTCAAGATAATCCTTGAGTGTAAAGCAATCCTCCAAAATGTGACCTAGCATACGGTGGTAAGGGCAAAAGTTTGGATCATGACTTTTGCTTACTTCCTCTGGTCTCCTAGGCTCGGGTAGCGAAAAATTAGGTTTCTTTAAGAGGTTCTTAAAGATCTTTTTGATTACCTCCCTCTTAAAAGAATAAAGTTTGTTTAACTTATCTAAAAGAGTAGGTGGACCATAGATACGTGGCGGTGGATATGCATGTCGCTGCTGCTGGTGGTATGGCTGAGGCGGTGGTTGTGCTGGCTATGGAGGTTGAAGTGGAGGCCGATATGACTACCTCGATGGTGGCAAAGGAGGTGGAGGCTGCTGAGGTCATGGTCTCTCGAACTAATCTCTAATTGGCTGCTTCTCTTTGTCAACCACTACTATTGCTCCAGGTTTCTTCTCATAGACCTTTTGGGATTTCTTTGGCAATTCAAAAGGTAGCTTTGGCCTCTTTATCTAGCCTTGTTGATTAACTTCTCAAATATCTTATGGTGAAGCCCTTAAGCATGAAGGCGACCGGGCCATGGATATTCTTCAAGAGAATCTCAATGGCATGCTGTTTAGACAGCTATGGTTCACACTTCATACTCAGGTTGCGTCATCGAAGAATACAATCAACAAGTGACTCACCTGAGTATTGTTGGGCTACAACAAGATAACCTAGTGTAAACCTTTGCTGAGCTCCAGGAAATCTCTTGATGAAGAGTTGCTCTAACTTAGCAAATATTTTTACTGAACCGTTGGGTAGTTCAGCATACCAATCAAAAGAGATACCCGCTAGGCTACTGATAAAGAGTATAAACAGTAAAGCGTCCCTACCACCTACGTTGCAATAACTGACCCTGAAGTGAGCTATATGTTATCTTGGATTCCCACTACCATCGAAGATTTTGAAGGAAGGAGGCATGAAACCCTTGGGATACTGGATGGCATCAAATTCCTCTAGGTAGGGTCTACCCTTTGGAACCGATGATCCTCCCCGGGCTTGAGCCAAAGCTTCCTTCACCTGTTGCTCAACCATGAATTTTAGATCTTTTTCATATATGGAGGTACTTTCCACTACCTTCCTATACATACTAGTGCTACCTTACTCAATGGGAGGTAGATACTTAACTGGATCTAAGACATGCACTAGTTTAGGCTGACTGACATCAACTGTACAAGGATGAATTGGAAGGGCTTGCTTACAAGCTGCGACACTCAACAAGTCCTCACGCTTTTGCCATTCTATCAATATGTTCATCTTTCTACCTTAACTAAAGTCAGAGATGATGGGTTGATTCTGCGGTGTCTCCTTGATCAACCTCATCTCCTTCCATTGCCTGTTGCTCCCTAAGAAGAGAACCTTTAGTATCGACCATGCATATGCCTGTTGAATCCCCCATCAAGTCATCTTCATTGAAATTGAAGCTGACTCTTTCTTCATCAGACCATGCATACCCTAAGATCTCCTTTTTCTCCATAAAATAGTGTGCAACTCTCTCATCTAAGGATCGATCTAACTCATCATGTACAAACAGCTTGGGCTAACCGGTGTGATGGCTATCATGAAGGCAGGACCTCACTTGTGGAGTCAATCTGTGGTGTACTCACTAGAAGAATGATAATCACTAATACTACGTAATAGGTGTAACAATCTTGGGGATCCTCTACCACTTGTCATTGAGCTGTCATATCCATATTCATCACATCTTCATCCCCAGTGAATGGGTGGAGTTGGTGAAGGAATGACCACGATTCTCTGGGGTCGCCACTCCCTGGGGTTGCCACTCCTTCCTCACCACTACTAGGGCAGAAGGTCGAACAGGAGAGCTCGACGCTACCACAATGGGTGGTGTAAGAGGAGTAGGATTCCTTGGCCATAGCCAGATCACCAATGGGGTACATTTTTCCCTAGATTTGACCTTCATGGCCTTAGATGGAATGTGTGATCTTTGGAAACACTGCGGCGATGGGGCGTGGGTGGAATGGTGGGTTGGAGACACGACTCTATGTGTAGAGCGACCCTCCTGATGGTGAGTGAGGAGAATACTATCAATATGGTTGGAGTAGAAAGTAGCATCCAAAGCAGCGGTGGCCGGGTTGAACCTCAGGTCTCTCTTTGTGTATGATGTATGGGCCTCACGGGCCCTCTCTTGACATATCTGCCACCCTACGCAATTGGGGATGATAAATCGTAGATTGAACTAGGTACCAGACTCTAAGCGTTTGTATACTCTACCTACCTAGCATAAAATAGAGCGAAGGCTGGTGTACGACCTCCTACTCCGAGAAATTGTTGGGCTAGATGCCCAGAGGAGGTGGCAGATCCTCAGCATCCTCTCTCTAATCACGAGAGGATGAAACTAGTTTTTTATAACTAGTGGTGATGTGATAATGGGAGGCTCATCCATGGCTAACACTGTGCCTCAAGCTCTCACATCTAGTATGGAACCATTTGACCATGATTCTTGTTCCTTTGGGTATGAGTAGGATGAGTGGAATGTGAGACCCATACTCAAATATGGGGAAGCCACAGAGCCTTACCCTTGGAGGGGTACTGGCCTTGCCAAGCACAATGTGCAACTCAGGATGAGCGCAACTGGGGCTGCTGGGTATTGAAACCAGAGTTTGTGATACTACCACAGCTGAATCAGAGGGTCCCCAGACTTACGCCCGCCACCTTCTTCTTCTTTGGAGGATGCCCTCATAAGTGATCCTAACACCCTCAAATCCATGGCTAAAAAGGATCAAATGGGTATGATCCAAACGAGAGAAGTCAGCATGTTCCAAGGCTAGATCCATGCCATGAGGGAAAGTAAAGATGAATTTCTAGCCATTATGCTTTGAAAATTGGCTGAAATTACTCCGAAAAGAATTATGAGAAATGAACTTGCATCAGTTTTGTGTTTCCATAGATTTTGAAATTTTGAGTTTTGAACATTTGAACCCACATCCAACAACTTGGAGTTAAGTGGGGTTCAAATGAATTTGGAAAGATTGATTGAAAGAAGAATTTGAATATGAATCCAAAATTCAACAAATTTAGGTATATTGAAATATGAATTCAAAATTTTTTTGATAGGATGCTTCCATAGGTTCATTATTTTGAATTTGAATTTTTGTGATTTGGAGGACCCTTTCCTTTAACAAATTTGGGTATGTTAAAGTAAGGGCCAAATTGATTTTGTTTTGTTTGAATGTATTGGAATTTTCACTTACTTAGCAATTTTAGGTATGTTAAGTAAAGTAAAAGTGATTGTTTCTTTTGAAAATTTTTGTTTTGTTTTGATTTTTTTTGGATAATTTTGGAATTCTTACTTAGCAAAATTAGGTATACAAAGTGAAGAATCCAAGTGTGTTTAGTTTGATTTTGAAAAATAGGATTCTTAGCAAATTTAAGTGTGCTAAGAAAATCCTAAGTGTTTCATTTGTTTGGAAAATTTTGATTTTTGAAAAGGGTAAGATCCTTTAGCAAATCTAGTATGTTAAGGGGATCCTAAGTGTTTTGTTTTGTTTTTGATGTGATTGAAAGGGGAGTTTCAACTTTAGCAAATTTGGTATGCTAAAGATGAAATCCCACTTGGTTTTGAGAAATGGAAATTTTACTTAGCAGATTTGAGTATGCTAAATGAAATTCCAAATGGTGTGTTTAAAATTTTGATTTCATTTTCTATTTTGAAAAATGGAAGCTTCTTCTTAGCAAATTTGGTATGCTAATGGAAGAAGTTGCAAAGGTGTTAGAGAAATTTTGAATTTTTGGATTTAAAAACTTTACTTAATAAATTGGGGTATGTTAAGTGAAGTTCCAAAATGTGTTTTGAAAATTATTGAATTTTGGGTTTGGAAATTTTATTTAACAAATTTGGGTATGTTAAGTGAGGTTCCAAATATGTTTAGAAAACTTTTGAAATGTGATTGTTGATTTTGATTTTAGATTTGAAAACTTCACTTAGCAAATTTAAGTATGTTAAATGAAGTTGCAAATGTATGTTTGAAAATTTTGTTGGATTTTAAATTTGGAGACTTCACTTAACAAATTTAGGTATGCTAAATAAAGTTCAAAATATTCTTTGAAATTTTTTGAAATTTGGAGACTTTACTAACAAATTTGGGTATGTTGAGTGAGGTTCCAATTGTGTTTAGAAAATTTTGAAATGTGATTGTTGATTTTGAATTTGTGAATTTGGAAACTTCACTTAGCAAATGTGATTATGCTAAATGAAATTCAAGTATGTTTTGAAATTTTTGAAATATGATTGTTGATTTTGATTTTGGAAACTTCACTTAGCAAATTTGATTATGTTAAATGAAGTTCCAAATGTGTGTTTGAAAATTTTTGGAAATATGATTGTTGATTTTGATGTTTTGAAGAGAGGACTTCCATTCAACAAATTTAAGTATGTAGAATGGAGATTTTGAAATATGATATTTTTATTTTGTGTGTGCTTGTTGCTTTTTGAAAGAGAGGAATTCCAACTTAAAAAAACATATGTGGGATATGTTTAAGTGGGATTTCATAAATGATATTTTACTTTTTTTAGTTGGGGATGAAATCTTCATTTAATAGACCTAAGTATATTAAATAAAGATGTTCACATGTGCTTTTTGAAAATTTAAATTTTGTTTACAAATGAACTTTTCATTCAATAAGTGTGAATATATTGAATAGAAAATTTTATATGTACTTTTGAAAACTTTATGGTTGTGCTTGTGATTTTTTTTTTTTAAAAAAAAAAGATGATTGCTTACTTTATTTTGAAAATGAAATCTTCCTCAAAGTGAATTGGAAGAAGATGTTCATTTATGCTTTTGGATAATGTTATTAGTTTTATTTTGAAAATACCTACATGTAATAATTATATGAATTGTTGAATGAAGGTGAAGAAATTTTGTGAAAAATATTTTATTAAGTGTATTTTTGAAAAAGGTTCTTTTGAAAAAGCAAAGTTCTTTAAGGAAGATTTATTATTTTTAGGATGAACCTTTCCTTATCATGAAGATGATAAGGAGGAAGTCTTTAAGAGATGTTTCTTTTTATTTTAGATCTTTTTATTTGACCCATTAGAGGACCCAACAGAGGTTTTAAGACCAATAAGGAATGCGGTCCTAAAACAAAAGATGTTGGCTAATCTTAACTCAGGAATGAAATAAGCTAAGTGCCAATGGAAAGAAGGATAGTCTTGGATTAATACCAAAGTATAAAACCCATTATCGATATTCAAAGACAATGATCATTTACCAAAGATGGAGAGAGGAACCATCCCCAACGGAGTCGCCTTTCAAATCTGTGGTGAAAAATTTCTATAAGGGAGTCACCTTTCAAATCTGTGGAGAGAAAAGAAAGAGGAACCCTTACAAAAATTCATCTTAGTAAGATGTCATGCAGATCCATAAATACACTTATTCAGGTGATCAGATACGTCATCAAGGTATAGTGTACTATCCCGAAAGATAGAAGTCACTACCATTTAGTGGAACCAATCACCTTAATAAGGACTCCTAAGGGTGATGGGTCTGTATATGTACCAGAGATTCTTCCCCTAATTTATATGGAAAAGTAAAGCAGGATTTATTTTAAACTAAGTTCGTTAAGTTCCCTACAGGGGCAATCCCTCATAGTTAATTACATCCTAAGGGACAGGATCCCTTAGAAAAACTCTCGATTAAGGTAAATAATTATTGTCTCTAAAGATTTCAATAGAGAAGGACTATTAATCAATTGGTTTATTTTTGAGAAATAAAATGGGATTGATCAAAAGAGGGAGTTATTACCGAAGCCAAAATAGAAATAAGTAGGAAATTCTCTTAATGCTAGGAAGCCTAGTGAGTATCTTAAGCTATCCTAAAATTGGGCTTTATATTTTAGAAATTGATTTAGTTTGTTTGTGTTATATTTTCATTAGAATTTTAGGATTTAAGATTCCTTAACACAAGATTAAAGAAATGCCTCAGAGTTGAGAAATTATGTTTATGGCCCACAAAGAGGAGAAGAAATCTCAGAACCTAAATCTAGGGAGCTTCGGTGAGGGTCGGAGGCATAACCTAAATCTAAGGTGAAAATAGGTAATTGATTTGCCTCCACAGACTTACAACCACAGGGGTGGCCACCAACAAACTCCTCCTACAATTTTAAATACATGTGGGCAAGTCTTTATGCTTATGTAAGATAGCTGGGCTATTTTTATTTAGAAAGATACTAAGTCCTTAAACTCACTCCCTAAGAAGATTAGATCATGTAAAGAGACATGCTTCAAATGACCTAAATCTAATGCATTTCAAATTTCATTTTTATTTTCATTTTTGGACAATCATTTTGACTCAGGCTAATAGGATTTTATGGCTAATGCATGAAAAATCAAATTGTTGGCCAAAATCAACGAGAAGGTAGGAGGTGAGTTTCCACCATGGCCCTCAAAAGTGAAGCCGTGTTCTTTGACAAAGGTGGAAGCCCTCTAATCAAGAGTGAAATAATATGCACTTGTGCATGATGTTATAAAGAAATGCTCATCCAGCTAAGGGATTGCTAATTCTTTTATCTTGATTTTAATCCTAAGCTTTAGGTGAGGTTATAAGTTGTTAGGTTGGGTAAAAGATTTATTTTTCTCTAAAGAGCCTAATCCACATCCAGGCCATACATAAAGCAAGAAATAAACTAGGAAAAGCATACAACTTAATGCAAAAGCTAAACAAATCATCAAACAATTTATAAAGCTAATCAAAAGAATAAATGGTCATGGTGGCACCACCAGACAAACCCAAAAATATCAAATGTGGGTAGCTGAGCTCTACCCTTATACAACCCGGATTACAAATGAATTAAATTATAATTTAAGCAAAGGAATTCATTATTATGGGGTCTTCAAGCTTTATTCTTCTTTCTTCTTCTTTCTTTCTTTTCTTTTCTTCTTTGGATCTTCCTTTGGATGGTTGGATGGTAGATGCTCCGAGGCTTAAAATGGTGCATAAGATGGGATCTTATGACCAATGCTCATCCTAATCCCCATAACAAATCATTCCAAAATTCTAAATATATAAATTTTTACATGAAAAGGAAAAGTAGAAATCTAACTAACACCTGCAAAATAAAGGTTAGTCAAATCACACCACACAAATCCTAAGCATGTATATTGGACTAATCACCCCACACATGAGTGAGTAAGTCCACCTGACCTATGGATTATGCTTAGGGGTATAAGCACCAAGCAAGAAGCATTTATATTTTTATTTATGATAGCCTCTTAAGCACAATCCCTAAAAAAGAATAGTTAAGACGTCCTACCATTCATTATACCAACATACACTCCAACATCCAATCTAAAACATATATCACAAAATAAAACATAACATCAAACCATGCAACGACCTAATCTAAAGCTAGAAATGATGACTTAGGCTAATGTGTGTGCTTTGAAGGTTTGTGTGGTATGTTATCTTAGGACTTTAGGTTCAAGTTTTCTAAGTGTGAAAAACATATTCAACTTAGAAGATCATTTCTTTTAGTTGTTTAAGTGTTTTGGTTTATTTTTATTTCATGTTTTAATTTGGTTTAAGTGAAACCTACAATTAATTACTAAGTTATGAAGAGAGGGAAAGAGGAGAGAACTTATCTTTCCTTCCCTAATCCTTAAGTAATTTCTAAGGTAAGTTTATATTTTAGTTTCATTTAGGTGAATATTTTGATTACATCTTTTAATCAATCCTAAGTTAAGACAAACTCTAAACAAACCTATTCAAAAAAGAAAGGCATTTTAAGATTAAATAAAATGAACCAAAATTCACATAACACATATTACTTCATTTCTTTCCCAACATATATAACATGCATATGGATGGACCCTAAGAATATCTATATATGCAAATGAAAATAGTTAACACACTTTATGATGCATGCTAAGTAATTCATTTAAGGGAATTTAGAAGTTGAATATGCATGATTTTTCTTAAGTAGAAAAAGGTTTTCCTTATCCAAAATTTCACATACAAACATGAAAGTACGAATGGCATAAATGAGTACATCGCCATTGTTAACCAGAGATGTAAGGTACAAGACCTACTTAGGGCTACTTAAAACCTCGTGATCTCGGGATTTTCTAGACTAATATACCACTTTCCTTAAGTACTAACATGCATATAGAAGAAATGAAATTAAAAAAGAATATGCAAAAGTTGTTTAATAGTTTCATTTTTGTTTATGCAATTTATTCATGCAAGCAGTAATCCTTAGATGATGGCATGGGATGAATAGGTTATAGAATTAAATAAGTGTTTGGTTCTTTTCAAATGAACCCTACATCTTACCGACTCCTATTCAAAACTATGCTAACATAAGAAAGGAAGGAAAGGCTATACTAAACATTACTTTATAATCTATCACATGCAAGCTTAAAATTAAAGTATAAGAATAACACACTTTAATATTTGATATTTCATTTATAGGTTTTGAAAATACTTTGGATTTAGTAGTGATAATAGCCACTAATATTTTACTTTAGCCAACACATGCACATTTGACATAAAGTAAATAATTTCATTTTACAATTTGAAACATGAAATTATGAATGCATGAATCACTTGACATACAACTTAACATGTTGGGAAAGATCTAAAGCAATGAAATCATGTGAACAAACTCACTTTACTCAAATCCTAAAGACATTATTAAAGAATAAGAAAATTTAGAAAAAATCAAAGTGAATTTCAAAATGATTTTTATTTAGTTTGAAGTTTGAATTAACTTTTAAAATGTGAGATTCGTTTGTTGTTCCTAACCCATTCCCACATGTGTTTTGTATTTTTGTTTAATTTTTAGATAATTAATTCTATTTTAAAGCATTGATTAGGTTAAGGTATGAATTAAGTGGCTTAATTAACCCTTACCTACACCACCTTAGAAAAATTAACTAAGTAATTATGAGCCAATAAGATGACATAAAACCTAGAAGTATTTAAATTTGCAATGCAACTAAAAAGGAAAAGGCCTAATGCAATTTGGCTCACAATTAAAACTTAATTAAGCTAAGGAGTTTAGCTTAAGTACTTTTAAAACACCCTTTCATACTTATGAAAGGGGTTTTAATTTTCTTAATTGAACTTAGGCTATTAAACACCTAAGCATCTACCCAAGGTAGATTAATTAAGTTATTGAACTTTTTAGAATTTTTAAAAAATGTTTAAAGAGATAATTAATGAATTAGCTCTAAATTAAGCGAGGATTAGGGAAAGAAAAGGGGGGTTTAGAGAATAGCTTAGGGGAAATATCCCAAAATTATTTCATAAAACCCCTACTCCCTGGATCTAACCTTAATCAAACTTAATCAAAGGGTAAATCCACCAATCATACCTTAATTATCCTTAATTACATGAAAAGGGTAATTAGGGAATGTACCAGCAATTTTCTCAACTAAGGCCTCAATAAATCTCAAGAAAATTAGGGGAGGTAGAGGTCATCTCCTAAATTGAACCCTAGAAATTTGACATCAATTGGTGACTTAATTAAAGAATAATTAACTAATTAAAATTTCTTAAGAAACCCAAATTCAGAGAAAAGGATAATTAAAATTCATTAAAATAATTTTTAAAATATTCTAGATTAAATTATATATCCATAGAATATTTTTTCTTTTATTTTTTTGATTTTTCTAGGTTGAGATATGAATTTTAGAAGTTTTCTAAATTAATTAGGAATTAATTAAAACTAACTAACATTAATACAGGCTCACGGCACAACGTGGCTCAACATGCTTTACACGTGGCGTGAGCCATTAAATGTGAAATCGAGGTGGTTGACGACATGCGCTTATATCCTCATCCGTCTGATCAAAGATCGGATGGCTAAGGATTAACCCATGGCTTAAATTGAATAAAGGATTTATAAAACGTGCCAAATAATCTCATCCGTCCATCTAAAATATGTGGATGGATGGCCGAGATGAGCCAAGTTCTTCCTTGATGATTAATGGAGACCGTCCATGATCCAAGGGGAGATCCGAGCTTGATCTAGCATAGAATCATTCAAGACTCAACCCACACCATCTAAAGGAATATAACAGCCAATCCAACGGTGGATTTCACATGCAATAAAAATTCCTTTCACAAAAGACCAACACATATCAAGCTAAGTGGCCAAAAAATTACATACCTCGCTAAAGGTGATCACCAATGCTCGAGCTCATTGAGGTAGCTTTGTCTAGTAGAGGCGAAGCCCTGTTGAAAGTTTCAAGCCTTGGGGTTGAGTGGATCTTCCTATGGACCAACACCACTTGATCTCCCTTGCATCTTTGATCCAATTGAGGCTCTCCTTACTGTGAGAACTCAAATGGATGCTTGGGAAGGCTTGACTTGGTCCTTAGATGAAGAGTGTAGAAGGAATTGGATTAAGATCAAGTGTAGGTAATGAGGTGAGCTCCCTATTTTGCATTGAAAAGAGAAATGCAAGAATTCAAATCCTCTTAAAATCTTGAATGCTTTGAGGTGGTTCCTAGGGATTCCTAAGCTCCAATCGATCAAGAGTGAAGTGAATTTTCAGTGAATTAGGGGGAGTATATCTCCCCATATGGCAATCGGACGGCCGACCCATTAGTTGTCATTTTGACCCAATTGACCATATGGAGTGAATTGTTTAGATCATGCACATGGTGGGTTTAATCCCTTGAGTGGAATGTCCCCTCTCATTTGAGCTTAAGAGGGAGTTTGAAATTTCAATTTCAAGGCTAAGGGTTTGATCCATCAAATCAACCCAAATTCATTGGGTTGGGTGCACCACTCATCACTAAGTCCCCTTGAGCTTTTAGGAAAGCCTCAAGTGATTGTGATGAGTGTATGACCAAAATACCCATGGGCTAAGCCAAAATTTGTTCAATGGCCTAGGGGTAAAATGATCATTTTGCTATTTTTCAATTTGGGTATGTTTAGCATGTTGAGAAAATAGGTTTGACCAAGTTTCGTTGGATTTGGAATCCATTTGATAGGGTTTGGCTCATGTTGACCCATTTAGGTCAAATTAGGTCAACTTTGGTCAAGTTGACCAATAGGTCAAATTGGGTCAAACCAAGGGTTGGGTAAAGTTCATATGACCATTTGAAATATTTTGGTGCCTTTGATTTGGCTCAATTTGGCTTAGATTTGGCTTTGGCTTATATGACTCATTTAGGTCAAATGGGTCAAGTTGACCTATTTGGCCCATTTGACCTATTTGAGGTAGGTCAAGGGTAGTTTAGGTTTGGTTTGTCATATGGAGTGGATTGGTATCTTTGTTTTCAATCAATTTGGGTTAGGTTCAATTTTGGCTCAACATGACCCCTTTAGGTCATGTTGGAGTCAATTGGGCTAGGTCTAGTTGGCCAATTGAGGCTTTGGTCAAGTTCCACAAGTGATTTGGAATTGACTTGACCCATTGGTTTCAATCAATTTGGCTTAGATCAAGTTTTGACACATTTTGGCCCTTTAGGTCAACAACTGGTCAAGTGGCCCATTTTAGGTTAGGCTCAAATGTTGGCTTGGTCAAGTTCAAACATAGGTCATGAGTGAACTTAGATATGGGTTCAATCAATTTGGCCTATGGTGAATTTTGCTATGTTAGGTTTCATTTGTTATGTTGACTTGGTCAACAGTTTGACTTGGTTTGACCCAATTTGATTGATTGATCATCCCATAATGATTGCTGATCATGATGAGAGGATATATGAGTTTGGTTCAATCCAATTGGTTATGATCAAAAGTTAGCTCATAAGAGTACTTTAGGTCACTTTGGGTCAAGTGAGCCTAAGTGGGTCAAATGGCTTGGTCAAAGCTTTGAAGTTGATTGATCTTGTATATGGACTTATGATTGAAATATAAATCCATTCACAAGTGGTTTGAAGTCAAATGGAGTTTGATTCATTTGAAAATTTCATATTCAAAGGAAGAATATGAAGGGGCCTTGGGTTTGATTTTGATTTAGGTTTTGATTTTTTGATTGAGGTTTGGATTTATATATGAGCTCATCATTGTAGGATTGATTGAACCATGAGAGAAAATCAAGAATTTGGCTTGATTTCAAAGTGATTTGGCTAAGTTCAAGATTTTGACTTGAAAGGCTTAGATTTTATTTTGAGTGGATTTGAGTTTAATTTTTGGAATAGTTTTGCTTGTTTGAATTTATATTTCATTTATATATGTGAAGATAAATGAGAATATAAATTGATTATGAGAAAATTTCAAGAATTTGAAAGAGTTCAATCATGATTTGGGTTAAATCCATTAAAGGGAATTTAAAGGATTTAAAATAATTTTTCATTTGAAATTTAATCTTTGGATTGGATTTGATTGATTTATATTTATATTTCATTTATATATGAGAATATAAATGAGAATACAAATAAGTTTTGAGAAAATCCCATGAGTTTGAATGAGTTTGATCAAAGTTTAGGTTAAATCTATTAATGAAAAATTAAGGGATTGAAAGGAATTTCAACCATTTTAAATTTGGAATTTAATTTGAGGACTTGATTTGATTGAGTTATTATATATGAGAATATAAATGAGGATATAAATAAGTTTTGAGAAAATCCCATGGATTTGAATAGGTTTGATTAAGATTTAGAGTTGATTTTGGCTAAGTCTTTTAATGGAAAATTAAAGGGACTTAAGAAAATTTCATGAATTGATTTTAAATTTTGAATTTTGAATTTTATTTTGTGGGTTTAAATTTATATTTCATTTATATATGTGAATATAAATTAGAATATAAATGAATCATGAGAAAATCTCAAAGATTTGAATAGGTTTGATTCATAATTTGGCTAAGTCCTTAAGAAAGGGTTAAGGACTTAGGAAATTTAAACTTATGGATTTTTTATGGATTTTGATCATGGGTTTCAATCATGGACTTCAATCATGGATTTCAATCATGGAATTGATTTGAGTTTGGAGAAAATCAAATAGAATTGATTTGATGTTTGACTTGAAAGAAGGAAAGTGAGGAATGGTTTAACCTAAAGGGTATGGAGTTTTCCTAACACCCTTAGGGCATGACCTATTCCTATGGCTAATTCTTCTAAGTCTTCTAGGGCTAGAGGAGATTGTCCACCTAATCACTAGATGAGTCTTCAGACTAAGGAACTCTTAAAGTCTAAGAGAAATCTTATGCCTAAGATGGAGGTGTTGAGAGCTCATTCTGAAAATGAGGTCAACAACTATTTTATTTTTTTTGAATTTTTAAATATTTTGTTGCTAATATAGCACATATATGACTAGCTAAAGATGGAAAGAGAATCTTGTCCCCAGTGGAGTCGCCAAAAATTTGTGGGCTCCGAAAATTCTCCAGCGACCTCTTGCATATTGAAGAAAGTATGATTTATGTGTCAGTATAATTTTTAGAAGGCAGATGGAATGGTAGATAAGACATTACCTAGAGATTTTGCCTTCATTTTGTGAGGACTTTAGATCTAGTTCTAGGTTTCCTATAAGCGCAAGCACCTATAGTTAATTACCCCTCCCAATACTGAGAAAACTTTGATTAATTTAGATCGCTAAATGTGTAACGATAGTAACGAAATGGAGTTTGGAATTTAGAATTTAGAATTCATGAAATTCATCATCATTAGCTTAAAGCGATTGGTTGGGGGAATGATGATGTGCTCAATTTAGATCATATAGTTTCGTCGGCCTGGGCTATCGTGATCCCTAATCTACTTATGAGGAGGTAGTAAAATCAAAGGATCCTATTAGCGACATGGGTTACGCCATCCAAGAAATCCTTATAAACTTGGGTGGTATTTGTAAGGAGATAATCAAGTCTACCTAAGAGAGGCTTTTATCCTATCAAGTATACCATATGATTCACAACTCAAAGGGCTGAGCCGTTAGGGAGCATATGGGCTACGATCGTGGTCATAATCTAATGAAGCCTAACTAGCCAAATCACCTGATCAAAGGACTCTGATCATAACTGCTTCATCTGTGGAGCTTACTAGCCAAGCCACATAGTCAGAGGACACAGGCCACATCTTTATTGGAAAAAGATTGATTGAGAGTGAATATAGTAGAACACTTGATTTGACATTGGCTCCTTTGTGAGCTAGAGTTCTCTTAATTTGTCACCTTGTACAAACAGTTGTGGAATGTGAATTGATTGAGTTTTGCTTTATGCTTTTAATGATTAAAATTCATTTAAGCAGTTTTTTATATTGATACTTAATTTGAGTTAATTTGATTTGAGATTAGAATCATATTTTGATAAAAGTATCCCTAAGAAATCACCCTTCAACTACCATCATGGGTAGGTAATTGATTGAATCGAATATATTTGAGAACTTTAGATTAAACTGCTTATTTGAGGATCAAATCCACTATCACATGATAATTAGCCTCGTGATATTTATATTTCAAAAAAGTATCCTTTGAAATCACCCTTCAAATACGACCATCATGGTAGGTAATTGATTGAATCGAATATATTTGAGAAATTTAGATTCTGTCAACTCTATTTAGTACCTTACAAAGGATCGAATCCACTATCATCATCAAATTTCCTCATATTTCACTAAATTGAAATTCTTATAATAAATTTTTAGGTTTTGTTAGACTAGTCTAAGACTAAGGAAGCAACCCACACAAGATCTCGGACACTTGAATCAAACATTCACATAGTATGGGTCCATGCGTGTATTTAAGAATTTAATTAACATCTTATGTTATTTAACATGTGTTTGATGGTGGCGTGGAGCAAAATTAGATTTATATTCTATTGATACTTGATTTTGATTAATTGGTTTGAGCTTAAGCACATTTGATGGTAAGTATCCTTCTAGTTGAAATCTTCATTCAACACAACTATCATCAGGTAGAATTGACAATTTTATAAGAACTTTAGATCTGATGTGTAGCTCCTAATAAAGGATCATATCCACCGTCACATGACAGAATTAGCCTCTCAAATATTTCACTAAGTTGAAATTCTTATAATAAATTTTTAGGTTTTGTTAACCCGAACCCAGTCCTAAGACTAAACCGAGAAGCAACCCGCACAACATCCTCAGACACTTGAATTTAAGCATTCAGCATAGTATAGAGGCACATGTGGGTGTATTTGAGAATGCCTTAGTTAATGCATTTTGTTCGCTTGTACAATGTATTGTAAATCCTGTGGCATAGAAGATGTTATAGATTTTTAAATTATTACTCGCACTTGGATTGCTCATTGAATTTTTCAATTCTTAAATATCATTTGGCATGTAGCTGTTAAAGAACTTTCAAACTTTTATCAATTAGTCACTTCAGCTTTTATTCAAAACCAAAAGAATTGATTTTTACTTCTATAAATGGGCATTGAGTTTATCATAACTCTAATGCAAATTATATGGATTTTTATTGATTCACTCAGTGTATCACGCAGTGTAACTTGAGTGATTATTGAAGGAGTTTGTATATACCCATTGCTAAACTAGTTAATTACATTGTAAATCATTTTATAAATTTCATTTGAACACCGTTAATCTTAGAACTAAGAACTTAGATATATCATGATTCTCATGTGCTTTAAATATAACTTCAAATATATGATTCAAGTGATCACTTTAAAGGCTACATTCATGAGTGATCATGAGTTTCCTAATCGAACTTGTGCTTGTGAAAAAACTATCAGATCGCTTGTACACCTTTATTTTCAATTTGAAATTGGACACTCAGATTTATCATCAATTATTGATCATTTGACATTTGATCAAATTTCCCATTTCTTTCGATATCCTCTAATTTACAATGGTTCAATTAGCTCTCATATAAGTTTGCTATCAGCCTCTCCAGGTTTCAACTAAAGCTTGTTTAGTTTGGGTAAGTTTGAAGAAAAGAGAACCAGCTCACTCAACAGCTTATGCAAATAATTGATAAATATTTCACAAGAACATGTCTTCCTTCAATGTCCACGAAGGCTTTATTCAGTTCTTGGTATGAATCTTGTAATATAGTTATGATTAGTTTCTTCAAGTAATTCTCAATTCTTAAAATGGCAGCATCATTAAATCCTTTATGAATATCATTCCAAGTTTGATTTATTTTTGCACCTTAATCTTAATTTTGGGACTTTACACTTTCATATTGTTTCATTGTTTATGTGTTTTCTTCTCTTTGATGAATTTTGATTATTTCTTTTTCTTTCTTCACTATTTTTTTTCTAAGTCTGAAAATTTGATGAAATTTCGGCAGCATTTTGGCTAGGGGAGCGACATCTAACGGTTTTAGCTTACTATGCTCGATGAGGTTGAAGCGATTCTGACATTATTAGGATTTCATCTCATGTGCTCGATGAGCATGACAAGGCCTTCAAACCTGCAAAAAGAAGCACATACACATATTCTATTTCCACACATTCAAATATAAAAAACAATTATCGACAATACAATGATGCAATATATTTCACAGTTTTCTCTTTTCTTCACTTTCTTCTTTTCCTTTCTTTTTTTCTTTTTTTTTTCTTTTTTTTCTTTTTTTACATGTTTTCTATAAACCATGAAAGAGGTAGAGAGAGAGAGAGAGAGAGTGAGGGGATTTTTTTCTTTTTTCTTTTCGAATCAGAGAGAGAGAGAGAGAGAGAGAGAGGAGAAATACGTCGAGTCATCGCATTACGTTGGGACTCAATCTACGTGTCAGGTTTTTTTTCCCATTTTAGTGCTTAACGATGTATAGACGCGTGACCACGCCATTTATCTAGCCCGACCTCTTACCACCTCGATAGAGAGAAGAAAAATGAGACGGGCATCATTCAACATTCCTCTCACGTATGACAGTTTAGGGCTTTCTCCGCTAGCTCTGCTCCCGCTCTCGATCGATGAACGTCCGGCCGTCACTCAGTGGTTTAGAAAATCTTGCGAATAACTTCTATTTGAGGTATTATAGACGACTACATGAGGTATTTACACCTGTGTTTCTGAGCTTTAATGAATTTGGGATTTTCTCTATTCTTCTCACCATCCAGTATGTGAACATTTTAGAACATTTGAGTTCTTTAAATGAATGGAATGTATTTTAGTAGTTTTTGGAGATGTTTTGCATGTGTACTCTCTTGTCCAAGATGGTAATGCCGTTATTTTCAAATTTTTTGAACCGATTAAATTTTTGAAATGTTATATCATATGGTAGGATGTTTGATCATGTTTCAAGATAAATTTTGTGGCTGATTAGGGATGATAGTATGTTTAGTCGATGGAATTAAAATTTGTATTTGATATATGTACTCTATGTACTCTCATGAGATCTGAGCATTTTGGTCTTTTTTTCTGTTCTTTGCTTGGAGGAAATATGTTCATTACAATCCATAGAATAATTTGAGGCTATTTGGTTGCTTTTTAGTCAATTTAGTCACAGACTTTAGAGTGATAATTTTGTATTTAGCAATACGTAACTGAACGATGTTGTTTAGATTATGTTCAGTACATTACATTGGAAGCAATTTGGTGGGATGTTTGGATGATTTCTGGGAGATTTTTTCATCTATACTCTCTGTACTCTCTTGAGAGTACAGATGATTTTGTGGACAATTTTTTCAATTTCTTTGGCCTGGTTGTTCAGATTATGTTCATTACAACCAAATAAGCAATTTGGATGCTTTTGGATAGTTTTGTGGCTGATTTTAGATTGACTCCTCGTACTCTCATGAGAGTACAGAGTATTTTGGTCATTTTTTTCCTATTTCTTTATCATGTTTGGAGGAAATATGTTCATTGTAATCCATCAGGAATAATTTGGAGGCTATTTGGTTAGTTTTTAGTGTTATTTTTCATTTCCTGCATTCTCTTGAGGTGATGATTTTGTGGACATTTTTCTAATTTTTGGCCTAGTTGTTGATTATGTTCATTACATTACATTGAAGTAATTTGGTGGGATGTTTGGATGGTTTAAGGGTTTTTGCATTTGTACTCTTATACTCTCGAGAGTATAGATGATTTTGTGGACATTTTTCCAATTTTTTGGCCTAGTTGTTGAATATGTTCATTACATTCTAAGCACCAAGGTCGTTGGATGGTTTCGGATTTAGATCAGTACTCTATACTCAAGAGTACAGAGCATTTTGATCATTTTTTTCCTATTTCTTTTGCCTGTTTAGAGGAAATATGTTCATTGCAATCCATCGTGAATAATTTGGAGAGCTTGGTTGGTTTTTTTAGTATTATTTTGCATATGCTCCTCTTCTCTTGAGAGTACGATTTTTTGGATATTTTTTCAATTTTTTTACTGTTGTTGATTATGTTCATTACATTACATTGGAAGCAATTTGGTGGGATGTTTGGATGATTGGAGATTTTGTATATGTACTCACTCTCAGAGAGTAATAATTTGTGGACATTTTTTCCAATTTCTTTGGTTATTGATTATGTTCATTACATTCCAAAGAAGCAATTTGGTGGCTATTTGGATGGTTTTGTGCTGACAGATATGTACTAATTCTCATGAGAGTACAAAACATTTTGGTCATTTTTCTATTTCTTTGGCTGTTGAAAAAAATATGTTCAGCAATCCATCGGAACAATTTGGGTTTGGTTGGTTTTTTAGTGTTATTTTGCATCAGTACTCTTGTGCTCTCATAAGAGTGATGATTTTGGATATTTTTTCCAATTTCTTTGGCCGGTTGTTGATTATGTTCATTACATTACATTGGAAGCAATTTGGGATGTTTGGAGATTTTGCATTTACTCTTTGTACTCTCTTGAGAGAATGATTTGGACATTTTTTCTCTTTGACTTGTTGATTATGTTCATTACATTTGTAAAATAATTGGTGGTTGTTTGGATAGTTTCTTGGAGATTTTTGTATCTGTACTCTCTGTACTCTCATGAGAGTACAAAGCATTTTGGTCATTTTTTTCCTATTTTTAGCCTGTTTGGAGGAAATATGTTCATTGCAGTCCATTAGAAATAATTTGGAGGCTGTTTGGTTAGTTTTTAGTGTTATTTACTGCATGTAGTCTCTTGAGTTGAGATGATTTTGTGGACATTTTTCCAGCTTTGGCCCGGTTGTTCATTATGTTCATTACATTACATTGAAAGTAATTTGGTGGGATGTTTGGATGGTTTCGGGGATTTTATCAGACTCACTCTCTTGAGAGTACGATGATTTTGTGGATATCTTTCCGCTTTCTGTTGTTCGACATGTTCATTACATTCTAGTAGAAGCAATTTGGTGGCTGTTTGGATGATTTTTGTGGCATGATTTATGCATCTGTACTCTCTGTACTCTTATGAGAGTACAGAGCATTTTGGTCATTTTTTTTATTTCTTTGGCCTGTTTGGAAGAATTATGTTCATTGTAATCCATCAATAATTTAAAATGTTTTGTTTTAGAGTTATTTTGCATCTCTCAGACTCTCTTGAGAGAATAGATAAATTTGTGGACATTTTTCTAGTTTCTTTGGCCTGGTTGTTCAGATTATGTTCATTATATTACATTGGAAGCAATTTGGTGTGATGTTTGGATGGTTTCTAGGAGATTTTTGCATCTATACTCTCTGTACTTTCTTGAGAGTACAGATGAATTTATGGACATTTTTTTCTAGTTTCTTTGGCCTATTTGGAGGAAATTTGTTCATTGCAATCCATCAGGAATAATTTGGAGGCTGTTTGGTTGATTTTTTAATGTTATTTTGCAAGACTCTCACTTGAGAGTGTGATGAGGATATTTTTCCAGCTTTGGCCTGGTTGTTCAGATTACTTTCATTAACTAACTTTTCATTTTGGAATTTACAATGTCTGGGAAAGGATAACTTTGAGATGCAGGCCTTCCACTGTTAGAATGATATTCGATAATATTGCAGCATGATTTATTGATGAAGTCATTGACATTTTAAAGAGGCTTCATCTGCATCAATTCATTAGACTCCATCAAGAAGACTCAATAGCCATTATCTCAATCCTCGCCTTTATTGGGAGATAGAGAAGCAAGCTTTCTTTCGGTGGGGCATTCCTTTCACCCCCATGAAGTTACGAATTATGGGATGCCAAACAGAGGGGAGAAGGTCTTATGGCAGAAATCTCCACTGTCATAGTTCAGTTCAGTGGACTATAAGACTATGCTTGAGCATGCAGATACTGCTCTGTGGGTACGCTTGTACAACATACATTTTCTGCATCAAATATTTTTTTTGTATATCATAACTATAGGGTAATTGGTTGATTGCCTACCATGACATAGATAAATTTGTTGAATACAATGAGGCCATCTGGGCTTTCCTAGTTTCACAATTTGATAGTATTACATCAAAGATTCATACCCAGAGGACACCCGGGTTCATGAGTGGATTTGTCACTCTTCTTATGGCATATTTTAGATCTTTGGTTATGTATTATTTGATGCATTGAAGTTAACTTACATAAATATTAATTATAATTTTGGGCCGCTGAGTACATAAGCATCATGAGGCCGCCATCTCCATTTACAAAGCCACGTATGATGCGATGGCCGAAAATAAAGTTTCCAGATGAAGCCTTCACTGGTTTTGGAGGACACTAGGTAGCATATAATAATATTACTTAGTTCTTATAATTATGTATTTATTTATGTTGTAGTCATCACATTTTATTATCGATTTAACATAAGTCTACCTTTCATTCGAGGACATATCAGAAGAGGAGACTTTGCTCCTTGAATCATTTTCCCCTGCCCAACATGCAATACATGTTGAGAGCAATCCCCATTCTAAGTCCACTGAGTTTAGCCCTCACTGAATCTCCATATGTCTCTCTTCGATATTCTCCCCCATCCAGTATCTAGTCTCCCCTCTGCTACTACCCCCACGTAAGGCTTTGGTGGAGAGGATACTTGCATTTAGGGACTTGAAAGGTATATATCTTCTTTTCAAGCAACAACAGAGAGAGAATGGATGGGATTGATTGTCATTTATCGAGGAGGTTCAAGCATGGGTCCTACCATCCCTACTGGGAAACTCGTGGAGGTCACCACGTGGGAACTCTGAGGAGGCACATAGGGCAAAGACCTATGAGGCCTGTGAGGAGCTTCCAGAGGCAAGACAGGGAGTCTCCTATGGAGGCAACTATAGTCGCTGCCCCTGGATACTCCACTTGGGAAGCCCCAGGTTTCCACTAAGCCCTCTGAGTCCACCATGGGGAAGCTATATGGAGGCCTCCAATGCACATGAAGATGCTCAAGCATTTAATCGGCAAAGATTGAGTGGTGTGAAAGCTCGATAAGGAAGAGGAAAGTTAGTTCCCTCCCTTCACACACACTTACAGAAGTCACGAGCAAGAATAAGTAATACGTAACTGAAACGAAGTACATCAAGCGGCAGAGATATTAAGTTACTTTCTTTTAAATTTAAGATAATAGAAATATATTTCACTAAATTTTTTTATAGGTTCACAAAGATGAACTAATAAAGGTCGATGACCCACATACTACTATCGTTGTGGTGGAGGAGCATCAGTCAGAGGTATGAATCATCTCAATAGATCGATCCTTAATTTATAGTGAATCTAGCTCTTCATCATTAACTTTTATCGTCAATAATTTTGTTGTAGCTAGCAGAGGCACATCATTTTGTTGAGTTCTCATCGAGCTATTCACTGGTTGATGCTCCATCTTATTGACATGTGCTCGATTAGGACAAGTAAGTCAATCTTCAATCTCCTTCATACATTAAATAACCTATTCATTTAATTAAGCTCACTTTAAAATATTTATCACTTGCAGGGGTGATACAGTATTCACGGCTGGGAATATCATTATTACGAGGGATGAGTTCGATCAATATCTCGGATACTGATTCCTTCACCTTCTTATTGGTGAGGAGTACCTTCGGGCATGTCCCCTATTTGTACATCTCTTGCTTGGTAAGTTACCCATAAATATCAGGTATTACAATTCAATCATTATTTGTATAGATGGAAACTACAATTTATAAGCGTTCTCTTCTTTTTTTTCTGGTATGCAAAATATGGCCTACAGGAAAAAATGTTCATCCAGATGTCATGAGCATGTGTCAAGGCTACTCTTACTTCAATTATAAATAATCGACCTGGACACTCACGGTTGGGCATATTAAGCTAGGGGCTTGGTATTTTTATGACTCATTACAAAACCAACCCATAAGATTCTTCCAGATTGTAAGAGTTATTATCAATTTGGTTTTATACTGGTTTTTTTTACCCCTTATTGACTACTTCTTGTAGATCAAATTACTTGTTGAAGATCTTGATCTTTGTGAGCATAAAATGGCCAATCGAAATGGTGAGGCTAGTCAAGATAATATTTGGGATGTTTGTGCAAGTACATGGAGGCGTATAGAATTTATAGGTGACCACCAAGATTGGCCTAAGAAGATGAATTGCTTTAGGGAGTTAACATGTTATCTTTTGTTTAGGAATGAAAAAAGTCAAGAAATACATTTAAAGTTTGATAAGTAGGAAATAATTGTCAGGGTATTTCATTTTTTCAATATTATTGAGTTTGGATCTTTTATTATTAGCAGAGAACACTACACAATTTGGTTGTGTGGAATGCTTCTTGAGATGTGTTTCATCACATTGCTCTGTACTCTCAGAAGAGTACATTATTTCATCTATTTTTCTTCAATTTTCCTTGGCAATTTTGGATAAATTATGATTAGCAGAGAACATCTCTGTGCAATCTTTATCTCTCTTGAGATGTGTTTTACTCTATAATCTATGTGATGTTATCTTATCTATACTCTGTCTCACTCTCTGTACTCTTTTTTCAGCAATCTATTTTTCCCATTTCCACTTTTGCTTTTCGGATGAAGAGGAATTGTTCACTATAACCTTAAAAAAGTTGGATGCTCTTTACCTTTTATGAGTTTTGAGCAATTTTGCATGTGTATACTCTTTGTACTCTCTGTACTCTCTGTATTTTCTATACTCTCTGTACTCTCTGTACTCTCTGTACTCTCTGT
Source organism: Cymbidium sinense (assembly GCA_021442155.1). Taxonomy (NCBI): domain Eukaryota; kingdom Viridiplantae; phylum Streptophyta; class Magnoliopsida; order Asparagales; family Orchidaceae; genus Cymbidium; species Cymbidium sinense. The sequence continues at coordinate 86,347,399 of CM038220.1, forward strand.
GCTCTCTGAATTTATATCATCTTTTAAATTTACATCAACTGAAAAGGTGAAGCTAAAATTTACATTATCTAAAATTTATGTTATAATTAGAATACCTCAATCTGAAAGTATGTAGGAGAAGTAATATGAACTACTTAGCATGTGAATGTAATACAAGTGGGTACGATTACTTTCTACCAGTCAAAATCATGCTTCTTAAAACTTACTTTCTACTAAAATATGTGCATAAAATAGACAAATATACTATCGATGATGCAACTTACCAACGTCTTATTCACAAATATAAATTTTGAAGGCAGTGTGGAGCAAATTATATATTTGAAGATGATGAATTTTTCAAATAATGTAATAACTGAAAGTATCATCTGAATTAAATTAATATCATTGATAAATTTATAAATAATTACTAAACTAATATCGTCAGTACTAATATAATCATCATCATAGTTTTTTTTTCTTTTTTACAAAATGTAGAGTACTTTATAGAGTACATATATCAAACTATGTAATGCCTCCAATGGAAATCAGCTCATTCTCGTAAGCAAGGTAGACTCATCAATCAAATACTGCAATTTGGTAAAATATGAGAGATTTAGTTGCCACAGTTTAAGAATTACAAAGTTATGTACCTTCTATACTCTCTGTACTCTTTGTACTCTCCTACGAGTACAGAGCTTTCTAAACATTTTTCTAATAATAGTATGTTTCAGAATAAAGTTGCTCAAAAGAAGAAAGTCATCGACGAAATGATTGCCGGATGCGGAGCATGAAGGTCATCCTAATGCACTCTAGGCGGTCTTCTAACCGAATCCCATGGGTGATGGTGTGCAGTAAAAGAAAGTCATCTTGGAGACTCTAAAGCTTTGCGAAATGATGTCGAAGAACACATAACTAAATGATATATGCATTGAAATATTTTCTCATAATAATATCCATTGCTTAGGTACCCGGAGGCGGTGATTTGGTCGAGTTGAAATCTTGAGAGAACATTGTTGCGGTTGAATTTTTGAACTTTGGTTTACATAAAATATGATGGTTTGAAGATTAGCGCAATATTTTAAATACTACAAATTAAGAGGCAAATAGAATTACTCTTGGCTTTCTTGGATCTCTCCTTAAGCCTTGGTTGGAAACACCCGGCGTTGCTTGCTTGGATCTTTCAAGATATATTTTCCTTTATCCTTATCTTCTTCTTCTGCTCAGAGAATTCCATAATAGAGTCGACATCATTGTATAGTTTTTTTAAGGATTGAAGCATATAGTCACCCTCTATTACCCTTGCCACACGATATACATATCATTCAAAAATAATGCCAGTAGCATTTCCATCTGTGCCTTCGACATCTCTTAATTTTCTATATGCACTATCGATGTAAATATCCCTCTTTGCTTTGGTAGACCATCACATGAGAAGATACTTATCTGGAATGCACACTACATCTTCTTGACTAAGAACTCTGATACAATGGGCACAAAGTAATCCCATCATTTCAAATTTCTTACAAGTACAAGTTACATCTAGGGTAGTCCCATCGAAATGGACAGTCCATATTTTGGATGAATTTTTATTCTCTAAGTTTCTCACCAAATACTCCATGGGGCTGTCATTTGACACAATTACTGATAGGCCTCCAACTCCATGCAAAAATTCTTTCTCAAATATAGTATACAACTTTCTTGTATAAAATATAGTAGCTTGTTTTAGAATTTGATTGGTCTCAACAACAAAAATAATCGATGACTGGCTACACTTGAAGTCTTCATCATGTTCATTCCGGTGTCATGTCTCCATAACCTTCTCCAACCCCAAGAAATAATCTATGAGTGAACTTGTTGGTTTAGAGACTCCGTGACATACGTTGTTCATTGACTCACTATATTGCATTGACAAGATGCCCAAAATGAGTCCTTGTTGAATCAATGGACCACTTGGATCTAATTTTATAAAGCTCAGACAGACAAGGATGATCATGCAAATTGCCTTCTTCTAGCATGGCGGATCAAGCTTCTTCAAACTCTTCCTCACGAGTCACATTTGCTCGCATGCATAAAATAGCCTTGTACCCTCTTATTACTATTAAAGCGGTGAACCTTGGAAGGAGCTTTCTTGAAAATATGCCATTGGCACAACTATGATGAGTATCGCGGAATATAATTTTGATAGCTCGTGCGCTTGATCATGAATATTATTGTAGGATGTCTCACTCATCAGAAGAAATATGAATAGCCATGAGAATGACTCAATCATCTCTTGATAAAAGGCTACTCCAAATAACACATTTTGCCGGTGATGATTCACTCCAACAAGAGGGCACAAAGATTATATTTATTGAGTCGATAACTTGTATCAAAAATTATCACATCACCAAATAGTCATATTCTATCCTAGACATTTGCTCCAAAAAAACTTACTAAGCAATCGACTCATCAACTTGTACATCCCATGCAAACATCCGTCCGCTTGCCTTTCCTTGAGCATTTGTATTAATGCATTCTGTCACCATTCAATCTCGATCTTTTCTCTTTCGAATAAAATTGAAAGCATCTCTTTTTGTGAATCAATATTCTCAACCTCCTTACTTAGATAGGAATGCATCGGTTGCTCTAATTCGGCCTCGTCATTGTCTTCAACACGGAAGCCTTTTCATCTAATGCATGTGTGATCGAGAAGATGTAGGTCATCGGGCTTTGCCAACAAATGATTATGACTTTCTATATATTTTTTTAACCATCCGGTTCATCAAGTCAATAGAATCTAATCATGGCGGACAAGCCATCCTTGTATGTCTTTTTCGGAATTTTGCTAACATTTAGATGCGATTTCTTCGACTACTTTTGCACATAAAAAATCTTTTGATTTCAATTTCTTGAGTTTGGCTAATAGTATGGTCCTTCCGAACACGAAAGTTTGATGTGCATAGTCTGATAGTGCATACGCCTCCGTTTCATTGAGCAATGGTGCAAGAGTTTCTCAAATTTGGTTCATTAGACATCACGACTTCGTCACATGCTTTCATTGAGCATTCACAAGATACATAAAGAAATGACATGTAAAATAGCTCCACAAATAAACATATTCCTCAACAGGCAAAGAAAGGGAAAAAATGAGCTAAATGAGAATCTGAGATGCAAAATCATCCAAACATCCTCCAAATTGCTTCAATGTAATGAAATGAAATCAACAAAACAGAAAGGAAAAATATCCACAAAATCATCACAGACTCTCGAGAGTGCAGAAATCTAATCTAAATAACACTAAAACTAACCAAAGCGACCAAACAAAGAAATCATCATAGAAACATAAAATAGTATTATATCAAGTTACCCATGAGTTGAAGAGTATAGAGATTATAGAGTCTGGAGTACGAGGAGGGCGGTCTTGCTTTCGATGGGCTTCTTTTATTTTGTATTTTTTACCTTCAAGATGCTCTTTAAGGGCTTCCTCACTAAAAGTACTAACCTTACAAATAGCGCATTCCCTCTATGCCATAAGACCTACCCTCTGTTTGGCATCCCTATTATCACTGCAACTTCATCGGGGTGATGCTCTTTAAGGCTTCTTTTGCTTTCTGTAAGGCTTCTTTTGCTTTGTGTTTTTACCTTCAAGATGCTCTTTAAGGGCTTCCTCACTAGAAGTGCTGACCTCACAGATAGCACATTACCTCTATTCCATAAGACCTTCTCCGCTCTATTTGGCATCCCCATTCTTGCAACGGGGTGAAAGGAATGCCTTGAGAAAGCTTGCTTCTCTATGTCCCAACAAGATAGGATTGAGGTCATGGCTATTGAGTCTTATTGAATTTTGTGGAGTCTAATGAATTGATGAAGATGAAGCCTCTGTAAAACATCAATGACTTCATTCTAAAGTCTTCAGAATCTGAGAGAATAAAATTTCACAAAATATCAAGCATTTGCCAAATTGCTTCCAACGGAATATACTCAACAACAGCCAAAGCTGGACAACATGACCAAAATCATATGTACTCTCATGAGAGTCAGAGTATAGATCTGAAAACTAACAAATCAACCAAACGACCTCCAAATTATGCCTAATGAACATATTTCCTCCAAGCAGGCCAAAGAAGCAGACAAAAATGCATTGTACCCTCGAGAGTACTGAGAGAGAGTATAGAGATAGAATCTGAGTATAGAGTCTGAGAGAATATAGAGTACATATGTAATGAAATAATCTCAACAATGTCAAGAAACTAGAAAATGACCAAAATTATCAGTACTCTACGGATGCAAAATAACACTAAAAAATAATCAAATAGCCTCCAAATTATTCTCATATATTCCTAAGCAAACAGAGAAAGTGAAAAATAACCCAAAATGATATGTACTCTTAGGAGAGTACAGATGCAGAAATCCTCCAGAAACCATCCAAACATCCCTCAAAATTGCTTCCATTGGTATGTAATAAACATAATCTGAACAAACCAATGAAACCGAAAAAAAATAACAAAATCATATGTACTCTCAAGAGTGCAGAGAATCTGGCAAAATAAAAAACCACAAACAACCTCCAAATTGTTGATGGATTGTAATAAACATATTTTCTCCAAACATGCCACAAAGTGGAAAAAAGCCAAAATGCTCTATACTCTCGAGAGTATAGAGAGTATAGAGTAGATGAAAATCTCCCATAAAGATTAACCAAACAACCAAAATTGCTTCTGGAATGTAATGACCATATTCTCTCCATCCAAAATAAATGCAAAATATTCAAAAATTATCTATACTCTCATGAGAGTCTGATCAGATCTGTCTCAAAATAAGCAAAGTCCTTGCAAAGAACTCCAAAGCGGTGTAAAATATACACTAAATAAAAGAATTTCAAGAATAACACTAACAACCAGTAAAAAAATTTATGTATATACGGTTGAGAAAAATTATCGATGAATTTTTATTTTACATCCTCCTATTTTCAAGGCCTTGGTTCTCCATTTTCATGGTTTTTCAGTAAAAGGAAATGAGAAAATCTTTTTCTCTCTGCTCGGTTTGCAAGAAAAAAATATACCCTAAATCTAGATATATATTTCTTTTAAATTACTCCGCTTATTCCAACGATGATCTTCTCCCCGCTTGAGCAGGCGGGGGCCAGGGATAGCATGGTCGCCGTCCGTCCATTCTGGCCGTTAAAATGGGAAAAAAATCGATGATTGGCGGATTGAGTCCATAGCTAAGCTCTGACTCGGACGTATTTTCTCTCTGAGAGAGAGAGGGAATTTTTTCTTTTTTTCTCTTTCATAAGTTTAGATAACTCCTCTTCAAACATCCACTTTAGCTTCAAGCTCTTTCTCCTTTTGGTCAAGTAAAGCTCCTTTCTTGACTCTTCTTTCTTTTCGATCGTTGGTGGTATTATAAAAAAGGTTTACTCTATCAACAATTGAATAAGGTTCTTCAAATTATCCTGAAAAGTGCTACTATAATCCCTCAAGCTTTTTGTCCCCGGTGAAAACTATAATCATGTAGTTAAAAATCTCATGACCAAAAAGAGATTTCATACACTTGACAACAGCCTCCTCTTCTTTTGTAAAGCAACATCCAATGGAGAACATCATAAGTACCGCATGGATACCATCCTCGGCCAAATCTACGCATTTTACTATCTCCCTACATATGACATCGAAAGGAGTAGAATAACCAAACAATCCTGGAGCTATAACCTTCAAAATATGGCCATCAGTCACAATGGTTTCTTGTATTTCAAAAGTAGAAGTTACTCTCGAAGAGCTAACTTTAGAAGAAAAAAAGCTTCCCTTCTAAGAATGATATTTCCCGTTGCACACTTACCATTACCAGCCTTCCCAACAATAACAAGATTAACAACATTACTTGCAGTAGTAAATTCCGAATCATTCTTTGGATCGACCTTCATTATGTGAGATTTCGATGATTTGCGTTGTTTGGCTTGTGAAATCCGAAGAATGGTGACCGATGTAACTTCGACGCTTATAATCAGTAAGAAGTTGAACAGATCAAGTCTTTTTGAATCCCCAGTATTTACTGAGAGAGAGAGAGAGAGCGACTGCAATTTGGACGAGACGAGGAGAAGAATTTCGTATCCGCTGTGGTTCTTCAACCGAACAAAAAAAGGATGAAAGGTGGGATCGGTTGCTCTTTACCGTTCAAACAAAGAAGGGGGAGGGTTTTCATTTTCTGCAAGTTTGAAGAGATCGAACCAAGAGCGGTGTTGTGGCTCAGCGGTTCATGGCCAGCAGCTTTCTGCGGAGATAGAGCCCAGGGTCAACAAGCTTTAGCATTGGTATAGACATTGAATGTTGGTATCTATGTTGAGCATCAAGTTGGCCATCAATGTTTCATCAATGTTTCATGTCAACTTAGGTGTTTTAAACATTCAAGACGAGTTGAAACCGAGGTAGAAGTTGCATCTTTGAAAGTTGTTAAGCACTTCAAGATTGTATATTCATATGCTAAAATATCTTTGATGGTTGTAAAAGTCACTAATAGAAAGAGATTGCAAGCTCAAAAGCTGAAGCCAGCATATGAGTTGCGACTTTATGAGATATAAAAAAACTTCAAGGAAAAGAGACCACCAAAAAAAAAAAAAAGCTACAATCAATGTAAGAGTTGTAATTTTGAAAGATATAAAAGAATTCAAAATAGTTCTAATATATCATCGCATGATCTATGGCATCATCTACAAAGCTCACAACAGGATATTTGAAGCAAAGATGAAGGATTGTTAGCATCAATATTTTGAAGAAGATGTTCAAGGCTTCTCAAAGGAGGTTGGTTTGATTCAACATATGGGTAGAGCCGATATCTAAGGATTATCCCCTAGCTATGCATATATAAACTCCTCTCCATATACTAAAGATGATTCAAAAAATGAGCCAACTAATGTGATCCTCAGTGATCGTGATAAAATATATGGTGACATATTATACATGTAGTTTCTTTATATGTTTTTGAAATAGAAATCTTCTTTTATTAAGTCTTTGGATGCATGTTTCTACTTAACTTTTATATCTTCATGCATATTGTTGCGTGCTAGAAATCGTGATGCGGTAGAGTAAGAGTTTATGTCTTAGCCTTGTCGTATAATCGAGCACACACGAGATATTTAAAAAGAGTAGGGAGCTTGAATTTTCGTGGAAAACCTCGAAAAGAGGAAAAACCACGGGGCCCAAGAAAATGTTCCACTATGGATATGTTGCAAAGTACAAATTCTTCCCAATGTGGGATTACAAGATGGTGTATGAGGTAGGAACAATAACTATGTAACAATGATTAGGTTGTAATTCATGGAGATGCGGGGTAACCGATGCGGGTAATTTAGTGCGGGGTGGTCGATGGCCTCTTTTCTTCCTTCCTTGGTTTCTTTCTCTTCTTCTTTCTTTGACTCCTCTTCTTCTTCACTTGTTTCAGCTCCTCTTCTTCTTCACTTTTTCCTCTCCCTTGTGAGGGATAGAGTTCTATTTATAGATGGGAGGAGGCGTTTCGTAATTTATGCAAAGTCCGTGCCACTCCTCTTGATGAGACTGACTTAGAATGGTTCCTTGATCATTTGATGTATTTTGAGCATTTGGATGCCCAAATGAAGTCGATTATGAGATCTTAGGCTCGTTAGATCCGGCTCGTCGAGACGCTCGATTTGACTATAAACACTCTATATTTAAGAGCTATTTTGGGATGTAATTGATATCCCAAAGATTCCAAGGATATTTCAAGTGCTTAATCTCGATCGGTCTTGACTCGAAATCAGGTCGCTTTTGATATTAAGATTCGGACTTTGATTAGCGGTATTTTGAGCACCATATCAGTTGCCCCCCTATTTTTGGATGAGATTGTCTTAATCATCCAAAAATATATGCGTCAACCCATGACCAATATATTTCAAATATTCATATAAATCCAAGATTACGATTATGGAAGCAAATCTACGGTCTTTGGCATGAGATTCTGAGGTTATGAATTTATTTGGATGCTCACGGAAGTTTTCGAGCATTTTGGGAGTCCGTTGGTAGGTGGCTTATCGGCCGAGGCTGCGCGACGCCCCCGGGGTTCAAGCGGCGATGATGGGCGAGCCATCGGGTCGAGCCACCTCGCGGTCGGAGCAGCCTTGCGCTCTCTGGTCGGGCCATGAGCCGGCGGCGGTCGTCGCGTCAGTCGAAGCGTAGCGCCGTCAGCCTGATCGGCGGTCAGCGTCGTGCGGTCGTCGACGGTCCGGGATCGTGGTCCGGTCGCGTCCGGTCATGACGGTCCGGGTCGCCGGTCCCGATGGGCCCCCGGGCGGATGGGCGCAAGCGCGTCGCCGCTGGCCGCCAGCAGCGCCTCTGCTGCATACAGCGCCGTCTCAGCGCCATGAACGTGTATGGGCCTGCCCGCGGGCGGGAGTTTTAAGGAATTTAATGCATTTTTGAGGGTTTTACCCTTTTACCCTTGTGAGGGGCTATAAATAAGGTGAGGGAGAAAGGCATACCTTTCCCTCTCCCTTTCTTCTTGAGTGAAAGTCCTTTGGTGGCGATCGAGGGAGATCAAGACCTGGTCATCTGAGGCTCAGGTTTCTCCACGAAGGGTGTAAACTAACCACCGGACCGGCCGGGTTGAAGGCGATCAAGACCAGCGTTCATACAAGGCTCCGGTTTCTCCCAAAGTGTAAACTAACCTAGTCGGACCGGCCGGATTGAGGCGATCAAGACGTAGTCATACGCAGGCTCCGTTTCTCCCGAAGGGGTGTAAAATACCGGACCGGCCAGGGATTGGAGGCATCAATAGTCATCGACAGACTCATTTCTCCCGAAGGGGTGTAAACTAACCTAGTCGGACCGACCGGGGTTGAAGGCGATCAAGACCCGCGTTCATACGACAAGGCTCCAGTTTCTCCCCGAAAGGGGTGTAAACTAACCTAGTCGGACCGGCGGATTGGAAGGCGATCAAGACCGTAGTCATCTGACAGGCTCCAGTTTCTCCCGAAGGTGTAAACTAACCTAGTCGGACCGAGGGATTGGAGGCGATCAAGACCGTAGTCATACGCAGGCTCCAGTTCTCCCCGAAGGTGTAAAAATAGTCGGACCGGCCAGGATTGGAGAGAGGTGTAGGGTGCTTCGATGCATGATTCCATGGCCGACGATTGTCAAGATGGCGGAGAAACAATAATCAGGAGCCGTCACTTGCATGAGTCAAAAAGTTTAGGAGGTAGTTCTCATACTCCTATTGGGGAGGAATAGTGTCTCTGCCCCCTTTCCCTCTCCTCTTTTTTTTTTTTTTTTTTTTTTTTCATGCATAGGCACGTCTTTTTTGTTAGATCGGAGACGAAAAATTCTAGCTAAAGTCCGCGAGCGGCAGAGTCAAAAAGAGGGATGTCCAAGCAAGGGGGTGAGTGAGCAGCTTTACAAAACTCTTAGATTTTTGATGTTTCTCCCTTCCTCTACTTATTCATAATATATTTGCAGGCGATGGCGGAAGAGGCTAATATTACGACATTGCAGATGATAGAGTCCCTTATTACATCCGACTTAATAGTGTTTATAAAAAATTTCATTTTCCCAATGATTTAGTGGCTATAGGCCAAGAGGTGCTCGAGCCCGTTGCCTCCCGGGATACTTTCTTGTTTACGAGATGATTTTACGTGCGGATTGCGATTTCCTCTAGCTCGATTGAGATCTTCAAGACATGTGGTGTGGCTCTATCACGCTTTCATTTGCTTTAGTGGTCATCGTCGGTTTGTGTCTTTTTTGAAGCGTGGCGTTATTTTGAATATTCAATACTTATGCCGAATGTGTAGATTTACATGTGATGCTCAGGGGCGCGTTTCTTATCGAGCCATAAAAAATTGGATAGAGTTCTTGGCACGGGATCCCTCCAAGAATTGGTCTAGTGGATTCTTTTTTGTGAAGAATGAGTGGGGCCTCCCGGAGAGATGGGGAAGGTTGAATGACCTCCCAGATCCGTTTTCAATATCAGAGAGCGAGATTCTAGCAACCCTTAATATTCCTGATGTAGAGAGCTTGCGGCATGAGTTGCATCATATTGGAAAATATACAATAGAAGATAGGATGTACAAGGTTGGCTTTTCCATCCAGGCAGGAAGATCTCATGCTCTTCCATTGAAGAGGTCGAGCAAAGGTGTTGAGAAGTCTCCTCATGTTCATAAGGTTCTTTCCAGGAGTCCGTCGCAGGATCACGGTGGTAGCAATGTTCCATCTTCTGAGAAAATAGAGACTTCGTCTTTGAAATGGCTACGTCGGATATTTCTGGAGATAATGTTCCGGCATCGAGAGTTTAGTTTTGACTCATGATGGGGAGTTCGTTACTCTAAGCCACAAATTCACGAAGAGATATTAAATCACATATGTCTTGGGCGTCAGCAGGCGGAATTAGTGCGTTATTTTTCCTTATTCTTCTTCTTCCTTCTTTATATAATATTGGTGCGAATTTTTTTTTTTTTTTTTTTTAGGTAACCGGTCATTAGGAATGATGGCTCATTTGGTGTGTTGCCTTAGATGAATGGAATACAATTTGTAAAGATAAAATATCTGCGAGTATGCGAAATTTGAATCTTAAAGTTAAAGAGGTGGCGACCTTGGAGGATCAGTTGACTGAGTGTAGAACTGAGCTGGCGAATATGTCGACTTCTTTTTCTCTCAAGTGTCAGGAGGCGAGCAGCTCGTGATGGCGATTGAGGCGAGCGAGACTTCATGAGAAGGAGAAGAAAATCGGGACACTTGTATCGAGATAAGAAAGTATTACAAGATCGTCTTTACGAAAGGAGCATAGAATGTCGAGCGGAGGCAAGTGAGATCTCCTTGAAGGCGGTAGAAGACTTCAAGAATTCTCACGGCTTATCGTGGCCTTATCGAAGACTTAGTTCGGGAAGCTTCGTAATCATATCTTTGATATTGAAGTGGGGGACTTGGAGCAGCGGTGTTTAGAGGAGGGCTTCATTCGAGGGTTCACGAAATCCGTGTGGTACATAAGACCGAGCTAAGATAGAGGGTATATCCCGAAGCATCAAGATCCTTGTGATTCGAAGATGAAGGAGTGGTAAGTGGGCTCCAGGAGCTTCTCTAGTGAGAATGAGGATGTTGATATTATGTAGTATGTTGTCATTTGTTCTATGCATATAACGTGTATCGAACTTAATTTCTTCTTATATCATCATATTGATCATAATATTCGGATATATCCTCTTCTTTTCGTCTTCTTTTTTTCTTTTTTTTTTTTTTTTGCACCCTTATCTTGTTCTTGCCCATTCGGTAATTGGTGAGTATTATTTGACATTGCTAATATGGATGAATTGGATCCACGAGGATTTTCGACTATCAAGGTTGTTCGTCAAAGTGTTACTCGATGGCGTTAACGTATGGAAGAGATGGGAAGTCCCAAGGACTTTTGACCTTTCCTAGGTTGTTTGTCGAATTTTTTGCTTAATGACATTAACATGCGGAAGAGGTGATCAAGTCCCCTGGGATTGATCATATCAGCGATTGAGATAACATGAGTTGTGTATTTCTCAGTGGGAGGAAAAGCGACCAATCTTGTTAGAACGAGCTTGCAAATTCACTAGTTCAATGATATAATCATATGATGCGTATAAACTTCAAGAGAAAATGACAACAATACACGCAACAATATGTGAGAACAACAACAAGTCTTGACCCCACCGGTGGGGTCATTATCTGGTGAAATGACAAGAGATAAAAGTCACAATAATCATGTAGAGTTACATAATATTTAGATTCTTAGTATTCCAAGTTGAGGTAGAGTTTTTCCTTGGTCCTTGAGCTTGAAGCGTTCACGGCTTGACCATAGCTATAACCACATACGGGCCATCCCAGAGGTGAGAGTTTATTGCGTTGAGGGCCTTTTCCTGCGCCTCAAGACTTGGGACCAAGTCATACGGATATGGGGCGAGGTTTTACTCTTACATTGAAGTGGCGAGCCACCCGTTGGTGATATGAAGCGGTCAGTAGCCATATCACGAGTTTGAGGAGTAGATCTAGGTCTTTGAGTTTTTCTTCATTCTACCATGATCAAAAAATTGGACTCTTGGACTTGGAACCGATATCCCGGTATGATAGCTTACCAAAACACAAATTATATGGCGTTTCACCGGTTGGGGTGCGTGATAGTGCGGTAGGCCCAAAGAACATTGAAGTTCATCAACCCATTGCCCCGGTCTTCTCAAGACGCGTTTTAGTCCTTTGAGTATAGTCTATTGGTAACTTGGTTGCCCATTGGTTTGAGGATATGCTACGGTATGCGTGTTGAATGTGAAGATCTTTGCAAGGGCGTAAAGACTTTTCCAAGAAATTGAGTTCCGTTGTCGGGATGATCTTTGCGGGAAGGCCATCGACATATTATATTTTTCCGGACAAATTGTTTAGCATTTGCCTCGTGATTTTGGCGAGTGGTTCGCCTCATTTACCCATTGAAGTAGTCGACGGCTAGAATGATGAACTTTTGTTGCCCCGTCGATTGGGAAAGGTCCCATGATATCAATCCCCGAGCAAAGGGCCGGGCTTTGAATGGATGAGGTTACGTATGCGGTATGTGAGGAGGTTCAATGCAATTGACAACTTGCACATTTTTTGTGAACTCTCAAGGCGTCTTGTTTCATTGTAGGCCAATAAAACCCTTGTCTCATGATTTTAAAGGCCAATGCTCTTCCTCCAAGGTGTTCTCCACATATTCCTAAGTGGACCTCTTTTAAGCAGCGTAATCGACCTCACGTGAAGGCATTTGAGATACGGACGAGAAAGCTCGCTTGTATAATTCTCCTCCAATAAGAAAGTTTGAAGCTTGTCTTGAGGTTCGGAAGTTGGATCTTGAAGGGTTCCTCCTTGTAGAAAAGATAGGATCGGGTTTATCCATGAATATTCTTTTCCTCATCAATAGTTTGAATTTCCCATGACCCTTGGATGCTAGGATAATGTATTTCTTCAACATGCTTTCTCTTAAATAGATCTCCGTGGTAGAAGTAGCAAGCTTAGCAAGAGCGTCGGCCCGGTATTCTTCTCGTATGTGGATGATTTGATATGTTTTGAAATGAGTAAGAAGGGATTTTACCAAGTGAAGATATTGTGCAGTTGAGGATTGTGAGTATTAAAATCTCCTCCAACTTGGGAGGCGACAGAATTGAATTACTAAGTTTTGAGCTTTCAGTGCGAGTCTCAATCTGCGATGAGAGCTTCATATTCACCATATTATTAGTTGCGGGGGAATTTTAAGAAGTCCATACTCTAAGGTATTCTGGGGAAATAAGTAAGATTCCCACACCGGTACTTCCAGCTCCATCGGTAGAGGGTCCAGGAGGAGGAAAGCAAGTAGCGATAGCTCCTCTAGAGTTGGGTTGGTGCATTCCACTATAAAGTCTGCAGTACTTGAGACTTTATTGCGGGCAGTAGAAAATTTATATCAAATTCTCCCTCTGGACCATTTGATTAATCTTCGGATGCTTACGGTTTTACGTAGGATGGCTCTTAATGGTAAATCGCTGCAGATGGTGTGAGCTTGAAAGTATGGGCAAATTTTGTAATGCGAGCCATCACGTCCAAGTGGATAACGACTTTCTATATCGAGAGAATTTCTTGACATAATAAATTGGTTGTTGTGTCCCATCTTCCTCACTAAAGCGAGCTTATTGCGTGGGAAGAAAGCGCAAGATACAAGTATAACGTTTCTCCTTGAATGGGTTTGGATAGTAGGGGTGGAGATGCTAGATACTCCTTTAGTTGTTCAAAAGCATGCGGCATTCATCGGTCCATTGAAAATTATTATTTTAGCTCCCTTCAATATTTTAAAGAACGGTAAGTATTTATCTCAGGCGGGCTAGAAGCGGGATAATCAGCAATTCGACCATTCACGTTGGACTTCTTTGATATTCTTTGGAGGATCATATCTGGAGAGCTTTGATTTTTCGGTTGGCCTCTATCCCGGTGAGTTACCATAAATCCAAGAAATTTTCAGGGCAACCCCAAAAGCACATTTAGTCTGATTAAGTCAGTTATAGCGTCGAAGAAGATCAAAACATGTTTCCAAATCAAATATGTTGTGACTTTTCTAAGCTTTTACTAACATGTCATCCACATACCTCCATTGTGTGGCTAGCAGTCTTTAAAACCTTATTCATAAGGCGTTGATAGGTAGCACCGGCATTTTTCAATCGAATGGCATGACTTGGTAGCGGTATAAACCTTTATATGTTTGAAAATCTGTAGCCTCTTCATCCGGGTTCATCTTTATTTGATTGTAACGAATAAGCATCAAAAAAGCGAGCATTTGATGTCGGACGTAGCATCCACCGGTTGATCGATTGAGGAAGAGGAAAACTATCCTTTGGGCCTTATTAAGATCGGTGTCAATACACATTCTCCATGCTCCACTTGTTTTCTTAACCATGACAACATTTGCCGCCATGTTGGATAATGTACTTCGAATGAATCCTTCCATGAGCTTGTTGACTTCTTGTTCAATAGCGAAAACGATCGGGTGCGAGCTTCCTTCTTTTGGATGATTGGTTTGAGCGTTGGATTAATCTTGAGGAGTGCGTGATTACATTGGGGTCAACCCATGATCCGGACTCCAAGCAATCGTCTTGATTTGCGCGAAATCAGTATATTCTTCCTTTTGTTCTTAGAGTAAGGATCCCACTTACCTTTGTTTAATGGTTGGTCATCGATAATGCTTGAGAGTAAATCTTACGGGAGAAGCTTTTGAGGTACTTCTTCATCTCGAAAATTAAAGTCTTCAATCGAAGGTGATGGAAGGGCGTGGTTGAGCTTATGCGAGGTAACATGATTGGTTCTTTGGTTTCCACAAACCACAACTCCAAGGGGTAGGAATTTTATCTTGAGATGAGGCGAAGTGATAGCAGAAAATTGATTGGAGGGCCTCCAGAAGATTGCATTATATCACGATCGACTTGACCACCATGAATTGAATTAAGTGAGTCACTTGTCGGGAAATTCTCAGGTATGGGAAGGGTAATTGTCCCTTACGCGTCTTGGGTGATTATCAAACCCATATAATGGTCCGGTTGGAGCTTTTCCTAACCATATTAAGAAATGTTGAGTAAAATAAGACATCAAGAACTCCCATTGATCAAAATTCTTTTAACATTATAACAAGGATCACCGATCCACTGCATTGATGAGTGGATCTTGATGAGGAACATGGACTAAGTCCAGTCATTGAAAGTGATGGAATGATCATCTGAGACTTCTTTAACTCGGTTCTTTGAGGCGATGCGAGAATTTGGTTAGGTAGTATCGGTCCTCCTGCGATCGTTTCAATTTCTCCAATTATTTGATGACTATTTGGTTGTTTTTGTGATGATTGGCCTGGTTGCCTTCAAAGCGGAGGTGTGTTTGTTTGAGGTAGTCGACTCTTCACAAATGCGCGTAGGTATCCTTGTTGAATGAGTCTCTCGATTTCTTCTTTGAGTTGTATGCATGCTTCAGTAGTATGCCCACGACTTCGATGAAAGTGGCAATATTGCTCCTGATTTCCTGAATTTGGTTTCAATGGATGCGGCCACTTGATGCTTTCTTCATTGCGAATAGTCATCAGGATGTTAACACGATGTGTTGTGTGTATGTTTTTTTACGTCGAGGTTCATGTCGTTGATATGAGGGGCGTGGAGGAGATCACGATTACCTTGTCTTCTTTTGATGGGGGCGTGGTTACACTTCACAGGGTGCTTTTGCTTTTATTGTTCAAATTGTTTGCGATGGGCATTAATAGCTTCATCGGATTTGTGCTTATCGATGAACTAAATCATCGGTGTGTCGCATTAAGGATGAATAGAAAGGCCACGGGCCGAGTCCTCAGAAAACTCCTCTTAATTGAGATTACTCGGGTATTTGGCGAGCCTAAGGAGAACCTGGAAGTATTCTTTGAGTGATTCACCCTCTCATTGGGATCAGGAAAGATGGGAGGAATCTTTAATGATTCTCTGCAATAAAGCATTCCACAAAGATCTTAGCGAGTTAGTTAAAGGTGCGGATGGATCCCCTGAGAAGTAGAACCAAGTGCGAGCTTGCCCTTGAGGTAATAGGAAAAACTTGACAAAGCGGTGTGTCGAGAGCTCGTTGGATATGCATGATAGTCTGTAATGGTCGATATGTTCATGTGGGTGATTGCCCCATCATAGGAATCAATGCTGGAAGCTTGAAACTACGGGAATGGGATGTTGAAGAATGGCTCCGGTAAAGGTGAGACTCCATAGCGGTGTGGGTGAAGATAATTTGTCTTGAAGATGAAATTCATCGCATTAAGTTACTTCATGTGAATGTCATGAATGCGGGATTAACAGATGAGCATGTGTGAATCAACATCGGTGGATTAATGCTTGGTTGGTACTCGCGATGGATAGAGTAGAAGCCATGTCAGGAAGATGCGGCGTTATTCCTGCGGAGGAACTCTAACGCCGGAAGATTAGCATTTTGACCTCCTCCCGCAACGACCGATCTTGGGGGGGGGTTCATTTGTCAAGCGCGCGTTGTAGTCCTTGCAAAAGCGAATCATCTTATTTTGGGACTCCTCCATTCGACGCATTACCTCCAAAAGAGATTCCCTGCCCGCAAGGTCATGCCTATCAGGAGGGATTGAGGCAAAAACTTGACGTTCTTGGTTCAGGGACGGGTTTTGAGAGTGACGGGAGTTGGAGCGGGAGGCTCCGTTGTGGCGAGTGTTGCGCCTATTGGCCATGACGTGGATATTCACGGAAGTATGATTGAAGGGTTTTTCTTCCCACAGACGGCGCCAAACCGTGCTAGAAATCGTGATGCGGTAGAGTAAGAGTTTATGTCTTAGCCTTGATAATCGAGCACACACACGAGATATTTAAAGAGCGGTAGGGGAGCTCGAATTTTACGGGAAAACCTCAAAAGAGGAAAACCACTGGCCCCGGCCCAAGAAAAAAATGTTCCACTATGGATATGTTGCAAAGTACAAATTCTTCCCAATGTGGGATTACAAGATGGTGTATGAGGTAGGAACAATAACTATGTAACAATGATTAGGTTGTACCGATGATGGAGATGCGGTAACTGATGCGGGTAATTTCGGGTGGTCGATGGTCACTTTTCTTCCTTGTGGTTTCTTTTCTTCTTTACTTGTTTCAGCCTCTTCTTCTTCACTCCTCTTCTTCTTTTTTCTCTCCCTTCATGTGAGGGATAGAGTTCTATTTATAGATGGGAGGAGGGCGCTTGTAATTTATGCAAAGTCCGCCACTCCTCTTGATCGGACGGCTTAGAATGGTTCCTTCGATCATTTGATGTATTTTGAGCATTTGGATGCCCAAATGAAGTCAATTATGAGATCAGGCTCGTTAGATCCTCGTCGAGGCGCCGATTTGACTATAAACACTCTATATTTAAGAGCTATTTTGGGATGTAATTGATATCCCAAAGATTCAAGGATATTTAAGTGCTTAATCTCGGTGTTTAATTAAACTTTGATATTAAGATTGACTTTGATTAGCGGTATTTTGAGCACCATATCACATATATAAATATATATATATATATATATATATATATATATATGTGTGTGTGTGTGTATTGTGTGTGTGTGTGTGTGTGTGTGTGTGTGTTTGATAGGTATTTTGATATGACAATGATGAGCTTTAGAGATTAACCAACCTTATAAGCTATAATCTATCTTGTGGAGAGTCATAAAAATCCCCTAATAATTTTGTCTATCCTATATTGTTAGTTTGGGCTTACAAACCAAACCTTAACATTAAGCAAGAGATTTTGAGGAAAATCCATCAAATTTGGATTTATTCAAAGTTATTCATCAAAGTTTTAATCGATGAGTTTGATATTAGTGAAAGAGGTTGAATAAAATTCTATTGAGATTGATTATACATTAATTATGAAGCAATAATTCTTGTGTATATTCCAAATTGAAAGATGAGAATTACTTTTGTCTTTAGAATATAACTTTTTTTTTTAGGTTATAACTATGATCTTGACCAAGGAAGGAAAAGTTTTAATGTAATACATGTGAAGTTTGAGATTTATTTGAAGATTTCTATTATAATTTTCTTAATATACCTGAAGCTGTAGAAAAATAATTGTTTACATGAATTGTCTTGGATACATATAAAGAAGATTGAGGGAAGGACTTACTTACAATCATTAATTAGGATATTCTCTTAAAGATGTGAATAGGTTTGACCCCCTAATCTTGACTTGCTTCCCATAGAATTAAATGGTGAAAGGAAGAAATAGTCTAATAGTTGATGCAACCTTACTTTTGAGTTTGCACGTAAAGGTGCACCCAATTTTAACTTATTTTTTATAAAATTGATACATCAATTTTTGGCATAGAGATCCCCCAATTATAATCAGATCTATGATGATGATGTAAATACTCTTTTGAGAAGTTAGGGTAGCCCCCAAGTTTATGATATATTCCACAACTAATACTAAATTATTGTGTGCTAAAAAAATTATAGTAGTAGAGTGAATACTTTTTATTAATAGAATAGCTAGAGTGGCCAGAAACATCCAAATAGGCGTAAGGGGGATTATTTAAGGAATGTTTGGTTAGATGCATTTTGAGTGTAAAGTAAATCAAATGCTAAATTTTAACTTTTGCATATTTGATATGATGCAAAGTAAAATTTCAAGGTATTAGTAGTGTATTTGAAATGCAATGACAAAGTGATTTGTGAATAGGGGCGGAACCAACCATCCTTTTGAGGGTGGGCAAATAGATGAAATGGATTAAGGGTTGGATGCTTTGAGTGTTTTGTTCTTTAATTTTGATCAAATGAGTTAGTGAGTGGTCAAAATTACCATAAACCCATAGAGTATTAAAAAAATTTAATTTTTGTAATTGCCCACCAGAACAAAATCTGTTACATTTGTGAATACATGTAAAGTGAGAATTATTCGCCACTCTATAATATCGTTCTTTGTCGCATCAACCATCGGCCATCCATCGTCATTGTCATTGACAATCCTTGTTAGCAATTCCTACTATTGGTCACCACTCACTTTTAACCTCAAAAAAAAAATATATATTTTACATTACATTTAGTATACCAAACAAGAAAAAATAAACATGTGTATTCATATATTTTTCAACCAAACAATCTAAAATAATCTAAATATATTATATTCATTTTACACAATATTTTTTTTTTTTATTCCACTCCTTCAGGCAACCAAAAATCCTCTAAGTGTATTTAGTCAATTTTATAATACTTTAATGCAACAATTCAATTTTAAGTGTTCAAGAATCCAGAATCAATCGATCGACCTGGATTTATTGGAATTTAGTATATGCTAAGCGGTTAGCTATAATAATCTTAACAAATATTAATTTTTTTAATAAAAATTTGATATTACTGAACGTTACAATGGGCTTACGGCTTGATGGGGCCCAAAGAGGTACACGTTAAATATAATTTTTTTGACATGATCATAGTATTTTAAATAGTAATAATATTTTTTTATTATTAACATAATGATAATATTTTTAAACTAACATTAATTTTTATCAAAAATCTTTATTTACACTAATTTGGCTAGTAGGTGTAAGACATCTTAGCTTAATATTTAAAGTGTCTTGAAATTTATTCATATAAGCTTATTTATATCTATTTATCAATATAATTGAATAAATTAGAATAAAATTTTAAAAAATTGTTTAATAAATCAACAAATTTGAATATTGATTAATTTCTCTCAATTATAATTATGAACATATTCATCTATTATTTAATAAGTACTACCAAAATTTTGATTAATGATTAATTATTTATTTATTCGATGACTAATAAGTTGATTATTTGTTTGATGGCTTATTACATACTATCGCATTATTATTTTTACATAATATGTATTTTAAAATTTATTTATACTTTAAAATTTATTTATACCATTATAATTAGGAATATATATATATATATATATATATATATATATATATATATATATATATATATATATATATATATATATATATATATATATATATTATTGCTAATATTTAAACTTCATCAAGTATTTTAAATAATATCTAATAAATATAATTATCTTTAATAATATAATTAAATATTGAAAATGTTATCATAAAATATATAATTAATTATACTTTAATATAATTTAATTATCTTTAATTATATTTCTTTGATATTGTATAAGGTTCCTTGTTACATTTTTTTTAAATGATCAAACATTTTATGATTATTGTATCTAGGAAAAAAATCATCCTTATTATACAAGAATTCTATAATGAAATCACCCTTGGAGAGGGTTCTATAAAAAGCTTAGCGTCAATGAACAAGATTTGAGATAAGGGACACGGCTCAACAAGCTTATTCCAAGAATATTCGATTAGTTATGGCGTACAATAGTTACCATATTGTAGGCTTCGAAAATTTGACACCAATCTCTCGATTAAGAGAGTATAAATTATATCAGTCAAATTTTCAGAAAGCGGATGAAACAATAAATAAGACATTACCCAGAGATTTCGTTCTCATTTTGTGAGGACTTTAGATATGGTTCTATATTTCCTATAGGTGCAAATACCTATAATTAATTATCCCTCCCAATACTAAGAGAGAACTTTCGATTAAGGCAAGTCGTTAGATTGATAAACACGTAGCGTATAGTAGCAGTATGTGGAGCTATGTAATTTAGGTTTATGAAATTCATCATTATTTAACTTAAAGCATATGGTTGGGGGAATGATGATGCGATCAAGATCTCGTATTGTCGTCGGTCATGTCTTAGTTTATTTAATAGGAGGAGTTTGTCACCAGAAGGATCAATGTCGATTAGTCATGAGTTAGTCGTCAATTAATCCTAGACTTGGGGTGATGTTTGTCTAAGAAAACATGTCCATCTTAGGCGAGAGGATTTTTTGCTCTATCGAGTGCACCCTATGATTCACAACTCAAGGGAGAAAGCCATTAGGAAATATACGAGCAATAGTAGTGACCGTAATATAATGGTGTCATTTGGCGACAACCATCCGATCAAAGGATTCTAGTATGTATATCTTGCTTAGCGTAGACACGTGACGCAGTCATGTCTCACATGAGATTGATTATAAGAAAATAGTAGAATACTTGATTTGACATTGGCTCCATTATGAGCTAGAGTTTTTTTAATTTGTCACCTCCAATAAATAGTTGTGAAAGGTATATGAATTATATTGCTTTAAGTACTAGATAATAAATTTCTTTTAAGTATTTATAATTGAATGACATATTACACTTTGTATTTGAACTGATACTTGATTTAAGTTAATTTGATATGAAATTGTGATTATATTTTGATGGAAGTATCCTCTTATTGAAATCTCCATTCAACACAGTCATCATCGAGGTGTGAATGATTTGAATATTTACATTAAAATTTGATTATTTATTTATTTTTTAAATTAAATCAACACAATCATCATCGGGGTCTAGACCTTCCCAAATTTACTTCTTTGTTTGCAGATGATCGGGTCTATAGCTAAAACTTGTGATTGTATTTGCCATTTGGAAAAGGAGAGTTTATAATTTGAAATATGAAATTTCTTTAAAACGACCTTTGATGGTCATATGCAAATGTATAAATGAAAATTTTTTCTTTAGTGATTGAGCATTTGATTTAGAATTAATCATGTCAACTCTTATTTTGCAAGGAGGATTGGATTGATTGAGTTGGACTTACGACTTCACCATATAGGTAAAGCGGCCCAGTCGAGTCCAATTTCAATTTCATTAAATTTCATGTTATTTATAAAATCTACACATTTTGCGAGACATAATAGACTTTGAGTTTATTTAAACATGCACATTTCTCAAGGCAATATATTCTAATTTATTCCAATATGTGATATGCATGTATGAATCATCTCATTATTTGCACAAATCCCAAGATAACAATTAGAAGTTTGACCACTTCATGATACATGCATGAATAATTTTATTTTGAAATAATTGATTGTCCATATCATTTGAACACAAGTATTCAACATAAGATTTGCATTGAGATTCATGCATCACTCATTCTATTAAGCTACTCATACACATTTTGAGGCATCTGATTTAAAGGAGTTTGCTCCAATGCGTGTAGCTCATCCTTTTATGTCACTTAAGTGTATTCAAATACCATAGATTAGTATATGTATTCGTCTTGTGACTATTCTACATTCATTCACTTGAATCTTTGACTATCGACATGCATTTTGGTGCGCTAAATTGAAATAAAATGTTGCCTTAAGATATGTGCAAAGCCCTTTGCCTTATGCCACTTGCACGCATTTCGATACAACAAATTTGAAAGTATTGTCACTTTGAAATGCTTGTATATTTTGTTTGTACAAACATATTTTGGTTTAGGAAAATTTGAACTTAATATGTAATGTAGCCTTGAAGTGCATGCACAATATAATTAATCTAGTATTTTATACAATTTATACACATTTAATGTAATATTTTGGATACCAGGCTATTTCAAGATTTGTGCAACATCTTAATTCCTCGGTCATATTTGCATGTATTTTTAGGTTTAAATTTTAAGTGTAAGATTGTCTTGAGAATAGTGCGAGCTTTATCATCCTCGCTCATTCTACTTAATCATTTCACATAAACGAGTATCTTTTCTCCTTCTTTTTTTTGTCCTCACATGATTGTCACCTTAGAATGTGCACAAACCTCAATTCTTTTAATCATTAGCATGTATATTAAGATAATATATTTAAATGTTGTCTCATTATGTGTACTAAATTTAGTTTATTTACACATATTTCAACATGATGAATTCAATTTATTTATTTATTTTCAGTATGGATGAAAAGCCTATAAGATATATCATTCTTCTTAATTTATATGAATTTTAAGTGAGGTGACATTTTGTCTTTAGATATTCATCTTCTACTATTATAGATCCTAAGAAAAGATTCGTTTTCTCCTTATAAATAGAGGGGGATAAGAGTTCATTTTCACCATCCATTTCATTTACAATTGACCTCTTAATTAAGTATTTTGAAGATTTAAGAAAGCTCATTCAAGTATTTGCTAATAGGTACGTTTATTCTTCTCTCCCCACTTTTTTTTATTCATCACCTTTTTTTTATGATTTTCAATTGTATTTGCCTTTAGTTGACACATTCTTTAAAGTGCTTAGTTCTTGCTTAACTCATATTTAATTTTATTTATACTATTTAATCATCTAAGAATATTATTTAATTTTGTCCCCTATAAATCTAATATTCCAACAAAATTTTGGCAACACCCCCTTTAGTCGAGATGATTTCTACTAAATTGGACTTACCCATCCATCTAAAAAGATGCGCATTTGTGATATTTTATAACACCGCGATAATCTATCTTTCAACCTACACATCTAAAAAGATGTGCATAGGCTCTTCTAACGCTTGAATAATATTAAATACAATATATTTTGGACATTCACGTACATTTTAATCTTATATGAAGAAGTAGAGTGGCTAAGAAAATGGTGACATTAGGCACAAAAATTTAATGAAAATAAATTTTCTTTTACCGATTTTTTTTTATTCTTTATAAATCTGAGTGTGTGTGTGTGTGCGCGCGCGCGCGTGTGTGAGAGAGAGAGAGAGAGAGAGAGAGAGAGAGAGAGAGACCTCAGAAAAGAAAAAAGAAAGAAATTTAGTTATTTGTTTAAAATAAATTTTAAATTAAACCGTTTTAAGTAATAAATAGGTATTAAAAAAATTAAAACTAGACTGTCGCTTAATTAGATTTGAGCCACGCTTCTGATCAATGCTCAATAAGAATAATTATTTTTTAAAAAAACTGTGGACCATCCGTGATATTTTAGTCGTCAGAATTGAGCGAGCTTGGTATTGATGGAATCGGCACAAAATTTCCCATGACTTTCATGTTGACCGAAAAGGCGATTGTGGCCTCTTGCGTAGCAGTTTTTGCCAATGCAAGAAAAACCTGCGGCGCAGTTTTGAAAAGTGCGACCAGCCTTGATATTTTGGCCGTATCTGAGTCATCCGTTGTCAGAATTGAGCAAGCTTACTATCTTTGGAATCGGTACAAAATTCCCCACAACTTTTATGTTGACTAAAAAGGCGATTGTGGCCCCGCATAGCGGTTTTTAATGCTCGAAAAAAACAGCTTTGAATAGTCGCCAACCTTATTTTTGGTGTATCAGTCGTCCATTGTAGGAATTGAGCGAATTTGGTATCGTTGGAATCGGCAAAAAATTCCCCACGACTTTCATTATGACCAAAAAAGGTGATTGGCCCCTTGTAGGTTTCAATGCAAAAAAATCTTGTTTTGAAAAGAATCACCATATTTTTGTATTGGAGTCGTCCGTTGTATGAATTGAGCGAGCTTGGTATCGTTGGAATCGGCACAAAATTCTCCATGACTTTTATGTTGACTGAAAAAGGTGATTGTGGCCCTTTGCATAGCAGTTTTCGCCAATGCGCGAAAAATCTATGGTGCAGTTTTGAATAGTGCGACCAGCCTCGGTATTTTGGCTGTATTGGAGTCGTCCGTTGTCGGAATTGAGCGAGCTTGGTATAGTTGGAATTGGCACAAAATTCCCCATGACTTTTATGTTGACTCAAAGATGCAATTTTGGACCGTTGCACAACAATTTTTGTGGATATTGGTGGATTCAAAATAGCAATAGTGGATGGATTTAATTAGCATGTCAAATTTGACAGTTGAAGACATTAATAAAAAAACAATAGATGTGGAAATCCATTACAAAGTTTGATGGTTGAAACATTTACTCAGCATGACAAATTTTTAGCTCTTGACTACTTCTCCAAACTTCTAAATTTGGCAGTTCAATACTAACAAGATATCTCTTATATTCCGCAGGCCAAAATGCAATTTACTCAGAATGAAAATATATAACATAGAAAAACAGTATCCTGATATATAGTGTACATAGAAAATATATAACATCGAGAAAACAGTGTGCATCAAGCTACAATCTGATCTACAAATAACTATAACGGTGTATCGTGGTGGAAGTGTGTCACCGGTATCTTGGCGATGGTCACCGAGGACTTATTTCAAATGGTGTTTGAATGCCGCTTCATCTTCACTAGTCGGTGGTTTTCGGATCGAGGGTGTAACATCTGGTATCTCGTGATGCTCCTAGTTGGAAGGCAATAGTGGGGTACACTTGCATATAGGCCGGGTAAGGAATAAGATGAGGACATGGAAAATGGACATGACTTCGAAATGGAATAGTACGGATGTGCCAAATGGTGCTTGTATGGATGACATCATTATGGCGATGGACTGCATCAAATCCTATATTATGTGGCTGAGAAGCCGAATGTGTTGTAGAAGAACTATTGGCTTCATCTGTATCCCCGTACCTACTATCTGAAATATGCATATTCTTGCGTAGTTCCCTACATAATTCCTCATAAGTGTTGATTAAATCGAAAATCGGTGTCCGTCTCTCCGAAATAAGGTATCTTATGTGTCCAAGATATGTTCTCCAGAGAGGCAAGTAATGTAATTCAATACTCATTATAAAATATTTAGTTAACATACGCTTTTCGGTGCTTACCATTAGTCTCTCTCCGGAGTGAGGATAGTATGTGGTATGAAATGGTCGAGCCCTCGGTACAAGGAAGCTGGGGCCGATACCACCTCATGTACCGACCGGTGGTCAGGAGGTGTAACATCATCCATGAAAATAATGGAATCATGTCTGGCCTCCCATTGTGATATGTAGACCTGGTGATAATCAACCCAGTCAACATCAGCCTTCCCGCGACTATCGACTCGCTGAAATGAAGGATCTATAGGCATGTCCACTCTAGGTGACAGACCAAACTGTCTGAGCACTTGATCTGGGAGGTACCACTCAATTCCTTTCCAGGTGATCAAAGGTACCCTAGCGAGCCATATGTCATAGCGGACCAGGCTATACTCGTGCCCTCTTTCGTATCGACACCTATCACCTACAACATGAAAGAAAAATTATATGTCATACATAAGATTGTAGAGGTGATCATATGAACAAATTGTGCTCTTAGTCATACCTGACTCTATAACAGTCCATCAAGCTCATCTCTATATACTCTAACATGGGCAGGTGTCATCTCTCGTAGGTAACCCTCATTCCACCTACAACCAACGCTCAGCTCATCCAACACTACTGAAAAAGGTACCTACAATGTGGGTCACCCAACATGTACATGTAACCAAACTGAACATCTGACATGTCATGTTGGTCGCTTTATTGTGGCCTCATTCACTCTATACAAGTTTGCCACGCTCCAATGGTGCTAACAAGCTCAAATCATGCGTAATCTGCAAATGTACCTCGGACATATTTGGCGGAAGGAAGCGAATAGTGAACAAAATGTAAGCTCTAAGGTGCATCGAGAAGATCCATATCTAAGTATGAGTCCTATAAAATGTCCACTACAAGCGTAAAGGTAAAGCACGTTGGTGCATGCACTCTACAAATGGATGTAACATGTGATTGTATCGGATATATAACATCGACTAGATGTACGATGAGCTCATCACAACAATCGGGCCAAGATAACTATCGTCTCCCCTCCCCTATCACTATCGGTCCGATAATAGGAGGCCCGTCAATCCGTACTCCTAGAATCATGGCCACGTCCTGCAGCGTAACTCTCATCTCACCAATTGTGAAATGAAAAGTTTTTGTCTATGGTGACTAGGCTACTAAAGCGATGGCGTCGATCTACAGGAAATATAATCTAAGCCGATCAGATCATCCATAAATTTGGGGGCTTCAGCAGCCACTCCTCAACATCAATTGGCGATGTCTCAAGAACTATCGCCTGCACAATATGAATTGAGGATTTAATTAAAAAAGCATTTAGTTTAGGCTAGCTTTGATAAATAATAAATCATACCAGATCTGGGTGCGCAGCCCTATGTTTGCCACACAACGAGACAATGCTGGGGTGTACCTCTGCCCGTGGAGGCTCCTCGGTTCGACTGCGGCATTCGCATGCTCCTCCTTCCTCAAATGCCATTTCGATCCCAGCAAATAACTTACAGTACATGTCAACACCAAAATAAAACTATCATCGGTCTGGCGATGTGGATAGAACATAACAAGTAAAACCATTAATGTTACACTAGGTCCTACATAAAATAAACTACTTACATAAACCAGTGAAGAACAAACATCTTCTAGCAACAGTATAGAGAAAATTATAGTGCAAACATACACATAAGTAAACTGTTCATGCACACACTAAAGATGTCCTACATACACAGGTATAACAAATACATGTCTACAGAGGCATACAATAGAAAAAAAATAGCCTGCTAACAATGTATAGCTACTACCAACAGCATAGCGAAAACACATAAGCCAATTGTCACAAGAACTACACATTATCGACCAAGGAAAACACACCCTACACTAGCAACAATATAGAGTAAAATACATCAACAAAAAATATACAATAGTAACAACAGTACTGAGAAAACTACATTGCAGACATACACAATAACAAGAACAAACATCTTCTAGCAATATCACTAGGACAAAATAACAGTCTACCGCAACCACACTAAGTCCTACATAAATGATTTTGTGAACAAGTGTCTCTGTTGTTCCCAGCATTTTTGCATAGTCCACATATTATGTTTCTTCACTGCACATTCTCATCCATTGTGTTGGTATATCTCGCGTGTCACAGTGCGCTTCGATTTCTAATTCGCGCGTTCAATCGGATGGCGGTGACAGATATGATGGCCAATCAATACGATCCAGGATGACATGGAATTGAGTTTCATACGTACTATGGTACATTTGTAATGTGTAGTAGTGAGATACGTATTGTGAATGACTCAAATGAAGTTGACCTAACACAGGAATAACACACATGGAATGTGAAGTAATTTTAGTGCGCAACTACAACTATCTTGTTCTTTCTTCAACATTAAATGACATTGAGGATATTTTGTGGGCTCGAGCATCTCAGCCCGCTTCATTACATTGCTTTGCGCCAGCGCGTGCAAATATCAAATCACTCTTCCTTATCAAATCAAAATCTGCCTCAAGACATTTGGTAAAAATTAATACAAGATTATAATAAATTGATGTAATTAAAGCTTGTATCGGCAATCCACATGCCCTCTTCAACACACCATTGAAACACTCTGATGCGTTAATGGTCATGGTGTCGTAACGATATCCTCCATCATGAGTCAATGACTACATCGCCACATCTCTCCAATTAGCCATCGCTTGCTGCTTTGATATTCACGATGTCATGTAATGTGTGAAGGTGTGAATATCATTTGTATTACCTATCACATACATCTTCCACAGCTCGATCGAAATTCTCATACGCATGCCTTCTTGAAATTCTCTCTAAGATGGCGTAAGTAATTTGCTTAGAAAAAAATTCGTGGCATCCCCGTACTAAGCCTAAATGTTTGTCATAGATAATGCATAAATCAGCACGAGTACATATAAGCGGAACAAGTCAGAATGTCCTAATAAACCAAGCCCATGACTCGCTTCCAACTATTACAAATGCTAGATGATACAAGCCATTATTTGCATCAATCCCAACTACAGTAAGAAGAGTTCCTTTGTACTTTCCCAACAGAAATGCACCATCAAGACTCACGACTGGTCTGCAAAATTGTCAACCGACAACAGATGACCCAAATGACCAGAATATGAGCTGAAAATATCCAGTTACTGAATCTGGTGCATAACATACAATAGCCATGAAGTGATCCAGAATGCGTATGACTCTTCCCAACTGCCAAAAATAGCCCATATGGCCTTTCTACGTTTATTTCAAGTTTTCATATAGGACACCCTAATGTTAAATTTTGATTCCATACGACCAATAATTTTCCTAAGCTTCAAATCCAATTGGTATCTAATGATAGGTTGGATATAGTAGCTAATAAACTGTGAGGTGCACTGCATGTATTCGGTACTCAAAATCGAATGAGTACATGTGTGTGGGGCTATCATACTAGATATCCTCCAAACACCACCCAGCTTCTTGCTCGCCCGAGCATGTTGGCCTTCGTGCGACCTGTATGCAAAGTACAGTGAACCTCATCTTATTGGAGTCACATGTTACATACTCCATGTTATTTATTATGGACAAACTCTGAACAGTAAATTTAAGGTGTCTTTTATCATGGAAACACATCCCCTCATTTAAGTCTGCTATAATGAAATTCTCTTCTTGGAAAATAGAATCTTAGAATTCAATTGTTGTTTATTCCATTCTTGTATCTGGCGTGCATGGATATAATCTCTTGAACATGTGTTCCTCGATCGCTTTATTTATTTTGTTAGAGTAATCTCTTATCAAATGATCGTTCCTAGAGTCTGGACATTGTTCTTCTCCAATGTCACCTTCACTATTAGTTGTGTCAGAACTCGTTGCGCTAGGCATTGTTTCATAGCCCTCATCTTCAATCGGTAACGGTGCTACATGATCACCATGGTATTCACCCATACTAGAGGAGGAGTATGATAAACATGAATAGAGATGCACATCTCTCTCATCGTCTTTGCACATTATGATGCAGTGTATAAGATTAAAATGAAAAAGGTTAATTGGATAATGACTTTGATGTATGTACTTACGAAAACCTTCATTGAGGTCGATTTGATATGGTTCCTGTGATAGTATAGTGTTGTGGACAGCTTCAGTTGGATGAAATTCAACTCCAGTGAAATTATGAACTTCGCTATCCTCTGTTTGTTTCAACTCAACTTCAATGTATACAATTACAGGTTGTATACTTGCTGCATTAATGACTAACTCACATACTTCATCGTCATTCAATGGAGTATCAATGAAATCTGCACCAACAGAAAATCTACATATGAGATTAATTATAAAACGTGTCAAATCAACTTTCAGTGACCTCATGATTCGATTATGTATGCTTGTAAAATCAGTCCATTGTGAAACTTGTATAGGACGATTTTTTTCACCTGTGTACATAGGGAAGAAATCACCACTAACACTGAGTTGGCGCAATATAATACTAAACAAACTATAATGAACTCATATTTGAATCTAAAAAATGTATTGGAGACAAAAATCTTGAATAACACACTGTTTAAATCAATTCATAAGAGCTGTATGGATCGCTAGATGTATATTACCACCTAACTCTAACAATGAAAACTCAAATTATCTAAAATTTGATGAATAAAAAAGTACAATCTGGGACTCAATTTATGTTAAAATAAAGACAACCAAAATGAATATTACATAGAATTTCAAACCTCAAATCTTATTTTCTATTTTGAACATCTAATCAATTTTTTCACAACATAAAACACATTCCTAAACATACATATTCAACAACACATTCATAAACTCTAAAACATAATTACACTCCAACAAAGTTACTTAGTGCCAGTAAGTAATTGTAATAACTGATATAACTATTAATTCTCCCAATCATCCATGAGCACAAAACAACACACGATAAATAAACATACAATCATATTCAATATTTAAAACACAAAAAAAGTTACTTAAAATACACATAAAACACACAAAAATATATATAAAACATTACTTTGCAAAATTAACATTTTCCCTAAAATATCAATGTCAAATGTACATTTTCTTTGGAAAATGTCCTCATTTATTTGGAAAATTTACATTTTCCTAAAATATCAAATATAACAACACATGCCTAAACTTAAACTTTCATTTCATTGCAAAATTAACATTCCCAAAATATCATATTTACATTTGAATCTAAAAAATGATCCTCATTTATTTGAAAATTTTACATCTTCCTAAAATACCAAATCCAACAACACATACATAAAACTAAAACTTACATTTCTTTGCAAAATTTACATTTCTCCTAAAATATCATATGTACATTTCAAAATCTAAAAATGTGTTCCTCATTTTTTTGCAAAATTTATAGTTTCCCAAAATATCAAATCCAATAACAAATGCCTAAATCCTAAAACTAGCTAATCACATGATAAACTAAGTAATCAAATGTTAAAACACATAAAATCAACATTTTAATGCTTTTCACTTAAAAAAAAAAAAAGAGTTCCAAAAAATGCCTTAAAAAATCCTTTGAAAAAAACTTAAATCCACTCCAAACTTTGCCTAAACCCTAAAACTAGCTAATCATATGATAAACTAAGTAATCACATGTTAAAACACATAAAATCAACATCTCCATACTTTTCACTTAAAAAAAAATCAAAAATACTTAAAATTGCCTTCGTTACTCACCCGTATCAATTTCCAGGGGCGCGGAAAGCCGGCGGCTGTTAACTGGCGACTTCGGCAGGCGAACCGAGGCTTTAGCGGAGGAGAAAAAATGAGATCGGGACTTCTATCCTGATATCGGTTCCGCTTTTTTAAAAAAAAAGTGATTTAAGCTAACGCTTTACCAAGTCAATGGCTACGTTCGTTAAACGAACGACTGTGTCTAATTAAAATTTTTTTTTTTAATGTCTATTTTGTTAATTATAGTTTAAAATATGCTTAATTTAAAATTTTAGCTTTTGTTCAATGGGATAGAGAGAGGGAGAAGGGAAGCTCGGGTAGGATGCAGGTGTGTCATGTGAATGGCCGGGGCGGATAGGATGAAGCTGGTGAAGGTTAGCAGCCTGGTTGGCCGACAGGATACGACTGATTTGATAGAGGTTGGTGTTGTGTGGCAAGATTTTGAAGCGAGATGAGAACCAAGGACGTGAGGTTGCTGGCGTCAAGAGACGAATTGGAAGTCGTTCGATAGGCGCGGATGGGAGAAGAAGCTGCGATCGAGCCGAGAGAAATCGACGTCAAAGGGATGAGGTCGCTATGTTGGAAGTTGGGTCGGAGGGTGAAGTGGAAAGCTCACCGAAATTAAAGGAAAGTCGAGAGAGATGATAGTGCGCAACATCGAATCCGGAGACTGTTGGATGATATTAGTGAATAAAAATTTTATTATTATTATTATTATTATCATCTAGATGGATGGGACGAAACTCGATAGGCGATAGCAGGGTACGATTTGCAGGGGTTATGAATTTCAATGATATGAGTTACAATTTTATATGAAAAAAATTTTATGATATAAATTAATATTTAAGATATATTTGAAACAGTTTTTTTTATTAATTTAATTTTTTTAGAAAACAGTCAGAAATTTAAATAATTCTGTTTGACTATCAATTTTTTAATTATATTTAAAAAAATTTTATGATAAAAAAATTATTTAGAGAATTAGAGCTATTATAATATGATGATTATCATAAAATTATTTTTGAATTTTTTTTTAAAAAAAATATATTTGTAACAGTAATTTTTTCAAAAATTTATTTTCTAGATGATAATTTTATAATCAATTTAAAAAAAAAAATACAATTATCCCAAATAAATCTTTAGTTAACAATCCTGAATCACTCATGGGCCTTACACATGCTTAAAAGCCCACTTAAGATCAACTCATGTGCCTTAAAAAAAATAAAAATATAAAATATAAAAAATTCTTCTCCACTTTCATCCAACGTATTAATGCATATAAATTAATTAGAAGTGAATTTAATTATTTAGCTACCGTACTTACTATATTGTAATAGGTAGGGATTAACACAACATTTTTTATTATTATTATTATATATATATATATATATATATATATATATATATATATATATATATATATATATATATATATATATATATATATATATATATGGTTCCCGTAACATGATTTTTTTAATTCAGTTTATTCTTTTACAACAGCTTTTGTTTAATAGAACAAACATATTAATCTATTATTATTTGATATTAATTCCATTGAATTTAATTATCTTCAAAAACAACAATAATACATACACACAATATTTTTAATATGACTTTCATAGTATTAATTCAAGTCAATTTAGTTAATCTATAATAATCATTAATTTTACCTTTAATATAATATAATATAATTGATCTAATGGATCAATCATCATCATACTATCATAAAACTATTATAAATATATATTTTTTATTTCATCATTGGTGTATTTTAGAATTTGCACTGCCACCTCACATGCATATGATGCGTGTTTGACTTTTTTCATCTCATATAATGCGAACATCAATTTTAAATATTTTCAATGTTCCAAATATATTCGAGCAGTCTATCTCACAAACGAAGTCATTTATGCAATATTGATGGTCGTCGAAGTGAATTTGACTCAATCTTTGTGACGTTGAGATTTAGGGCTTAGGGTTTAGGATTAGTTTAGAGTTTAAGATTTAGGATTTAAGACATAATATGTGTTTATTGCCTTTATTGATTTTGTTTTATCACATCTTGATATGAATGTATAGGTCAGCACATACTAAGAAAGCATAATCTCCTAACTGAAATACGCACTTTAATTTGTTATTGTATTTTGTTATAGAATACAACGATCATAATGTAGTTACTTTTTTTTTCATAATTAATCATTTAATACCCGATAGTGGACTCAAATCTATAATTAGGAAAGTCCCTCATAGAAAAGGGGCTAAAAAATATGGGATCTTTTCTACATTTTTTCTTCTTGCCAATAGGATACTTTATGTATTTAAGCTCTTTTATTTCTTCTCAATCTCTCCTTATAGATAGGATTCTCTTCTCTAATTTCAATTCCTGATTTTGTACTTTGTTCCTCGTGGACTTGAAAGTAGGGATCTTAATCATTTGGTCTTTAGCAATGAGCTGATTCTATTGGATTAGGCATTTTGGAACGGCTACAGTTTTTATTAAATTAGTTATGAAATTATTGAAGAAAATTAAATTTTTAGAAGTTATTTTGATTGTTAATTAAAAACAAACAATGAATTTCATTATAGATATTTTAAAAAACAATAAGACAATTATAGACTTATAGCCTAGTAAAACATTGCAAATATCTATAAAATAAAACTATTACCAAAATCTATCTTAAAATAGTTTCAATTTCAGGATATCTTAGGCAGTTTTCATCTTGTTGTCTTGAAAACCAGGTCAGAGTGAAAGTTCTATAGCCTTGTTGTGAAGTCGGCACACAGTAATTAAAGAAGCGAAAGAGCACTCTAGAATTTTAACGTGGAAAATCTCAAAGACGGAAAAACAGCGAGAAAAGCTTCCACTATATCTGTTTGAGTACAAAGTTTTCACGATAAGATTACAAAATTGGTGGAGATGCGGTAACTTCGTGAGAATCTGAGTACAATTAGTGGCGGCGGTGGGGTGGCGGTGGTTGATGGGTGGCGAGTGCGATCTTGGGGTGCGATCTTGGAGGATCTTCAGCTCTCTCTTCCTCCTCACTTGGGCTTTTCTCTTCTTCCCGGGACTCTTCCTTTTCTTCCTTGGACTCTTCCTCTTCTCTTTACTTGGACTCTTCCTCTTCTTGCTTGAAGATCGGCAACGTGGCCCGTGGTGGTGACAATGACGTCGGCTCCTCTTCTTTACTTCACTTTGGCTTGGCTGGTCATGAGGAATAAAGGCCTATTTATAGATGGGAGGAGGCATTCTTGTAAATTCATGTAAAGCGTACCACTCCCCTCGATCGGACGGCTGGGATGATTCGATCATTTGATGTATTTTGAGCATTTGGATGCCCAAATGAAGTCATTATGAGATCTTAGGCTCGTTAGATCCACTCGTCGAGCCTTCGATTTATATAAACACACCATATTTGAGAGTGTTTGAGATTTAATTGATGTCCCAAAGATTAATGATATTTTAAGTCTTGATCTCGATCGGTTTTGACTCAAAATCATATCGCTTCGACATCAAGATTTGTGCTTTAGTGGTATTTTGAGAGCCATATCGTTGCCTATTTTGGATGACATTAGCTTAATCATCCAAAAATATATGTCAAATGCTGAAAATAACAATTCTTCAACGAACGTCGCGGGACCATAGTCATACATTTTGAGAGAATAAATCATCAAAATACAAAATTATGATTATGGAAGTAGATGTAGGCATGAGATTTTGAGGTTACGGATCTATTTGGATACTCGGAAGTTTTAGGCGTTTTGGGACGCTGAGCGCCGTAAGGCGTCGGCCTGCCATCGCGCCCGTCTTTCGTACCACGCGGTTCGCGTCGGACCGTTCCGCGGTCGATTCTTATGCGGGTTGTTGGGTGTCACAGGTCGGGCGATGATCAGGCCGCGGCAGTTGGTCGTCGACGGTCAGTCAGCGACACCGGGCGAGCAGGCGGGCGCGCCTCGAGCCTGGCCCTGAAGTTCCGTTTAGGGTTTTAGCCGTTTGTGCCATTTTGAGAGATTTTACCTGTGTATAAATTCCCAGAGGAGGGTAGACACACTTTCCCCTTTCCCTTTCTTCTTGAGTGAGGGTCCTTTGGAATCAAGAGAGGCGATTAAGAGGCGATCAGGGGAGGCGATCAAGGCCTGATACGTCGTGGTTTTGGTTCCATTTCGTCGGTTCACCTCGTCGGGCCGTCCCGGTTATCAAGGCCACTGATACGTCGTTCTTTCCGGCTCATCCGTTCTTGGTCCGTCGGATCGTGCAGGTTAGAGGCGTCAAGGCTGACGTCGTATTCCGGTTTCCGACCTCGTCCGTTCGTCCGTTGGATCGTCGGTTGAAGCGATCAAGGCCCGGTATCGTCGTGGTTCCGGTTTACCGCATCGGACCGTCGTTAAAGGCGATCAAGGCCGGTATATCGTGGTTCCGGTTCACGCGTCGAACCGTCCGGGTTAGGGCGATCAAGGCCTGATACATCGTCGTGATTCGGTTCGACCTCGTCGGACCGTCGAGTTAGGAAGCGATCAAGGCCACCGGTATCGTCGTGGTTCCGGTTTCGGCGTCGGACCGTCCGGGTTAAGGCGATCAACGGCATACGTCGTGGTTCCGGTTCGCCCGGCCCGTCGGCCGTCGGGTTGGTGGCGATCAAGGCCCGGTATCGTCGTGGTTCGGTTCGCGTCCAGCCGTCTGTTAAGCGATCAGGCGGTATCGTCGTGGTTCCGGTTTCCGGCCTCGTCCGTCCGGTTAAAGCGATCACCGGAGGCGGGCGCGAAGATGCTCGATGATAGTGGCGGCGAGGATAACCGCGGCGATGGTGGGGCCGGGGATTCCGGCGATGGTCGGGCGATGAGGCGGCGAGGATGGCCGGCGGCAGTGATCAGCGGTGACGGCGATGGTCCGATCATGGTGGCGTTGGCCGGCGATGATACGTAGTCCCTCCTTCTTGTAGGAAATAAGATTTCTTGAAACTTCAATGGATGGTTCCGGTTGAAATTGATATTCTTGCATGTTAGAGATATAATTGAATCGAGGATTTTGACCCATCCAGGTTGTTTGTCGAGTGTTATCCAGGACATTAACGTGAGTGGGTACAAAGTTTTGACCTTTCTGTTCGGTCGAATATTATTATTCGTCCGCCGTATGGAAGAGGCCGTGGGAAGTCCACCAAGGACTTTTTGACCTTTCCTGGGTTGTTTGTCAGAGTTTTTGCTCGATGACATTAACCCGTATGGAAGAGGCCAGAAGTCCACAAGGCGTTTGATCTTTCTGGTTATTTGTCGAACTTTGCTCGATGCATTAACCCGTATGGAAGAGATCGCGAGTCCACCGGCGCGAGTAGGCATCGGTGGTCGGATGACCGGCGACAATGGTGATGAAGCGAAGATTCGGCGATAGTTGGTGGCCGTGACCGGCAGTAGTCGATGGCTATAGTAGTTAGCGGCCCGGGTGGTCAGCGGCGGCAACCGGCGATAGTACTCAGCGGTAGTGACCGGCAACGGTAGTCGGGCGATGGCCGGCGGCAGTAGTGGCGGCAATGGCGACAAAGATGAGGATTTTGACGGCATGATGTTATCTGTGGAAAAGGTTGATTTGAATCGGCGAGGATATTTACCCATCCGGAGTTCTGTCGAGTGTTACCGTTGGCGTTAACGTTAGGTACAAAGTTTTGACCTATCCAGGTTGTTTGTCGAGTGTTACGATGTAACGTGTGGAAGAGGCCGTGGGAAGTCCGACCTTTTGACCACGGGTTGTTTGTCGAGCTTTTGCTCGATGACATTAACTTTGGAAGATCGCAGAAGTCCACCAGGGCGTTTGACCTTTCCAGGTTGTTTGTCGGCTTTACTGATGGACTAACCCGTATGGAAGAGGTCGCGAAGTCCACCAAGAACCTTTTGACCTTTCCGGTTGTTTGTCGAAGTTTTATCGATGACATTAACCGTATGGAAGAGATCGCAGAAGTCCACCAAGGGCGTTTTGACGGCGGCCCAGCGTCGGTAGTCAGCGATGGTAGCGACAATGGTGATGATCGGCGAAGATGCCCATGTCGTGGCAGCGATGACAGCGGCGGTAGTCAGCAGTACCAGCTACAAGGTTGCGGCCAGGGTTGTCAGCGATGTTAGGCGTAGTCAGCAGCGTGATTAAGCGTCATTGTGGGGAGATCCACGATGATAGTGGTGACCGTGGAGGTCTGCCGAGATGATCGATGGCAGCGATGGCCTAGTCAGCGGATGGCTATAGTGGTTGGCAGCCGTGAAAGCAGCGGCGGTAATGATAGTCAGCGGTGCACCAGACGTCGATGCGCGGATACCGGCGACAATGGTGATAGCGATTGCGGCGATGGCCAGCGGCGGTGGTAGCGGCGATAGTCGGCGGTGGTAGCGATGATGAGGATTTTGACCCATCGAGATTGTTTCGAGTGTTATCGATGGCATTAATGAGTGGGTACAAAGTTTGACCTTTCACAGGTTGTTTGTCGAGCTTTGCTCGATGACATTAATATGGAAGAGATCGCAGAGATCCACAAGGCGTTTGACCTTTCCGGTTGTTTGTCGAGCTTTTGCTCGATGACGTGCGTATGGAAGAGATCGCGAAGTCCACCAAGGGCGTTTTGACCTATCCACAGGTTGTTTATCGAGTGTTTACTCGATGGCGTTAACCCGTATGGAAGAGGTCGCGAAGTCCACCAAGGCGTTTGACTATCTGGGTTGTTTGTCAGTGTTTACTTGATGGCGTTAACCGTATGGAAGAGGTGGAAGTCCACCAAGGGCGTTTTGACCTATCTGGGTTGTTTGTCGAATGTTTACTGGCGTTAACAGTATGGAAGAGGTCGAATATTTGTATGAGCTTGTAGCGAGTTGACCATTGATCTTTGCCTTTTCGTTGGTGTTCTTGACTTCTTTTGAGATTAAGAGTTGCCCCAGTTCGGCGATCACGGAAGGAACAAAGTTTGATGAATCTTCATTCTTAAACTGCGTTCTTTAAAAGCTTGAATGCTCCACCTCGATGGTGGTTTTGATCTTGTTGGAAAACTTGGTGTCATACAAGATAAAATAATGGCTCAGTTCCACGGACGGCCAAGCTGTTGCGTGCTAGAAAACCAGTCGCGGTAGAGTGAAAGTTTATGCCTTAGCCTTGTTGTGAAGTCAAACACACACACGTAATTAAAAGCGAACAAGAGACACTCTAGAATTTTAACGTGAAAACCTTGAAAAGGGGAAAAACCACGGCTGGCAGGTAAAAGCTTCCTTCCATATTATCTGAGTTTTCGATAAGGATTACAAAATTGGTGGAGATGCGGGGTAACTTTGGGAATCTGGGGTAATTAGTACGGCGGTGGCGGTGGCGGTGGTTGATGGCAGCCGGCGGAGTGCGATCTTGCTTGGTGCGATCTTGCTTGGAGGATCTTGAGCTTGAGCTCTCTCTTCCTCCTCACTTGGGCTTTTCCTCTTCTTCCTCGCTCGGACTCTTCCTTTTCTTCCTTGCTTGGACTCTTCCTCTTCTTTACTTGCTTGGACTCTTCCTCTTCTTCCTTGCTTTGGGCGATTGACTTGGATCGCCGACGGTGGGTCGTGGTGGTGACGACCGTCGAGCGGTGGCTCCTCTTCTTTACTTCACTTCACTTAGCTTGGCTTGGCCTGGCCTCATGTGAGGAATGAAGGCCTATTTATAGATGGGAGGAGGGGCATTCTTGTAAATTCATGTAAAGCTGCACCACTCCCTCGACGGACGGCTCGTGATGATTCCTTCGATCATTTGATGTATTTTGAGCATTTGGATGCCCAAATGAAGTAATTATGAGATCTTAGGCTCGTTAGATCGGCCGAGACGCTTCGATTTGACTATAAACACACCATATTTGAGAGCTATTTTGGGATTTAATTGATGTCCCAAAGATTCCAATGATATTTTAAGTGCTTGATCTCGACGGCTTTGACTCAAAATCATATCGCTTTTGACATCAAGATTTGTGCTTTGACTAGTGGTATTTTGAGAGCCATATCACATCTTTTTGCCTTTTACAGTTTTTTTTTATAAGTGCTTCTGTTTAAATGTATTTATAATTCTTATTTCTGCAAATATAGTGATTTATTTTCTTGATATATATACATAGATATATATATATATATATATATATATATATATAATTTATTTATTTATTTATTTGAATGAGTATATCATAAATACATATATTTATAATTTTATCTCTAGATAAGTGAAATACAAGATAAAAATCCATCACCAATGTGGGCTCAAAATTCCCACCAATCTCAATTGATTGAAGAGAGTGATTTGAAATGTCGCTGTAATTTTTAGAAGGCGGATGGAATAGTAGATAAGACACTACCCAGAGATTTCGCCTTCATTTTGTGAGGACTTTAGATCTAGTTCCAAGTTTCTTATAGGCGCAAGCCCATACAGTTAATTACCCCTCTCAATACTGAGAGAGAACTTTCGATTATGGCTAGTTGTTAGAATCGCTAGATGTATAGATGTAAGTTTAAAATTTAGAATTTATGAAAATCATCATTTTAACTTAAAGAGGATGGTTGGGGGAATGATGACGTGCCCGATCTAAATCCCATGGTTTCGTTATCCCGGGCTGTCGCGATCCCTAGTCAACTTAATCAGAGGAGGTAGTCGACCCAACCTGACTAAAGGATCCTTATCAGCAACACATGGGTTGCATCGTCCAAGAAATCCTTATAAACTTGGACTGGTGTTTGTCTAAGGAGACAGGTTTAAGTCTTCCTTAGCTGATAGAGAGTTTTTTGCCCTATCAAGTATACCCTATGATTCACAACTCAAAAAGGCAGAGTCATTGGGGAGCAAACGGGCTACAGTCGTGATCGTAATATAATGGTACCTACTGGCTAAACCACCACGTGAGAGGATTCTAGTCAAATGATCATATGTAGAGCCATCCAAGTCACGCTGAGGAGGCCATGTCCTTGACGGAGATTGGTTGAGAGTGAATATAGTAGAACACTTGAATTTGACATTGGCTTCGGTGAGCAAAAGTTTATCGCACAACAAATAGTAAGGTGGATTGAGTTTTGCTTTAAGCTTTTAATGATTGAATTTTATTTAAGCAGTTTTTAGATTGATACTTGATTTGAGCTAATTTGATTTGAAATTAGAATCACATTTTGACGGAAGTATCCCCTCTGGTTGAAATCACAATTCAACACAGCCATCATCGAGATAGTTAATTGATTGAATCGAATATATTTGAGAACTTGTGATCCTATCAACTCTATTTAGCTTATAACAGAGGATCATATCTATTGTCACATGATAAAATTAGCTTATCAGATATTTCAATAAGCTAAAAGGCTTATAATAATTAAATTTTTAAGTTTTGTTAACCCGGACCCGATCCTAAGACCAAACTGAGAAGCAACCCACCCAACATCCTCAAACACTTGAATCTAAACATTGATAATGTGACCTATGTGTGTATTTAAGAATGCCTTAATTAACATCTTTGTTCGTTTATGTGTAATATGGCGAAGACATTTTAGACTTATATTGCAATTTGGAATATCACAGCGCTATTCATATTTGCTTCTTTAGTATTTGGGCTTTAGAGATTCATATCTATTTCTTATGCTTATTGATAAGCCTTCGAATTTATTGCATACTTCTAATAAATTGACTTCTCTCAATTTGATTGAAGTGAATAGTGAGAAAGTCTATTATTCATTAGAGAACTTGTTGCACTCAATAATGACTCATTGAAGCTATTGTAAACATTTGCATAGTTTAGTCATAGATTATTCCAATTGACTTAATATATGATATGGCTCCACCATTTATTAAGAATCAATACTTATGATTTGTGCTCATTGATGAACCACTTAATCAACCTCCTTAATTTGTGGATACACATTTAAGCTTCTTATAGACTTCAGATAGTTAAACTATGTACTCATACAAAACATATTATTTATCTCAAAGTGAATCAGAAAGTAATCATAATGATTAGTGATGACTATCTTTTATGCTTGTTAACAAGTCATTTAAACTCATTTCTAACCTCCTACAAAACTTTTCCTCT
Source organism: Cymbidium sinense (assembly GCA_021442155.1). Taxonomy (NCBI): domain Eukaryota; kingdom Viridiplantae; phylum Streptophyta; class Magnoliopsida; order Asparagales; family Orchidaceae; genus Cymbidium; species Cymbidium sinense. Next base: position 86,388,651 of record CM038220.1, read on the forward strand.
CCCTCAACTCATTTGAAATAAGTCATTGTAGAGTTTAGTATTCATAATGATGACTTGTTCCTATCTAATGGTGAGTTATTTGGCTTAATATAAATCCCCCTTTCAAATTTAACGTGCACTTATATTTATTTTTTATACCTTTATAACTTCACATTTGTTATGATCAAAATTCGATTTAAATCTTTTATTTAATTCCATTTAAATTCTTTGGTTATCTCTTTTTTCATTTTATTTTCTAAGTCCAAAAATTCGACGAAATTTCGGCAGTATTTCGACTAGGAGGAGAGACATCTAACAGATGTAGGCTTACTCGGTACGCCCTAATGAGCATAGCAAGCGATGTCTTGCGACATTGTAGCCGATTTTTCATCTTGTCGTGCCCTAATAAGCATGACGAGATCTTCAAACCTGCAAAGAAATACAAGCATTCGCATATACACATCCACATCACACATGTTTAAACTTATTTTTTTGCGTGTTGCAATGATCGGCAAGGAGACGGAGAGGGAGATGCCAGAAACCAAGAGAAGAACCCGCCTAATGACGGTGTTCCTCTTCGGTTGCAACAAAAAAGGAAATTGGAAATTTCAGATTGAGAGAAAATGAGGGAAAATGGAAGGAGAGATGCTGAAATTAAAAGAAGAATTCAACTAATGACGATGTTTCTTTGCGGTTGCTGCAAAAAGAAAGCGAATTTCGATTTTGGGAAGTTTTGGCGGAAGAAGAGAAGAATAAGAGGGAATTTCGGCTAAGTGAAATTGAGGGAAGGGGAGAATGATTTTCGGTTTTGGTTTTGAGAGGGAAAGAGAGAAGATGAAATGAGAAGGAAGAAGGAGAAGAAGGGGAAGGAAGAAAATGCTTACTGCTTTTTGGTTTGGAGAAGAGAGGAAGAGAAGCATTTTGACTAGGAAATGGGAGAGGAGCTTCCCATTGGAGAGGAGGAAGAAAAAAGGGGGAATCAGTTGAGAGGAAGGTGAACGGAAGAGGAGCTCGACGCCTGTGCGGTGATCCCGCAAGGGAGAATCCAAGAGGGGAGCGAAATGTGGAGGATGAAGAAGCACCGTGCATGCATAAGGAGAGAACGAGGTCGAAGATGAGGATGGAACAACGGTCTTTGATGGAATTTAGGTAATTTAGTTTTTAGTTAGATTAAGTTAATTTTTAAATTGATTTTCTAAATGTTTAATTGGCTTTAATATAAATTTTATGCCAACATGATTAGATAATTAATATATATCAATTCAAGGTTATTATGTCAAAGCAACGCACCATTTCCCAATCGAGTCCGTTTGATTCAAACAAATTAAATTAATTTCACCAAAATGGGCATGATCATTTCTGACCACTCAATTTTCGCGTAGATTTGTCCAAATTGAGTGCGAATAATCTTACTTGATAGATTTCAACATTTTGAGGCTAACGACACAATCAATTTCATAAACAGAGGTCATTTGGTTTGCGTCGGTGCCTCTTGACCACGATATGCGTGCAGACGCGTTGACAACTCGATCGCTTGATCGGTTGATCATCAAGTTGTACGATATTTATATTTTAATCAGTTTCGATATTCTAAACATGATGACAAAGTCTGTTCGTCGATCGGATGTCATTTGGGTTGATTTTAGAGATGTCCAGTGCATTTCAACTCGATTTGCACGCTGTCACTTCGATCATTCGACATTTGCACAGACTCGCCCGAATTGAGTGTGGACAGTCTCATTTGATAGCTTTCGATGTTTCGAAGCTAACGGCTTGATCAATTTCATGAACGAAAGTTGTTTGGACATCGTCGCAATTTCTCGACTCTGATATGCTTGTTGATACAATGATAGCTCGATCGCTTGATCGGTTGCTCTTTAGATTATGCAATATTTATATTTTGACCAATTTTGATGTTCAGAACGCGATGATGAAGTCCATTCATCGATCGGAGGTCTTTTCGATCATTTTGGACGCCCGCATTTTGATCCTCGATTTTACACGCTCATTAATTCGTAAATTTACTCGACTTATGACACATATATAGAGGTCAACAATCAATGAGACGAGTTGCGGCCTGCAGGTAGTGGTGCTGATTGGCTGTGGTGCTATGGGGGCAAAGAGTGGTGGGTGGCAAGCGATTATAGTCAAAACTTTATGCAAATTGTGTATTTAAAATTCACCCAGATTGAATGAATTCTAAATACATTGAAATTATACTCAAAGAGAATTAAAAAATGCAGTCAAAATTTATGCTGCATTTGTTTTTCCTCCGACTAAACATCAAGGGCCTATTTGGGATTAAATTTATCATGTACTATTTTTATTTTTATTTTTATGTTATTTTAAATTTGGCCTAAAATACATCAACTCAAAATATTTTGACCAATCAACTTGAATTTGCTTTGATTTTGACTCTCTAATTCAAGATTTATTTGATTTTGACTGATTTAAAATCTGACTTGAAATACATGTTTAAATGGGCCACTAGAGTCATGCTCAAGTTAATCGTATTGAAGGAGGGGTTGAGTTTTTTTTACCCATTTAATAAAATGATGGAGTTTCAGGTATACCTATTTGGGCTAATTCAAATTCAAATAAGATCCAAACCTAACCTGCTGACCTTATTCAGACATCCTAATTATTCACAGCCTCAATGTCACTGTATTCATGAAATTTAAGACTTGATCTACTAATAAATATTAAACATAAAAAGTTAGCCAAATAATTTATCATTGTTTAATAACTTTTCACATTGTCATTTAAAAAATATTTTTTATGTTTTACTCAATCCTTTTTTTATTGTTATTGCTTGGTTGAAATTACAATGAGCTCTTCGAACTGTTCTTTCATAACTCCCATATCGACTAAAAGAAGACAAATTATGATTTATGAATATAAGAATTAGAAAAACTAAGAAGGTTGAAGATAAGATCAAATGTTACATACTATCAAGAATAAAAGAGGAATGATTATATTAAAAAAAATTTAGGAACACACGTAATAAATATATGAAGAGTGCACAAAAAGACTTTGCTCTATCAGATATGAGCATTGGAGGACCATACATGCATTAATATAATCAGTACATAGCATTAGTGCAAAAAGTTCAGGAAACCATTGGCTTTGTAAGTGAATGAACAACAGTATCATTTGCTTTAAGAGAAAATTATGCATACTTCTTTCTTTATTCTATAGAAGTGAATATAGAAACCATTGGCTTTGTGAGTGAACTTGGTACAAGTCATTGCTATTGAATAAACAATTAATCATTTGTCACTATTTATTCAAAATAGGAAGCCATATTGGTAGATATATATAGGTTCTCATTTAATTTTTTTTTCTATTTATGGAAATAAATTAGTTACATATGAATACTTCTCTTTCATGATCCTATGAGTCGCTGAAAAGGTGGAAGCGTATGCCACAAAGCCACCTTTCGCTAGCTTCAATAGTGGAAAAAATGTGCCTTCTGCCTACCATGTCCGCTTTATTTTCGACGCTTTGTCATCGATTGATGAACAGGGCTCTTTCACGCGGACTTTTCGGCTTGTTGAGTGAGGAGAGCATCAAGAACCTATTTATGGGCTTATTGAGTTAGATCGTTAGAACCCATTCATGTCCTAGACTTTAGGATGTAGAGGTTGATGTTTCTCCAACTTAACTGATTGAAGCTTCTGAAATCATTAGTTCTTTTGACTTGATCTCCAGAATTTGGCAAATCTGAGAGATAAATTTCTTGACATTTAGGGTTGTCCTTTCATGTATAGAAATAGATTCTCTTACGCAACTTAACAAGATAATTATGGATATATTCCAGATTTTAGCATAAAGCTCGATGTCAATTTGAATAAGAATATATTTTAGGATCTCGTCTTATAGAATGACGTCAACTCAAATAAACTTAACACAAACTAAAAAAATACGCTCTGTCTTGAAGGGGGAATTCTAAAGTACATTTAGGAGAATTTTCAAGATGAAAATACATAAATACATCAATGTTTGAATTGATATACTCTAAAGGGGATTTTAACATACAACATTGATTTCATTTGTATATAAAAAATCTAAAAATGCCCCATGTGTAACAGGAGAATTTTAATGAAAATGTTCTTCATCTAGAGTATGTTTATTTAGAGATCTCGGCATGAAGCATGATGTCAACCTAAATAGATACACTAAAAAAATGCCCCTGTCTTGTAGGGGGATTTCTATTGTACCTCGAGAATGTGGTCGTCAAGTATAATACTTTTTAAGTATCGACCATTAATTGGCGGCATTGATCTTTCACCCTTTAGGTTGATGAGTTGGTATGCCCCTCCTTGATACACTTTTCCAATGACAAAAGGGCCTTCCCAATTAGGCTCAAATTTGCCATCAAATTTTCGATTAGGAATAATTGACCTTCTTAGCACCAAGACCAATTCTCCTTTTTGGAATGTTCGAGGCTGCATCATATGATCAAAAGCCCTGGACATCTTTGCTCGATAGGCTTCCAGATTTTGATGAGCTTGCAATCTAATTTCATCAAGTGTGTCGAGTTCCTCCATTCTCGATGCATTTTGATCTTCGCTAGATTGTATTGGATGGCTACTCAAAGTGAAAGTAACTCAACTTCAAGCGTAAGAATTGCTTCAGCCCAAATACCAATGAATAGGAGTGGATTTAGTCGTCTTGTAGGTAGTTTGATATGCCCATAGTGCCTCTACTATTTGATATATGTCATTCTTTTATTTTTAGTGAGAATCTTCTTGAGTAGCATTGACTAATGTCTTGTTGAAGGCCTCCACCAAACCATTTACTTTTGATTGTATTGAAGAGTATCGCCAATCAATTTTATGTCGATCGACGAATCTATAAATCTTTACATTTTTGAAAGCTGTGTCATTGTCAAAAATTATTTGGTGTGACACTCCAAATCTATAGACTACATTATGCATGGAGAAATTGATCACTCGGTCAATAGTAACTTCTTTAAATGGGGTAGCCTCACTTAGAGAAATAGTCACGCTAGATGAAGCGATGTCCACGACAATGGATCAATTGATCCAATTACATCTGCATTCCCAACATTGAATGGCCAAGATGTCATCGGGTGTAATGGATTTGAAGGTTGATGAATGAGATTTCCATGTACTTGACACTCATGACACTTCTTAGCATGATTAATACAGTCACTCACCATAGATGGCCAATAATAGCCCATCCTCTTGATCTTTACTATCATCTTGGGACCTGACTGATGTGCACCACAAAATCCTTCATGAACTTCAACCATCACTTTGCTAGTTTCATCTACATCATAGCCACTTTTGTTCAAAGGATCTACGAATTAAAGTGTTGTTGACGAAAGCATAGGGTAGCATTCTCTTCTCGATTTGAGCTACAAGTGATTTATTATTTGGTAATTTTCCTTCTTTAAAGTAGTCAATGAAGGGTTGCCAATCACGTGGCTTTTTCTACAACAAAGGCTTCACACGCTTGAGGCAATATCATTCTGCACTTCTTGGTATACCATGTTGATTTTGAGGAGTATGAGGAGCAACCGAGTCATCCTCATGGGTCAAATTTGATAACCCTCTACATGCGGGATTGATTTTACAGCTCTAGACTCATCAAATATGTCGATCATGACATAATCACCATTCATACTTGCATTTCTTAGCTAATTTTTCCAAATAATCGAATTTTACTATTCTCGATCGAAGACTCTTAGTGTGATATTTGGTATCTGCTTCATAAGCTCGAGAACTCGCTTGTGATAGAAAGCTAACTCAAGGTTGTTGATTATATAGATGCTAAGTACTTGATTTATAATAAGCTAAGAATTGCCAAAAATATGCAAGTTTTGAATGCTTATGAAAATAGCTTCATTATTAGTTCTTGGCTCGGTCAATCCATATGATCGTCTCATTATCCCTCCTTCTGGTATTATGAAAATGATGCCGATTCTTGCTCTTGCTCTTAAGAAATTTAGATGTTGGACTTGTTTGATCGATGAAGCCCCATCAAAGTACATTTCCCAAATTTATGATTTTTTCTTTCATGAATGAGCATAATTTTGCTCATGGAAAATCATCATTAAGAGAAGAGTTCCAGGATAAGATATGCACGCCTAGAAAATGCTAAGACTTGTCCCTTCACTACTTTCTAAAAACGTATGTGATATCAAAGAAGCAATATTGCCCATCTTGCCAAGCCACCTATCAACACCGGTCTTGTCAAGTACTTCAGTGGATCGATCCTTGAGATAAGAGTAATCTTATGAGATAACATATAATGACGAAGCTTTTGGACTGCAAAGATCAATGTTAAACAGTGCTTCTCTATCGGAGAGTATCTCATTTCTAATCCAATCAGCCTCCGACTGATATAATAAAGAGCATTCTCTTTATTTTCTTCATTGTGTTGTGCCAACAATACCCCAAGAGACTCTTCTAGCGTAGCTGTGTATAGAATGAAGGGCTTCCCAGGAGTAGGCATTGCAAAGATTAGTGGATTTAACATGTAGCTTTTAATACTATTGAAGCCTTCTTGGCACTCCTTATCCCATTTGAATGAAGCATCCTTCTTCATCAACCTTGTAAATGGTTGACAGGGTCCTGATAGATTTGATATGAATCGACGGATGAATGTGAGTTATCCTTATAAAGAATGAAGTTGACGCAGACTCTTCGGTGGAGGCATCTCCACAATTGCCTTGATTTTGGAAGGATCTATTTTAATACCTCTCTGATGTACAATATACCCAAGGAATTTTCCAGAGGATACCCCAAATATACATTTTAGAGGATTCATCTTGAGATCATATTTTCTGATTCTCTCCAGTACAATTCTCAAGTCTTCGAAATAGTTTTCACGATTCAAGCTTTTCACCACTAAATCGTCGACATAATATTCCACCTTTAGATGAATCAACTCATCAAAAATACGTATCATGGCTCTTTGGTATGTAGCTCTAGCATTTTTCAAGCCAAAAGGCATGACCGTGTAGTAATAGATGCCAATGGGTGTTCCGAACGATATATTTTTTTCATACTCAAGTGTCATTTTGATTTGTTGTATCTCGACGATCAGTCCATAAATGAGAACATGTCATAGTTAGAAGTGTTGTCCACCAATAGTTCTGATATTGGAAGCGAAAAGTCATCTTTTGGGCACGCCTTATTTAGGTCCCGGAAGTCAATGCAGAGATGAATTTAGCCATTCTTCTTCCTAAGTGGGACAATGTTTGCTATCCAATCTGTATACTTCTCTATCCCGATGAAGCCCGCTTCAGTTTCTTAGTTTCAATTACCTTTCTTCAATCTCCAATCTCATTCTAGAGCTTACTTAATGGGTGTTGCATCTGATTTAATAGCTAGTTTATGAACTAATACATCAGGGGATAAGCCTGGTATTTCAGAATATGTCCACACAAAGTAATCTCTGAATTCACAAAGTAGTATTTTTAGCTCTTCAACTTTCCCATAAGGCAGAAGAGCACTGATGAAAGTTGGATGAGGATCATCCTCAGCTCTTAGGTTGACTTCTATAAGTTCATCCATAGCAGCTATTTGTCCACCATCTTCAAGTTCTTCAGGTGCGGGCTTAGCTTCTACTTCTTTGTCATTTTTAAGAAGAATTTCATGGGAATCATCTTCTTCATCACTATGAGTCTCGATCTCAGCTTCTATTATATTATAACAGGCTCTATTTTGATGAAATTTGTGGACGAACCCAAGACCTTTAGTGATAAACTTATCACTTCTTCGCGATGCTTGAGGACTTCTTTGGCTCCACATCTTGTTAAAGATTTGAGTCATATGTTTAGTAGTTTCAATATGAACTCCAAGCTTATGCATCATTCTTCATAATGTGGATAATATATTGATATTCTTGTTATCTCATCTAATTTTCATGTTGAGCGTGCTCAAAAATTATGATCGAGACTCTTGATTTGTAAAATAGAATTTCTATTTTTACACTCTCACTCAACATACATAGAATGTTATCAATTCTTCAATATTATGAACCTCCTGAATGATTTCTTTGAAGCATGAGGGATGGGTATAATTTTGAGTGAGTCATCCGACTGCCAAGTGAGCTATCCTCCTTGATGCACCACCAACTCTAAGTCCATAAGTAGATTCAAAATCATAGTCCAATCGAATCACTTATTTCATACTCTTTTCTTGAGAGCTCATAAGTTCCCTTAGGTTTGACAGAATATCTTCTTCTTCTCAGGTCACTTCCCAAATGAGGAACTGATTTTCTTGACTTAGGTAAAAATCAAGTTTTAGGAGAGTTGACATTGTCTTCTTTCTTCCCTTGCTTCGCTTTCACTTTGTAAAATTACTTTTAGTTCTCAAGTGGATGCTACCGCTTCAAGAGGCTCACTTAGGCTCTTTGAGGATGAAGTACTTTGCATCTTCATAGATCTTATTTCATCGATGGAGAATGGTTGTAGGTTACCGAGAATTTTGAATTCTCCATCTTTAGATACTTCATACATCGATGCATAGTTTATGAGACCATGATACTCATGCACCGCCACCAAGAGAGCTCTAAATGATGTATCACATCGATTACATAAAACTTGGCATCCGATATAATCCATGAACTTGAGCGAGAATAAAAGAACCCAGTTTTCCTTTTCATTGAAACCATGAACCATCAACTTATCTCTCCCAAGATGTTGGATATCGTATAATCCTCTTAATACCTTTAGACTCATAAGATTGATAGAAGAACCTGGATCAATCAACATTCGTCTGATCGAGATGCCATCACTCTCTACAGTAACATAAAGAGGATGGTTATGATCTGTCATTCCCAACATAAGATCCTCTCCAGAAAATATGATTACTGGGAGACCTTGAGTTTGCAATGCTTCAGTCATGCATTTTTCAGCAAAGTAAGCTTCATAATTTTTTGAAACTTTGAGAGCTTGTATCAAAGTTTCTCGGAGATCTTTTGACATCAAGAGAGCCTCGTACATGCTTAATTATGTAGGGATCTTTCTCAGATGTGATAGAATATTATAATATATCTTCTCACTCGATTTAGGCTTTATCTTGGGATTTCTGGGAATGATATCTTCATTGACTTCAATTTGTTTACCTTTGTCTTTATTTGCATTTCCCTTCTTTGATGAAGGTGGTAAGACTTTACCACTTATCAACTGAACTTGAATCTCCTTATCTTACTCATATTCTTCTGAAGAGGTAGTTTCTTAAAATTTCCTTCTTATTCTAGAAGATTGGAAAAGGGCTAGACTCATTTTTCAACGTCATATGTTTCATACGTGATGATATTGATGAGTCTGACTCTTCTCCATCGGGAAAAGATAGATCTTCATCTGAACTGTTATTGTCTTGTTGAGTCATTAAATAAAATTCAGACATTAGCTCCTTAGGCTCTTCTTGCTTTCCTGATAAAAATTTTGACGGGTTGGTTGAGTTTGTCTGACTACCCTTGTCGCTTCGGAGTAATTAATGTTGAAGAATATCTTACATCACATAGATGATTCAACATGTCTCTACTGGACAAGATTCACCATTATTTTTTTCACATGATTCAACAATGCGAAGTTTAGGCATGAAGTCTGCAAGCTTAAATGGTTGTCTTGTCGGCTGATGATACTCCTCTAGATTGTTAATGATCTTTTGAGTTATAGTTCTCTTGATCTTCTTTTCTTAGCCTTCTTTGATTTATGAGGTCTAGCAGAACGCTTCTCATGTCGAAAGTAGCCTTATCAATACCGAGAAGCCCCAATACTTGGTTTAGGCATCTCTCTTAAGTCCAATATAGGTTCAACTGGTAATTTTCACTTAACATTAGGGATGTCTTTTAGCTGCTTCAGCATCTTCACGGTCTTTTTGGAGACTACTGTTTGTCATTCTTCCGTTTGAACTGATTTCTCCTTTTGTTTGTCTTTGCTGGATGACACTGAAGAGGACGTAATCATCCTTGTAGACTCACTTTTTAGGTTAACTAGAACACTATCGGATACTGTAAATTCACCTCATCGATACTTTCTTTCTAGCCAATTTTTGAAGACATAACAATCTTCAATAGGATGCCTGATCATCCGATGATAGAACGAGTTTGGATTATTGACTTGATCAGCTTCTTTAGGCCTTTTAATTTCTGGTAACTGTAGACCGGCTTTGACTGCTTGCCAAAATAATTTAGTCGCACTGTCCCTTCTAAAGGAATATTCTTTAGTCATTTTTTTCTTAAGAGATGGTCGTATTCGCTCATCATCTCTAGTTGCTTATTTCAGATGCTCCCCACCACTTGGAAAAGTCCGAGGTTTATCATTACCTCCTAATACCAATTTCGGTTGTGGATTAGAATAAACAGACTTTTTACCCTTATCATCATTGTACACTGACTGCTTTCTTTTATCCACGTTGTATATCGCTCGCTTTTCGCCATTTGAGCTATAGGAAGTGGAATGAATTTCATTTCTTCTTGAGTCTGAAGATTTGTTTCTCTTCGCTTTATGTGCATAGACTTCAGACTTAGGATGATTCAACTTTTTGAATTTAGCCACCCTATCGAGCAAGTCCTGGAATGTTGCAATCGATGTCATGCATAGAAATGGTGTCATTTTATCATCCATATTGCCCATTATCAATTGGATCGCATGTTCTTCTTCCAATTGTTGCTCGCACTTCATACTTAGGTTGCACCAACAACTTATGAATTTTGTCACTGACTCATCTTTCCTCCTTGCAACAGGCAAGGTCGATGATTTTCTGGTTGCAAACCTCTTCACAAATATGATCTCCAATTCAACAAATATTTTAACTGAATCACTTAAAAATTCTGCATACCATTCGAAAGCGGCTGAGGTTAGGCTACTAATGAATTGACGGAAAGCAGTGCATCGCTTCCTCTATGTTACTATAAGTAGCCTTAAATTGGGCCGATGTTGCTTTGGATTACCAAGCCCTGAAAGTATTAAATTTCGCGAGTAACCTTTGGGTATGATACTTGATCATATTCAATGGGTAAGGCGCACTTACTCACTTTTTTAGCTCTCAGGCTATGACTACCTTTATCTTATCATTAATTATCATTTCTAAGCTTGTTATCGTGTGTGTGCTAGCCGATTTTGAATTATCTGGAGAGGTGGGTTAACTTCCTCGCTTCATGCATGTAGCATGTAGGAGCCGAGGTACCATAAAGTGTGGTATAGGTTGTATTGTTACCTATTGGTTAAGACAAAATAAAATGCACTTGATGTGATATTCTTTTGCAACATCTCCATCATGATGTTCATTTGTACCATCATATCATTCATTTTGGTACCAAGTTGTGCAATCTCCTTGCCTTTGACCTTCATTTGACGCTGCATTTCTTTTTGCTCTCTAGCTAGAATCATGGCGTCAATCAGTACAGGCTCTTCTTCTTCTTCCATTTCTTGTTGTAGTTCTGTTCCTTGCTCATTTTCAGGAGAACTTGATTATCCTTCTCTTTGTGCATTTGTAGAGACAGGTATAAGGACGACGATGTCGATTATAAAAGCGTGTACCAGTCGATCATTTCCGGTTCAACCATATAGACAACTGACACCCATGATCTCTTTCTCATTCTTCTTCTTCTTCTTCATCTTGAAAGCTCAAGATCATCCTCTATTTGCTCAGTGAAGACTCTTCTTCATAAATGTCAAAATCAGTTCAGTTCTGATTGTCCCGATGGTGTGGGGAGTTCATCTATATCTCTGATCATATAGACAACTTCCACTTCCATAGTATCATCTTCATTATTTTCTTCTTGCACATGAATTTTTAATCGACGTTTCCAGTGGATCTCTAGTTCAATGTGCGGAATAAATACTTCTTCTATTGAAGGACTGCGATCAAAGTCAACCTTCTCTTGTGAGGGTGAACATGATCGATGATGGGATCCCCTAGAGGATTCTCCAGGGTGTCGATCATCATATCTTTCATCAGTGATATCCTTTCTTTTGGGTATCCACTTCTAATGAGTTGATTTTGAGGCAGATTTTTGAGTATATGTATCAGATGTCACACCTCTTCTATTACTCAAAGTTTTATTACGGGGCCTTGGCCTCCATATTTGCTTATCCTTTCGCTGGGATCTTTCGACAGCAGATTCTTGGACTCGAGATCTAAGTGTCACGCTCTGATGCTCACCCTATGAAGCGTACTGGGCTCGCTGGCTAGTTACTAGAAGAGATGACAACTTTCTTGGTGGAGCTTCAATATTTTCCATCACCACAGGCCTCTAAAATCTTCTTTTCATTAAGCTTTTGTCCTTGGTTACTTTGAGAACTTTATGTATCTTGGCAGACAGTGTTTCAGGCTGTCTCCTCTATGGTGGTGGAGCTTGACGTGATTGGTTCTTCCATAAAGACTGCTTTACTTCACCAGTAGAGCTATTCCTCTTTACCCACTTTAAGTTATCAAAGTTATTGGGTGGGGATACTGCTTTCTGAAGATCGCTTGTTCACTAGTCGCTCAAAGGGGATATGGGGCCTCAACTCGGCTTCTTCTCCTTCTTCTCGGTTAATTTTTTCCTCGATGAGGAAGCTTCATGATCATGCTTTCGCACAAAAGGTTCAGCATTGGCTAGAGGAATTAAAGATAGTTTATCCTGACGATTCTTTTCATCACGGAACTTCATTGACCTAGCCTTTGAAAACCGAAGTTCTCTTGGGAGAACTTGATACGGTTGGTCGTTGAATTGGTTACGACATGGCTAAGGAGCTTCAGAACTTGAGGCCTTCCAAAGATGGCCTTGGACAATGTACCATGCAGGTACTTCAAGAGTTGATATCGAGAAATTCAAGCTACCAAATTGAATGGTAGCCCCAAATCTCCGTGTTGATGATGTGCGTGATGCACCAAGACCTGAACTGAAAGAAGTGCTTTTTAGATCCATTCTGTAAAAGTGAAAGACGGGAATTAATAATTAGCAATTGTTATTTCACCCCATAATTTCAAGATGTAGAGGTATTGCAGAACAAATAATAGTGTAATAAAGATATATTTTACAGAATGATTCACTCTACATAGAGTCTCATATTGAATTTATTATACACTTAAATCATAATTTTTTTTATTTGAATTTTCAAAAATTTTATTGCTACTGTAGCACTTATATGACTAGCCAAAGATGGAAAGAGAATCATGTCCCCAACGAGTCAGAAAATCTCAAAATTTGCCACCCACCTCTCGAATTTATTGAATTGAAGAGAGAGTGATTTAAAGTATCGATGTAATTTTCAAGGCATGAGATAGTATAAGCACTACCCGAGATTTCTCCCTCATTTTGTGAGACTTTAGATTTGGTTCTAGGTTTCATAGCAAGCCTATAAGTTAATCTCCCCTGAGTGAGAGAGAACTTCGATTGGGTCATTAATGCATAACGTATAGTAGCAACATATGGAGTTTCAAAATTTAGATGATGAAATTCATCATTTCAGCTTAAAACGGATGGTTTGGGGAATGATGACGTGCCCGATCTAGATCTCATGATTCCGTCATCCCGAGTATCGCCCTCCTTTAATGTAGAGGAGAATGACCCAACCCGAAAGAATCCTCATCGCACATGAGTTATGTCGTCCAAGAAATCCTTGTAGACCTAGGGTGATGTTTGTCTAAGGAGATAAACTTAAGTCTACCTTAGCTGATAAAGGGTTATTTTCTATCAAGTATACCATATGATTCACAACTCAACCATTGATGAGCATACGGGCTACGGTCGTGATCGTAATATAATGGAGCATGACTAGCCAAACCACCTGATCAGAGAACTCTAATCGTAACTATTTCATCTGTGGAGCCTATTGCCAAAATGGGGAACACGGGCCACGCCATCGATAAGAGATTGATTGATAACATACAGAACACTTTATTTAACATTTACTCCTTTAAGAGCTAGAGTTTTCTTAATTTGTCACCCCCAACAAATAATTGCGGAAGGTGAATAGATTGAGTTTGTTTTAAGCTTTTAAGGATTGGATTCCATTTAAGCGGTTTGAGATTGTTACTTAATTTGATTTGAAAAATTGATTAATTTGAATATGTTTAAGAGCTTTAGATCCCAAACGATTTAGTGCTAAGAGATTAGATCTCACCGACAGAATCAATTTCTATATTTCACCGATTTGAAACTCTATTAAAGGTTTTAAGTTTTGTTAACGACACCCTAAGACTAAACGGGAAACAACCCGAACATCCTGACACTTGAATTTAAGCATTCAAAGATGTGTCCCATGTGTATTTAAGAATTTATGCTTTTATTTCGAAGTTATGAGATTGATTTTAGATTTTTTCTTTAATTCCAACTTTAGTATTTTTGACATTAAAATTTGTACTTGAAATCTCTATGTCCGAGCACATGCAGGTATTGATAACTTAGCTAATTTATCTAATTAATGAAATCATTGATTTTGAAAATCATAATTAGAATAAAATTCCTTAATTTTTGATCGAAGGAAGCCCTATGATTTTTTGTAGATTTTGATTTAATAACGTCTTTTGTCTGCTTGTACGACAAGCTGCAGATCCGGTGGCAAAGAAGGCATTTTGATTTAAATTGTACTTTAACTCATTACTTGCACTTAGTTTACTTGTTGAGTTTTTATAATTCTCTCAACTTGATTATATTCAATTTACATCACTTTTGATAAGTTATGCCTATTTCAGTGCTTATTGCTTTAGCCCTACTCATGCTTATTAGCTAGGATAGTAATCACCTCCATATTCGTACAAGAGTTATTAAACCCAATTTGGATTCATCCTTAAATTTTAAGTTTATTGCAAATTTGTTATAAGTTTAGTATTAGTCCTTCCCAAATTCCAATTAAAGCTTGTTTAATTTTGAAGAATTTGTAAGGAAAGAGAACTCACTTTATTGCTTTAATTTAAGTCGTAGAGAATTACAATTAAAGTGTGTGAGTTTAATATTAGCCTCCCAAAGAGAGTTTAATATTAGCCTCCCCAAATTTTACTTACATTTTAAATGAGTGTTCTATTCATTCGAATCTTTCCAAAATTTTCTTTAAAGGCTCTCCCCCTATTTCTATTTGATTTAACATTTATCTTCATATTTATCGTATATTCTTTACTTTGACTTAAATTTAGGTAATTCCCATTTGAATTTGTTTAAGTCCTGAATTTTAGTCTAAATTTGGTCCCTACATCATCCCCAGATAGAGGGGATGTTTTTTTTGGCTTACTCAGATGCTCTGAGATACTAATGGTCTGACACCAAAACCGATTCATCTCATCGCCTCTTGAGCACGAGGCCATCGACTTGAAAAAAATATACATGAATATATATTCATCCCCTTTTTTCTAAGTCTAAATTAGAAAAATTTCACAAGATTTCCCAGGAGAGTGACATCTAATGAGTTTTACCCAGACGCCTAATTGAAAGCAAGGAGTCTTGGACGCCAAATCGATTTTATCTGCCTCGCTTGAGCACGACGAGCTCTTTAAACCCGCAGGAAACACGAGCGTATATATATATCCATTCACGATCTCACATATTTTGACTCATTTTTTGGCGCCAGAATGCCGACAAGATAACAAGATTGAGTAGAGAGAATCTAAAGAAAGGTCAACGCAAATCGAAAGAATTCGCTTTGATTTTCTTCCCCGACGATAAAATGAACGGGTTTCAATGCGAATGCGAACGAAGAATTTGTCTCGACGACTTCTTTCAAATGATATAAAAATTGGTGACAAAGTGTGAGCGTGATGCGAAAATGAAAATTCATCTTTGACGTTTTCTCCCGATACGGAAGCAAAATTGTATGAGTTATGGGCTGTGAGAAGGAGGTTGTGGGCTGCGGGAAGGAGGTTGCAGGCTGCGGGATGGCGGCGGGCTAGCAGGCCATGGGATGCAGCGGAAAGGCTTTCAGGTCGTGGGTTGTGGGATTCAGCAGACCGGAAGGCGGGTCACGGGACGGGCTGCGGAATTGGGTTGGCGGAGCGGGGCAGGTCGAACAGCGCAGTCCGTGCAACGGGTTTGCGGGACTATGCATCGGAGATGGGTTGGCGGAGCGGGCTGCGGAAGCGGGTCAGAGCGGAGTGGGGCGTGGGCTGGCGGGCCGTGCGGAGGCAGGGGCGCGTGCGGGCTGGAGTGGATTGGAGCGTGGGCTAGCGGGCCGTTCGGAGCGGGCGGGCCGGAGCGGAGCGGGCGGGACGGCGGGCTGGCGCTTGCGGCGGAACGGGACGGCGGGTTCGGGTCGGCGGACTCATGCCAGCGCGGGCTCCGGGTTCCGGTCAGCGGAGTACGACAGCGGGCCGCAGATGCGGGTCAGACCTGGCTTGTAGCAGCGGGCCGGAACGGCAGCTGCGGAGTTGTGCTGGAGCACGGGACGCACGATTGCACCAGAGCGGCGAACAACATAGCGCCGGAGGAGGTTGAGAGGGAGAGGAAAATTACCTGTGTAGAAGGATTTTGAACGTGAATACAGGAAAGGAGTTGGAACGTGGAATGGAGAGGAGAGAGAATCGTTCCCTTTTCCTTTTCTTGCAGCTGATTAGAAAACTGATAAAATAAAATGAGGCGAACGGTTAAGCATGGGTTAGAGGAATTTAGAGATTTTAGATTAATTTTAAATTAAATAATGATCTTTAAATTGAGTTTTATATCGACAATTAGATAATCAGATATATATATATATATATATATATATATATATATATATATATATATATATATATATATATATATATATATATATATATATATATATCAATCTAAAATTATTCACGTTCAACACAATAATAGATTGTCCGGTTTCACATCTGACGCCATGTCGAGTCAAATTGAGTCCATTTCAGCTCAAAATGCACGTCGTCACTTTCAACCGCTCGATTTTTGCGCAGACTCATCCAAATTGAGTGTGAACATTCTTACTTGATAGATTTCGACGTTTTGAAGTCAATGACGCAATCAATTTTGTGAACAGAAGTCGTTGATCCTCGTTAAGCTTCCCGACTCGACATATGTGCACGCATCGACGACTCGAAGGCTTGACGTTGATCATAAAGTCAACAATATTTATATTCTAACCAATTTCAACATTCTGAACGCGATGGCGAAGTTCATTCGTCAATCGAGGTCATTTGAGTTGATTTTGGTGACGTCTAGTGCGTTTCAGCCTCGATTTGCGTGTTGTCATTTCAAATCATTTGACATTTGTATAGACTCATCTGAATTGAGTGCAGACAGTCTCATTTGATATATTTTGACATTTTGAAGCTAACGACACAATCAATTTGAGCTGCCGGGGTAGGCCTCCCGACTTCAATAAGCAAGTATGACGACCGGCTGATCGGTTGATCATTAAGTTATGCAATATTTATATCCAACCAATTTCAACGCTCAACGCGATGGCAAGTGTTCATCGATCGGGTCGTTTCGACCGCTTTCATGACGCCCGCTTTTTCACCAATTATGCGTCATTTCAAATCATTCGACATTTGCATGTGACGTCTAATTGAGCGACGCCTCATTTGATGATTTGACGTTTGCCAACGAGGTCGTTGACTTACGCCATCATCTCCTAACCGAGCAATGTCGACGACTCGAGCACTTGATCAATTGATCAAGTTGTGTAATATTTATATCGCCTATTCAATGTCAACGCCGACCAAGAAAGTTCGCTCATCGATCGAAGGTCATTTCGATCATTTTAAGAGACGTCTAGTGCATTTTAGCCTCGATTTGCGTGTTGCCACTGCTGATTATTCAATATTTGTACAGACTCGTCCGAATTAAGTGTGAACCATCTCATTTGATAGTTTTTGATGTTTTGAACCTAATAGAGCAATTAATTTCATGAACGGAGGTCGTTTGGTCATCGTCGTAGCTTCCCGACTCCGATATATGTGTCAACACATTGATAGCTCGAGCTCTTAATCAATTATTCGTTAGATTTTGTAATATTTATATTCTGATCAATTTCGACGTTCTGAACGCGAAGGCGAAGTCTGTTCGTCGATAAGAGGTCATTTCGACCATTTTCAATGACGTACAATGCATTTTGAGCCCTGACTTGTGCACTATCACCTCCGAAATCCATCAAATTCAACTTGCGGGTTTGTCTTGATTTATGACTTATATAAGGAGGTCAATAATAAGGTCAGACTCAACAAGCCCAAATATGGCCGAGTCGCTGACAGATCTGCTTACTCAATACGCCACAAAGGTCGTAGTAAGGGATCCCCCTACTTTGTTAGTTCAAAGACAAGAGCATCCAAATCTCTAAATTCATCCAACTTGGTGAGTTCAAGTGGTCCAGATTGGGAGATCATCCCTAATGGTTGTAAAATCATTCCCCAAAATTCAACAAAATGGCCCTCACTTGAGAAGGCACTAAGTCGAGTTTGGTATCAATATCAAATGAGAAATGTCAACTTCTTCAACAAGTCTGTTAAAGCAAAAAGCAAATACCGAAGGAAATTCTTCTTCAGCAAGTCCAAACAAGTAAAAAGCAAATGATCGAAGAAGTCATCCCAATGTTCATACAAAGCCAAAGGCTGAACTGAAGGAGTTATGTCATCAACATGTCCGTTACGCGTAAAGCATAAGACTGATGACACTTCGCCATTGACCCAACACAAGCTCAGGCTAGTCATCCAGATATCCTTCTATAAGCTCAAGTAAAGGAGTAAGGTAATTTCAGATCACGACAAGTCTTCAAGACAATTTAGATTTTTCTCCATCAAATTCATCAAGTCATGAAGCCGATAAGGAAATACAAGATATGAATCTCAGATGAAGTCTTCAACAAGTCCCCAAACACTGCATGGACCAAGATGTTTTCATCTCACAAACAAGTCATCAATTTCATCAAGTCTACTAAGGCATAAAACTGTGACAGAGCAAAATACAAATTTTAAATTTGAGATGGAATCTTTAACAAGTCCACAATGCACAAAGTACAGGATAGAAGATGTTCTCATCTCGCCAACAAGTCATCAAATCCATCAAGTCCATTAATGCACGAAGCCATGATAGAGAAAAATATAAATTTCAAACTCTCAAGAGGAAGTCTTCAACAAGTCCGAAAGCACAAAGAATATGACCAAAGACATTCTAAATTCTCTCAACAAGCATTTCAAAGCTATTAGATAGAGGTTTTATATATTTATCTGATATTGTGCTTTATGCCAAGATCCTTAGATAAATACATATTATGATTGAAAATTCATATCATATTTATTTTGCGAAAGGAAATCAAGCTTTGTAATATATTTCTGAACTAATCTACAATCCCCTTGTTAGACAGGAGCTTTTTATTATGGTCAAGATTGTTCAACCCTCTCCTGTGAAATATGGGTCTTCTTGTATATACATTCAAGTTGATATCGATCTTTATGCCGAGATCCCTGAATATATCTATAGCTATTATTGTTAAAGTTGCAGGCCTTACAAGAATAAAAAAGAATCTGCTTTCATGCACGAAAAGACAATCTTAAATATCAAAAATTTTGTCTTCCAAGATTCGTCAAGTTCCTATGATCAAGTGAAAAGAACTCTCAATATCGGAAGCTTCAATCAACTAAGTTGAAAAAATATCAACCTCTACATATTCAAGTCTAGGACACGGACGGGTTCTAAAGGTCAGACTCAACAAGCCCACAAATAGTTGAGTTGCTGACGCTCTCCTCACTTAACAAGCTGCAAGAAAAGGCTGCAGTGAAAGAGTCCCCGTTCGTTAGTCTGATGACCAAACCACCAAGCCATCACAGCTTAAGTCGAAGACTAGAGTAGGTTCTAAAGGTCGGACTCAACAAGCCTACAAACGGCCGAGTTCCTGATGCTCTCCTCACTCAACAAACCGCAAGAAAATGTCGTAGTGAAAGAGCCCCTGCTCGTCAGTCCAATGGCGATAGCTATTCAATCCCAAACCAAATCCAGCTCAGTGATCACAAGCAACCAAAATCTAGGATATCTTTCTTCCTGATCGATAGACCAAGACAATCTAAAGAAACGCTCAATTCAGGGCTACCTCAAATCAATCTATATATTACTTGTAAGGTGATATTTCAATCTATTCTCAAGTGATCTTATGAAGCTCAAAGCACAATTCAAAGTCAATCTCCTCATCAAGTTCACAAAGCGCCATCGAGAGGAAGCAATCAGAAGTTCAAACAAAGCCGACGAATCTGTAAATTTCATAATTATTCACCATAAAGCACACGCTAGACTAATAACTCAATATTATATAAGCTAAGGGGTCATCTCAGATGTATTCAACGAATCCATCAAAGCAAGAAGCAGGTTCATGGAGTACACACCGACAAGTCAATAGGGACAAATAAGGTCAATCCTTCATCAAGTCCGCTGCTTAAAGCTGACAAAAGGAATTTCAAATCCACCAAACACGGATAAACCAATTCTAGGAATCATTCATTAAAATAAATAAACTAATTCCTCCATCAAACCCAACCAAGCACAAATTAGGATTAGTAAACTCAAATTTGAATGACATAAAATAAAGAGATCTTCAACAAAGCCATGGAAGTAGATAGATATGGTGTAAGAATTCTTATCTATCCGACAAGTCGATTATGACAAATTGGTCAATCCCGTCATTTAGCATGTCCTAAATAAGGCATCATACTAATGACAAATCCTATCAAAGCTCCGTAAGCTATCGTAATCGAAGTTGAAATGATACAAGTTCTATGGCCAGCCCAAAGGGTCAACCAGTTTTCAACAAACGTGACTCGCTCCATGCACGAATCACATTTATTAGAGGGTATTTGTTGACCTCCACATATGTGTCATAAGTCAAGTCAAGTCCACAAGTTAAATTCGACGGACTTCGGAGGTGACAATACGCAAATTGAGGCTCAAAATGTACTGGATGTCATTGAAAATGATCGAAACGACCTTCGATCAACGAAGCACTTTTCGCCGTGTTGAACATTGAAATTGATCAAATATAAATATTGCAAATTCTAACGAGAATCGACAAGCCGAGCTATCAATGTGTCAACGCACATATCGAATTCGGGAAGCTACGATGATGCCCAAACCACCTCTGTTCGCAAAATTGATCACCCGTTAACATCAAAATGTCGAAACCTATTAAATAAGATTGTCCGCGCTCAATTCAAACGAGTCTGCGCGAATATCTAGTAGTCGGAAGCGATAACACACATTTTTAATTGAAAGTAACCTAATTCGGCCGAACAAATGCCGATTTCCAATTGAAACGACTACATGTTCGGAACGCGAAATTACCTAAAATAGACATCCAATTTGATTAAAATTATCGCTTAAAATTTTGTCAAAATTGTCACAAATTTCAAGAAAAAATCAATCTAATCATTTCTAATTGAGTCTAATCAACTTCTTGAAACTTATAACCGCCCTCATCCACAATTAGCCAACCATGACAGCCAATTGGAAGCTACCATGGATGGCTCTCCCATGTGCAGCCGAACCCTCCTCTATTTCCCGCTCTTCTCCTTTTCGCGATTAAAAATTCTTTCTCTCTTCGCCGAAGAAAAGAGCTCCCTATCCGGTCATCACACACACGCTGGCCGAACAGAAAATCCGAAGCCCATCACTTGTTCCCCTGCTATCCCGTCTCAATTGAAGCCTTCCATTCACTCCAAATTCCTGTCCTCCTGCTCGAAGCACTATTGAATAGTTTTGTAGGTTGCAATTGGAGCGGAGGCAATGACGGACGGGATTCACAGTTCCGAAGAAGAAGGCGACCTCCGAAGCTCCGTCTTTCTTCCCCTCCTACTCTGTTCCCATTAGTAAATCTGGATTTAACCTTGTGTGACTTTAGCAGATAACACAACCAATGGATTTAACTGTTCAAGAATATTGTTTGGTTGCATTTAAGTTAAATCTGGCTTAAATCCTGCATCTTCGCCTCTTCTCCTATTATCCCTCTCGGCGACCAGCAGCACAACCCGACAAGCAACAAGCCAAGTTCTTCCTCTGGCGGCCTGCGCTTCAGCTTCTATCTAGTGAATCGCTCGGAACACCTTTCTCACAGATTCTACTCTGCCTGTTGAAAGGGAACGGATGCTTAATGCATTGAAAGGCAAAGAAAGAGGCCAAAAAGAAAGAAAAAGGGCCACTTTCTTCTATTTGCTGACGTATCATAAGAGCTTTTGATGTGATCCCTCCGTCAACTTTAAGTTTTTGATGCTTGATTTCTATTCTACCAAAGTACATCTCAGTGCTCATCAAATATCACGTGATCACTCCGTTACTAGTTCTATTTTTGGCGAAGAGTTATCAAAGTTCTTTGTTGTCGATCTGTAACTTCACCATATACTTTGTCTTGTTCGCTTGGAGGGTTTTCATTTGTGCACTTCACCAAGTTCCATTTTTGATGCTTTATTTCCAACCCGGAGGAATACTTATTGAATTTAATTGATATGCTATCATTTGCCCAGTTCCATGAGAACATTGATTAGTCTTCTAATCTTTTGCTCGTTTTACTTACAACTCAGATTTTGATGCTCTAGTTCTCAATGTCCTCTTTTGAACCTTGAAGTTTCTTCAAAATTGAGACCATTCTTGCAAGATCAGTTGAGCCGCACAACATCTGGAATACTGCAAACATGTATAAAATCAAATTATGAAACAAACTCTCTTCTTTTGCTGAAAGTAAGATCTTATTGATTCTATTAGCTGGAAGGATTGGAATGAAGGAGCGATTGGTCCTAATTCATTTTGGAATGGAATGAAAGACCTGCGAGGGTGTGATGGATGATGGAGAAGTAGACTATCCAAGTTATCCTCTTTTATCAAATCCCGACTTATTATGCTGTGGAAACATCAATGAGCTGTTGAGAAGTGCGAGGACATGTGCACATACCTACACTTGCAACCCCCCAAGGCATTTGAAGACCCCTCTGTGCTCAAAAGCATGGTGGGTTTGAAAACAACGACCGCATGAGTATAAGCCCACCGGCCGCTTAGAAGAGCGTGGGTCAAAGCCCCCGACGACTCTATGCGGGAAGACGTCGAGGTCAAAAATTGTGACAGAGGACTTAATTAATTTAATACAAAATGAACTCTAAGCTCAAAATTAAAATCTGAATTGAAATTGCAGGTGTTTGAAGATCTCATTATGCTCAGTAGAACTGATGTATTTGAAGATCCCCTTTATGCTCAGAAGAGCATGGCAGGATTGAAGACTACACGCAGTTGTAAGACATCGACCGAAGAAGCGACAGTAGGTCAAATCGGTCACGCATCTAGCGACGAATTTGTCAAATTTGGATTGACACAAAACTTAAATATGATTAAATAAGAGTATTAATAAGCTTAAATTAAACTTAAATGAAAAATGATGAATCGAAGCCAAACCTACTTACAAAAAAAAAATTCTAAAGGTTTTTAAATAAGAATGAGTCTATAAACTTCTTAGCGATCATGAGCTAAGTTTCATTGAAATTTAGAGAACTCAATGAGCTATGAACTAAATGCAAACAAATGAATATTAATATAAATAATTGAATAAGATTTAAAAAAATTCTAACGCCATCGAATATGCAACTCATCTATGCTAGCAGACAGAAGGCATTAAATTCAGTTCTAAATACATCTCACATGTTTCATAAGAAATTTATTAAATTCCACTTGGATATATATATTTTTAACTCATATAAATGTCCAAATGAATTTAACTTAATATGCATGTATCATAAGATAAACTTCTAATTGAATTCAAGTGTTTCAAAATTCATATCAAATCATTAGTAGCAAAATACACTAAATTATTTGAGAGTTTATATGAACACTTGAATTGAAGTACCCACATGGGCCCCAACTCTATGTTGAATGCTTAAACTTAGTGCCTGAGGATGCTGCGCGGGTTGATTCTCGGTTGGGTCTTAGGACCGGATACGGGTTAACAAAATTTAAAAATCTAATGATGTTATTATAATATCTTCAACCTAATAAAACATCTGAGAAGCTGATTCTGTCATATGACAGCAGATCTGATCTTCTATTATTAAATTAATATAGTCGATAAGATTTGAAACAACGGAACAATAAACCACCCTGATAATGGCTGTGTTGAATGAAGATTTCAACCGGAGGGGATACTTTCCATAAAAATGTGCTTCCAACCTCAAATTGAATTAATCAAACTCAAGTATAAATGCAAATATAAAATCAAATAAATCACCAAATTATAAATGCTTAAATGAAATTTAATTTTTAAAGAACTTAAAGCTAAAAAATCCAATTCACCATCCACAATTGTTTGTCTAAGGTGACAAATTTAGAAAACCCTAGCTCACAAAGGCGCCAAAGTCAAATCAAGTATACAACTATGGTTGCTCTCAAACAGTCTCATGCCAGCAAGGATGTGGCCCGTATTATCTGACGGCTGGCGTAGACTCCACATGATCTGATTACGACGAGTCCTCGACGTGGTGTAGCCAAATGATCCCACTATATCACGCCATTGTAGCCCTTATGCTCAATGGCTCGTCTTTTGAGTTGTGAATCATGGGTATACGCAAAAAAATTCTCTACTAAGGTAGACTTAAGCTTGTCTCCTCTGACAAACACCACCCTGCCTACAAGGATTTTTTTGGATGACGTAACACATGTGTTCCGATAAGGATCCTTCGCCGCCGGGTCACCACCTCCTCCCCAAGTAGACTAGGGACCACGACAACTTCGGGATGACAACAATGGGATCTAGATTAAAGGCGCCATCATTGTTCCCCAACCATCTAAGTTAAATATAATGAATTTCATAAATCAATTCTAAAACTCGCCGCTATTATACGCTACGCAGCGACCTAACAACCATTTAATCGAAAGTTCTCTCTCGACGAGAGGGTAATTAATTATAGGTGCTTGCGCCTATAGGAAACTTAGAACCAGATCTAAAGTCCTCACAAAAAGAGGGTAAAATCACTGGGTAGTGTCTTATCTACTATTTCATCTGTCTTCTGAAAGTTTCACTGACGCATAAATCATCACTCTTTTCATTGAGAGGTCAGTGGTGAATTTTCAGAGCCCATAGTGAAGCTTGATTGTGTTGATCAATTAGAATGTATTGTTGACTCAGATCTTATTTTCGACAATTAAACTTGGTCATGAGCTCGCTGGGGGTTGCAGGGGGCAACATCCAACATCTC
Organism: Cymbidium sinense; assembly: GCA_021442155.1. Taxonomy (NCBI): domain Eukaryota; kingdom Viridiplantae; phylum Streptophyta; class Magnoliopsida; order Asparagales; family Orchidaceae; genus Cymbidium; species Cymbidium sinense. The sequence goes on from CM038220.1 coordinate 86,413,748, forward strand.
GGTGCTGCAACTTGGATATAATTGGATCAATGATAGAAAAGGTAGCGCATCGGCGCCAAAAGGATTGCTCCACGGCATTGGGATTTGTGGGTTTGCACCAGCCAGAGAGAAAGAATCTAGTGCTTCGGTGCTGTAGGAGGCAATGCAATGGCATAAGAACCCAGGCACCAGTCTTAAGACAGAAAGGCCAGTGCCTTGATGTTGCAGGAGTAGTGCTGCAACGTGCTAACCAGTATAGAAAAGCTTGAAGAACAGTGGCGCTAATGCCTAGGCACTAGGATCATGGCACAACGATGTTACTTATAGCAATTTTCTGTGGGTTTTTCTGACTTTTTCTCTATTTTCTTATGTGTGAGAGTAAAGTGAAGTGTCATAGTGTGTCTGAAGGAGTAAATTGAGTGAAGTTTGATTTATACAATTATCCCTAATTTTTCTTCATAGTGGATTTCTTAGTGGTATTGCTCTGTGATTTTTTCCCGTTCTCAAGATTTTTAGATAAAATTTGGTGTTTTTTCTATGCTCTTGTATTTCTCTACTCTATTTGTTATGTGCATGCTCTTGATCTCTCAAATTGATTTTCACATTTAATCCATATTCTCCGAACAATCTCAATTGAGATTGATCATAAAACCAAACTACCCATTATAGTACGAATACGAGTACACCCTCTTCATCAATTTCTTCCTTACATCGAATAACAAAATCTTCAGATTTATAGTTTATGCAAATGTCAGCAGCTAAATGCTTGTAGACAGCAGTTCCTTCTCACTTCATGGAAATCATTTTTGAAAATGCTGGATACGTAATTTCTCATGAAAGCTTCAAAATCTTAAGGGTCCTAGCTGCTAAGAAGAACTCTTACCTGCTGGAACAAACAGTCGTATTCCATAGTATTTAACAACTTGAACGGCCAATGTGCCGATGGCACTAGATCCCCCATGAATCTGCAACTTAAAGGAGCTTATCCTCTAGCATTGAAATGAATAAAATATCTCTTTCACAAGCAATAGCTGTAGAATTGCATAATAAGTATATAAAAGAAAATCAATATTAAGAGACTGCAAGTATCCACCAGTGACCAGGAATCACTAATCTTAACTTTTTGTGTTGCAAAGTGGGTTTATTTCATAAAACAAGCTCCATGTATATTTACAGATGTAATAAAAAATTAATTTTATTTTGATCATTTTCAATTATTAAATATGATGCAAACACATTTGTTCAATTTGATTTAGATTGTCAGGGAATATTTGGCAATTAAACTTTATAAATATTAATTATAAATATAATTTAAATTTAAATTTTCATAATTTATATTTTATCAAATAATTTATACTTATTTTAGTTCGTAATATTTTAAAAACTATTAATGATTAAAATTTTAAAGTTATCTTTACAACTTAGCTACTTATCATTTTTCGTAAATTTCTACTCATTATCACTGTTTATAAATAATATATTGATATTTTATTCATTTTTTTGCATCATTAAATATCAATATGTTTGTGCTTAAAATAATAAATTTTTTGACTTATTTAATATTTATATAATTTATATGATTATTATATATTATTAAAATTATAAGTTTATAGTATTATATCAAATATATATTCATGTTTTATATTTTTAAAAAATTGACAACTGACGTGTTGTATTTGTACGTTGTAAATGACTTAAAATTTCCTTCTTTTCTTCAGTTATGTTAAAATCAACAAAACTACGTTAAATCGAAGCAATCTGATCCACGTTATAATATTCTAGATTCTTCCTTGAACTAAAAATCAGACTAAAAATAAAATTAATTTCAAATGGCCTTTAAGTTGTTGCACTGTTGATCTAACCATGCCCATCCTAGGCTTGTCTCGATTCCAAATTTGTGTCAAATTGAAAATAAAACCAACACAAGTCAATCTTTCATAATAATGTTAGATCCACCAACAATAATAAAGACAACTAAACGAGAAAATAAAATACAATTTATAATTTTTTTTATTAAATATAATTTCATGTATAACACATTTCATCTATATATCTATAATTTTGAGTCTGGCTTTGAGCCTACTTATTTATAATTAATCTTACGCCCTGCTAAAATATCAATAAAATCAATAATATATATAAATAGAGAGAGAGAGAGAGATTAAGAGCACAAATCTTTTGCAGACATTAAAGCTTAAAAGAGCTCCAGAACATACCTAAGTAAGAAGAAATAGGTCCCGAGTTCTTCGACAGTACTGATCTTTCTTTTGTTTCACCTTCTGAATCGGCACGAACGGGAAACTGTACAAGGCAGGCAGAAACAAAGGGTCAAGAGATAAGTTAGGAAGAAAATGGAAGAAGACAAAAAAAGAAAATCAATTAGCTTTGAGAAATGGAGCTTTCTGATTAAGTTAAAGAGCTTCACGATGCTGCAGCTCTCACACCGGAAGCAGTGTTGGAGATAAAGCAGACGAAATCGGTTAAGTAACAGAAAACAAATAAATAATAGAGATATTCATTAGTGGTAAATCTTTTCAAGTTGCCAACCTAACATCCCTCTTTACGCAGAAGGAGAGTGTCTGATAAAGCAGGCTCTGAATGAGAATAGCATCAGTGACTAGTGACGATAAACAAAACAGGAAAAGGGCACAGTTTGGCTTCTAGTAGGATTTAGTAAATTTTGAAAATTGTGATTTAGTAAATTTTAACAAGATTAAAACATAAAAAAATATTGTTTAAATGATAATGTTAAACGTAATTAAACAATGATAAATTGATTGGTAACTTTTTATGATATAATATTTGTTAGAGGATAAATTCTTAAAGCCTTCTGAATAATGTGTGGTTGAGGTTCTGACTAATTAGGAGTGTTAAATTTAGTTTAATAAGTTAGGTTAGGGTCGAACATGAATTTGATCTAATCTAAGGAGTTCTGATTTGGAATCTGATAAAAGGATTACTTTACGTTATTTAGTTGAGAGTTTTATAAATTCACGACTTTTATTTTTTCTGTTTTAAAAAAAAAATAATGTAAAATAATGAAGGTTTGATGTCCGATGACACGACGACGATGGCGGCAAATGGCAGGTGGTGACCGGGAAGAGGCTCTATTATGGATCCCTTCAAGCTGCTATCAGAAAGACGTGGAAGTTTAAAGAAAACCTAGACCTTCTCACGTTAGAAGGGGACTTCTTCCTTTTCAAATTCTCCTACCAGGAGGACTACAACCTAGTTTGGGATAACGGTCCATGCTTTCTGAACGATCATACTTTTATCTTTCAAAAATGGGCTTGAGATTTCAGGCCAACGAAGGAACTTATTTCTGAGCTCCCTCTGTGGATTAAACTCCCCAATTTCCCCCTTTACTGCTGGAATGAATCGGGCTTCTCGCAGATTGCCAGTAAAATAGGTACCGGCCGTTGATAATCTTACACCAAGGCTAGAATTACCTTTGCTGATCCCCCAAATTAACACATCCTCCCCTTTACCGGATTCTATACCTATTAATCTCAATGGTATGAAATTTCAGCATGAAGTAGTATATGATTGGAAGCCTTCGGTTTGCCCCAAATGTAATACCTTTTCGCATGACAAAATCTCCTGCCCACATAATTCTACACCTCATATCCAGATGTGTGGAAGAAGTCGTAGCTGCCCTCTAGTCAGGGGACCAAACACATCCAAACAAGCTACCTCCTCACTCCGAGTTGTGGATCCTGCCTCTTCTATTGAGACTCAGCCTACAACTTGAGCAGAGGACTCATCTCCTCGTCTCCTGCTATTGCAGATCTTAATCATCCACCCATTCTGTCCCCTACTTTGGAGGAGCGCATCCCATCCTCTAGCTCTGAAAGGAAGAATTAAACACGACAACAACCACATGAGTCACCACTGGGATCGTGAACCTCCCCTCTAGACTCAAATGCCAGAAAGCTCAAGGAAAAGTACTCAATACACCGAGAAACACCATTCAGGATGGAGGGAATTCCAAGTCCTCATCCAATCAATCCCCATTTGCTCTCAAGGGCAATAAGAAAAAGGGCAAGAAGCTTGCTTCTTCTTCTTCTTCTCAATGAACCTCTCATCGCTGGGATGTTAGAATATTAGGAGACTCATGGCGAAAAGTAGAAAGCTTGATTGCCAGAGGATCATTAAAAACTTCCAAGTTGATTTGTTTTATCTTCTTAAAACTAAGATAAACGTCTCCCTTGATGACTCCCTTCTATCCTTCCACAAGCTCAAACTTTTTCCAGCTGAGAAAAGTGTTTCCAACTTCAGTTATGCTTCAGGGGGTCGCATGTGGATCAAATGGAATTCAAATAGAATCTCCTTTGTCCCTCTAGTTCAGACTCCTCAATCATTCATGGCATTGTAACAATTATTGGTGTCAAGCCTTTTTTCCCATCCTATATTTATGCTGAAAATAGTTCCCAAGATAGAATCCCCTTATGGACCTCTCTGAGGGAAATTATGAACTCCATGCACGATCCCTGGATTATGATGGGGGACTTCAACTGCATTCTGTCCAATAAAGAAAAAAGGGGTGGAAACCCTCCATCCCCAAATAACTCCTTGGCTTTTCAGGAGTGTATCAATGACTGCGAATTGCTTGAACTGTCTAGCACTGACCTTTACTTCACTTGGTCAAACCAACAAATCTCTAATCCCATCTTCTCCGGGCTAGATCGTGTGCTCTATAATCCTCTTTGGCTTGAACTCTTCCCAAACTCTTTTTACAGAGTTCCCCCTCCCCTCACAATAGACCACTTTCTGCTTATCACAATCCTTAATAACTCTTCAAATTCCTCTCACCGCTTCATGTTCAGAAACCACTGGGCTTTGGCCCCTGACTTTCAGAAGGTTATCGAAAAAGCATGACATTATTACATTAGAGGTGACCCTCTCTTTGTCCTCTCTAAAAAGTTAAATTTCATTAAGGCTGCCTTCAAACATAGGAGATGAGAGTCTTTACCTATTAAATAGCAGGTGGACCAACTCAGGAAAGATCAAGAAGAGATCTTGTTGAAGATCGAAAGAGATCCTGACAACCCTCTTTTGGTGCTTGATGCTAAGGATATCAATGCCAAATACTTAGAACTAGTCCTTAAAGCAAGCATTTGGGCTAAGCAGAGGGCCAAAGCTCACTGGCTTACCCACTCTGATGATGACTTGAAATTTTTTCATAATTCTCTACAAGAAAGGAATAACTCTAATGTGATCAAAGAATTGCAGACTGAAAATGGGCTTGCTGTGAATCCTGACTCTATGGCTGAGGCTATTTGCAGTTATTACTCCTCCCTCTTCAATAAGGACAACAATTATTCTCTTCCTCAGCATGACATCCCAAGTGGAAACCATCTTCCTCTTGGCTCGGTGGCTGCACTTGTTGAGGATGTTAGTGACCAAGAAATCATCTCCGCCCTTTATAGCATTAATGAAAACAAGTCACCTGGGTCTGATGGATTCAATTAAAAACTCTTTACTTTGATTTGGGAAGTCACTGAGACTCAGTTTTTTTTCGTGGCTCACCACTTCTTTAAGACTCAAAGGCTTCCTAATCTATTTAAGCATAGCTTGATTACCCTTATTCCTAAGGTAAAACACTCCAATTCCCTATTTGATTTTTGGCCCATCTCCCTTTGCAATACCTTTTATAAGGTGGTTGCCAAAGTCTTTGCTAGTCATATTAAGAAGGCACTCTCTACCCTCATTCACCTGGCTCAATCAGCTTTTATTCAAGGCAGGGATATAGCTGATAACCTTGCAATGGCTCAAGAAATTATGTCTGACCTCTCCACCGGTAATAATTGCTGATGTTTCATGGCAAAACTGGACCTCAGGAAAGCATTTGACTCAGCTAACAGAAAGACCATCCTGCATAGGTTGTCTCTTAAGTGTTTCCCTCTTAGATTTATAAAGTGGATTGAAGCTTACATTATTAATATCCCTTTCTCTATTGTACTTAATGGAGAAATAAAAGGGCATTTCTTAACTGCTAATAGGATTCGGCAAGGCTGCCCCATATCCCCTTTTCTCATCTCTATTGTTATGGATGCTTTCTCCTACCTTCTAGAAAGAGAAGTGAATCTTTTCAGATATAACCCCTTCTCTTATGGGCAGTGTAAAGTCTCTCATCTCCTCTTTGCGGATGACTTACTTGCTATGAGGGAAGCAAATACCTCTACCTTAGCCTCTCTCAAGCAAAGCCTTTCAGTCCTAAAGGACTATGTGGGATTGAAAATGAACTTCGAGAAGTCGGTTATTTACTTCTCTAAAGCCACTAGGAGGCAAGAAGTTCTTAGTGATATTCTCAAAATTAAGATGGGATCCCTACCAATCAAGTATCTTGGCCTCCCTCTTGTTCTAAGGCCTTTCAGGTTGGTTCATTTTAACTCTCTTTTTAACAAATTGCAGGCTCGGCTGACTGGAAGGAAGTGCAAATTTCTCTCATATGGAGGAAGATTTCAACTAATTCGTTCATCCGTAAACAACTTTATTTCCTACTGGTTCAGGTTAGTAGTTATCCCCAAGGGCGTCATCAAACGTATAAGCTCTCTCACTTTGAATTTCTTCTATCACAGTGGAGAAGCCAAACGTCTTCATACCATCTCTTGGGCTAAAACAACCTTGCCAGAGATAAAGGGGGCACATGCCTCCTATTTGCCTCCTCCCTTAACCTCTTATGCAAGGCTAAAGCCCTCTGGCGAATGCTTAGTCGGGAGACCTTCTTTTCTAAATGGTGCAAACATAAATACGGCCTGATTTGGAATCCTGCCCAAATCAAAGCTTCTCTCCTCTAGAAGGAGCTAAAATCAATTCCCATGAGGTTCAAGGATAAAATTGTGTATCATGTTGGTGATGGATCCCTCTTTTTCTTGTTCAATGATCCATGGTGTGATGGAAATAGCTTATTGATATTAGGCCTAATGGAACGCCTTGTTTGACTTACCACTGGATGTAAAACTTAATTCAATTATCTTTTGTGGAAAGTGGAGACTCTCTTCTCGATTATCAGCAGTCTCATCTCCTTGTTTTGCTCTCATCAATTCAATACCTTTAAATGGGGGGAGGGGATTGGGTCTCCTGGAGCAATAGCAAGACCCCAACTAGCTTAGACCTAAAGAAAGTTATATTTGAGTCTCATCCTAATATGGACTGGCATAAAGAGATTTGGTTCAAGGGACATGTAATTAATTTTGACCTTTATTGTTGGATGACATATATTGGGAGATTGAAAACTTCTGATGTATTATTTAAGTTACTTAGATCAACTCTTCCTACTGGAAACTACTATCTTATGCATTTGAATATGCAAAAAATGCTCAGTGATGTGTTCCCCCTTTACACAATGTTATTAAAAGGCTTCATAGCTTAATCATATATGTTTCAGTCTATTCCATCTGGAGAGAATGAAACAACCGTGTTTTCTCCTCCGACCTTTCCTCCCCCTCCTCCCTTGCTCCATTAATTCATAGACGTGTAGCTCACAAAATTGCTAGATGGAAATTGAAGGACCTTCATCTCAAGTTACTAGCATCCCGAGACTGAAAGGCTTTATGCTTCCCTAATCCTCTTTATGTACTCTCAAGTATCACAAAAATTGTATCACAAAAACTAAAAAAACTAAAATAACACAATTACAAAATTGTATCACAAAAACTAAAAAAACTAATGAGCATTCATATAAGGTATCAAGTAAATGATGATTCTTGCATTTAATGATTTCACTTTATTGAGATGTATAGATAATTCGACTTAAATTGGACTTGAATAATTTAAGTTTAGGTTTGATCTAACTAATATTCAGTTTATATGTGGGGCAAGTATGTAGGCTAAATTATTAAATAGTAGGATTTTTATGAACTATAAGGCTAGTTGACTCCATGATAAGTATAACCTTGTAACACAAGATAATGAATAATCTTTGTTGATAAAATAATGAGATTTGAGATGAGTCATAGTGATTTAAGGAATTCATATATAAGAATAAAAAAAATGGAAAGGAAAAGACTATGAGGAGATGGTAAAGGTAAATCAATAAGATGATATTTGGCCAATTATTATAATGACCCTCAAAGTTGAAACAGAGTACATTATCAATGCCATTTGGGAGAGTCGACCAAGATGACAATGCTGCTATAATTAGCTTGGAAAAGAGGTAAAGACTTTTGAAGTTTTAAACTCCTTTGCTTTCAATAGCCCTAAAAAGCCCTTTTGATTGGGTTTTTGTTTTAATAAAATATTATGTCTAAACAATTTTGTAAAAAAAAATTGTGTTAAAAAAATTATATAAAAAAATTGTGGTTCAAAAAATAAAAAAAATATAAAATAGTTATATAAAAAATACTTTAAATAAATAGTATATTCAAACAAATTTAAAATGTGTAATGATAATTTAAAAAATGCAAAGGGTTAAAATTATAAATGTTTAAGGCTCAACTTCTAATAAAAATAAATAAAAAAAGAGTCATCTACAAATTATTTTAAATCGCTTCTTGTTATAATTTTCAACCTTTTTTTTGGGAGCACTGAGGCTAAAGGAAAACTATAGTGGATTAATGAGTGCTCCAACGAGGGTTACAAAGATGAAAGAGAAGTCCTCGGTCACGAGGCCACATTATTATATGTGTATTTTTTAATTTTTACATCTAATTTATTCTAAGCCAATAAATAATATTTACTATTTATTTGAAATAATTTTAACTGTATAAAAAATAGTGATAAAACTGATATAAAAAAATTATCATATTCTTGGATATTTATAAATTAATCATTTTTCAAATTTATTTTAAATATTAAAATTCATTACAAAAGTCAAATTCATATTTTTTTATTTTTATAAAATTTTCAATCGTGACAGTTAAATACATAGGCTTTCTAATTCAAAAAAATAAAAAAGAATAATTAAATTATATATATATATATATATATGAGATGATTGATTCGTAAATATATTATAAAAAATTTGATGTATAAAACTTATAGTATGCATTATAATTTATTTTATTTAAAAAAATTAAATCATAAATTTTCGAATAATCATCACATTTTATCAGATTGAATTAAAAATATAACTTTTTCTCACAAATTTTTAAAAATAGGATTAGAAGATAATTTCTCAAATAATATTTATAATATATACGTAGTTTAAATTATATAAATAAATAAATAAAAAAATCTCTTAATTAAAAATCACAGCTCTAATGTCTTACACTCACAGCAAAATTATCCGCAAATAATATATGACCGTGTGAACGGCGCAGGGGCCGCGGCGGCCGAAAGATTGCCGAATAATAGAACTCGAGAAAAGAGAGGCATATATCCGCCTTGGATTCTCAAAAGTGGGCCCCGTACATATAACTTATTTATTTTTTAAATATATAATAACGTCATTTGGCCGCTGAATGAATAATTATGTTTGTTTATTTTGGAGTACAATTTAGGCAAAACAGTACTCCTTCACTGAGTATTATATTAAATTTATGTTTGCCAGTGTAGTCCTCCATCGATTAACTTAGCGAGGCATTTGATCTGTGCAGAGAATAATTATTACATATATGGGATGAGAAAACCATTTCACTTATAATATGATAGATTTGGAGCTTTAAGTTTAGAATAAAAATATTTTTTAAGAGAGATAAATGATTAATTTGTCAATATTTTATAAAAAAAATTATAAAATTTAAAAGGGTAATTACCCCTTCTTAAATATGCATGAATAATTAAAATAAGATTTTGTAGAATCTATGTTATAAGGAAGTAGGTGATTAGGCTAAATTATTTTCCTTAAAGTTGTTTAGTTTGGTGAAACTTTGACTTAAGAGAAAGTGCTTATCTATAACTTTTTTTTTATTATAATATGTTTGAAATTTTATAGAGCAACGCTACGTTAATTTATAGAGACTTTCTAGAATTTTAGGGCCTCGTTGGAATAAGTTTTATTTTTACATTAATTTGTTTAGTATGTTTTTTTTAACTATTTTTACTTTTTCATTTTAATTGTTTCTAAAAATAATTTAAAATAATTTATACTGTTTTGAATATTTTTAAATTAATTATCATTTTAAGCATACTTTATTTAAAATTAAATTATAAATAAAACAAATAAGAACAGAAAAAGTGATCTCAATCGATCAATTGCATTTACCATGAAGTTTTTTTGGTGCTACTGCACATGCGATGAACTTAATTACTACTGCTATAACAGAATTATTTTAAAATTTAAGGCTAAATATTAATTTTAGTTATTTTAAAAATAACTTAAAATAACCATTTACCTTCGTAGTTATGGTCTTTAAAAGTTTAATAACAATTTTAATTAAAATTTTATCTTCGTTTTTTTTATTATACAAATAAAAATAATAATGTGTTTTCTTGAGGCAGATTCATTGATATCTAATAAGTATATTGTAATGTTGTAGCCTACTAATTTGGCTATATTTGTTTTAAATTTAATTATATTATTTAATAATTTAATTTCATAGGACACATGTAATAAAATTTATTTCATCTTCATATGAAATATATTTGGATATTATAGATTGCTTTCTTATGTTTAAAAGAAAAAAAAACTCTTTGTTTGGTGGACCAAACCAAGTCATGAGTTTCATCCATTCACTCAACTACCTAACGAAGGGGCCTGGTGGGCAGTGGTTAAGCGTAAAGATTAAAGAAGGTTTAAGGTTAATTTTAGCTTAATCAAATGCTATGTAGATAATCATATATAAAATCAAAGTATAATTCGATAATCAATTCATCATTTCTTATTCATTACTCTATTATTGCTTGTAATCAACTTTAATAAATATTCGAAATTATAGAAAATTATAGAAACTTTTAAATTTAGTTAAAGGTCATTTGATTTACTTTAATAAATATTTTAAATTATAAAAAGTTATAGAAATTTTTAACTTTTATTACTATTTTCAAAAGTTTTCTAGAAAGGTAAGTTTTTATAATTAAGAGCCTATTTGAGCAGAACCATTTTATGAAAAAATAATTGTTCATATACTGAGCAAAGTTATGATGCGCACATAATTTTTTTTATAAAAATCAAAATTTTAGCTTTCTAACTGCTATCACAAGTAATCAGATCAGATTAAAAAATATGACTTTTACATTACAATTTTTCAAAATATAATTAGAACACAGTGCTCAAAATAATACTGTAATGTAATACAGACTATTTCGCATCATCATTATTATAAATGAGACCTAAATCAATTAAAATATCGTAACTATAAAATAAAGTATAATTCAATATTTAGTTCAACATTTCTTATTCTTTACTCTATTATTACTCGTAATCAACTTTAATAAATATTCTAAATTATTGAAAGTTATAGAAACTTTTAAATTTAGTTAGGAGTCATTTGAATTATTTCAATAAATATCTTAAATTATAGAAAGTTATAAAAACTTTTTTACTTTTATTACTATTTTCAAAAGTTTTCTAGAAACATAAGTTTTTATAATTAAGAGTCTATTTGAGCAGAATAATTTTATAAAAAATAATTGTGCATATATGAGGAGAAGTTGTCATTGACATATATATATATATATATATATATATATATATATATATATATATATATTATAAATATATATCTAAATCTCAACTATCTAACCGCTATTATCAGTAGTCAGGCTAGATTGAAAAATAGGCTAAATTTTCATAATAGGCCTATTTAGTAATTAAATTAGCTAATTAGGCATCTTAAAAAAATTTAAAATAGTAGTCCCAGTAAGACCGCCGACTGGTATCCAGCCAACGCCATACCGACCTCGACTCTTTCAAATATTTTTTTAAAAAAATTAAATTGACAGTTTCCATTTTTTGGCCATATCAGGCTCATTAGGTGTCAGAATTTGACTTATTTGGTATCGTTGGAAAGATAATGAAAAGTTCTACAACTTTCTTGATGACAACTTTGACTAATCTCGGTGAGCATTTTGAATTTTTTTATGTAATGTTAATTTAGTATAGATATGTACCTACATTTGAGTCTGTACCAACTTAAAAATTCATATTTGGCTAAAAAAGTTCTTAAGTCAGAGTTGAAATATATGTAATTTCACTTGAATCTTTGTTCCTCATGTTTGCATTAACCAAAACAAACTAAACTAATAACAAACAACACTATAAGTATACAATCAGAAGAAACTAAATGAGTGAACATTAAAATAAAATAAAATTACATGCCATGAACCATAAAATAAGATAACACATCGCCGCCGAGGTGGTGGAATCGCATCGCTACGGGGTGTAATGGGATGGTGGACGATGGCCGTAGATGATGCCGATGATGGTCCTCCTCCTCTTCCACCTGCTTGCCAGGTTGTTGCGAACATCGCAAGTCCGTAACATGTAGTATATCAGCGGAAGCCTGAGATGACAATGAGCACCCATAGTATGCGGTATGGCGCGTCATATGGAATAGACCGGCGTCGGCATGCGGTGCACCGGTGCATCAGATCCCCGAGAATACGGGTGTGTGTAAATGTATATGTAGATCCCCCACCATCGGCGTAGAGGATGGACCCACATCCATCGATGGAACATCTCGGCTAATGCGTAAGTGGAATGTCGGATCCTTGTATTGTTAGAGATGCATGTTCCGCCTACTCTATAATCAACTGCTCATAATCGTTGATGTCTTCAAATTCTGTCATCTCCTCTACCAAATAGCCGAAATATATCCTGTTCAAGATATGCTCACGCTGCAAATAATGTAAATTTATATCATGGTTTCAATGTTACAAGGAAAAGAAAATTGTAATTTCACATAAACTAACCATCAAACGGTCCGTGCACGGGTAGTATGTGTCGAGGAACTTTCTGCCTTCGATGTAAAGTGAAGCCCAAGAACGCATCACCTCATGTATTGGTTGATCGTTGACTCGATCATGCCGCGATGAATCCACCATCACAACCAACTCGCTCGACGCCAATCGTGCAATGTGAGTGGTGGTACTCGACCCAATCAACATCGCCTCTTTTCGCCCATCAACCCAACGAACGATGGATCTATCGGGCAACATCAATCGAGGTATGCCAAATGTTCGACCACACGACGTGGTACCACTCTACCCTCTTCCAACAATCAACGATGCTCGCTAGCCATATCTCCTCTCCTCGAAACATATATATCGGACACATGCGATCTGTCCATATGGCTCCTGGATGACCGTATTCAAAGATAAGTTATTCTAATAATTGTAATCACATGATGCTAATAAAATGACATAAAGATACTGACTGCAAAAGGCCATCCAACTCATCCTCAGATACTCGATGTTGGATCGCATTTCAACAAAACCTTCATTCCACATCCAACACCGAGCCCATCAATGTCCAGGATAGGGAACACGTAGGTGTCGGCATGAATGTGCTCCCAAGCCCATACCGTAATAGATGGATACATCCCGCTATGTTCGCGGCGCTCTTTCTCATGTAACTGCAAATGTGCAAGCAAATGAGCCCAATGACAACCCCCTAAATGTATGAATATCCTCCAAGAATGGTAGATCCGAGATGAACCTCGAAAGTGCGGGAGAAGAAAAGATCCAATGGCACAAGACATACGATATGCATAAGAAATTGGAGCTCTGGTAGATCTAAGTATGAATCTCTATAATAAGTCCATCTCAGCCATCGTAATGGTAAGTATGTGCATGCCCCATCCAAAATTGATGTGATATGTGGATGGATCGATGATAATATGTGTCTGGATGCCTAATAACTCATCATAGCACCGCCAGTAGCCCACCATTTCCTTCACCTACAACAACACTGCCAATCACAGGCCATCTATCTGAATGCCTAGGATCATCGCAACATCCTGTAGTGTGATCGCCATCTCACCAATGGCCAAGTGGAATGTGTTTCATGCACCGCTCCATGAATCCGTTAGTAAGTGATGATCTAGTTTAATATACTACATCTAAGATACACTGTCTAGGCCGATATCTCGCAAGGCACCCATGAATCTAGGACAATTAACAAGTCATTCCCTAAACATCAACAAGCGCAGTACCTCGAAAGACAAACGAAAACAACAACGAGTATGCTTAGAATGCATATGCATAACAACTACATAAGTATAAAGGCTCACAAATTTGTTAGGAAAAAATTTACCGAATCAGATGCTGCTTTACCATGGAGCATGCTAGGTGTACACCGGTGGTGGGTAGTCCTCAACTCTCCTCTGTCGCCACCTCCCGCGGGGGGCGAGGAGCTTCATCACCGGACATCTTTGCCTGTTATAAGTGCAACAAGCAACAGAGTCAGATTAAAAGAAAACATTTTATAACATTGTATAGGGGAAATGGAAAAAAAATAACTAAAAACAACCGCAGACTGATAACCAAAACAAACAACTTTGAGTTGACAACACAACGAAAACCTAACGAAAATATACAATTTTTGAATTTTAACTACAAAGGTACAAGCTGCAAGTATCCACTATGAAAGATAACTAAAACAATTTCCATCATTGAATTTGTAGTACAGAGAAAAGTTAAATAAAACAAGCATATACTATAATCTTATTTGCCCTCAATACAAAAAAACAACACAAGTACACACACTAGACAACAAAACCAACAAATAAATTGGAACATATCACACCCTGTACGCGCGCGCATTTGAGGGCACGTCGACCTATTATGCCCAATAATCTTACACACACTACACACCCTGGAGCTTCTAGTACTGTTCTCATCCATGCTATTTTTGAATCTGCTTGTCCTTGGCCTACCAGACTTTCTCTTGATATTAGGTGGGTTATAATTTTCGTATATGCCTTCAATAATGTGTTCTGGCCACTCCTCCCGATCAGGTATGACATGGAAATCTCCCTGGTAGGTGCTAATATAATTTTGCAAGCTGTAGTATACTGAGACATATTGCACGTGGTTCAGGTGTCGATGTCCCAAAGCAGCAATCACATGTGCACAAGGTAGATGGTAAGAGTTTGTCATGTGTACATTGCATTCATAATTTTCGATATTTCCACCTAGGTTCTACGCTGATATCAAACACTTGGTACTCGTGCAGATATCCTAACTGGTTCAGAAATCTCCTCCTATGCTCATTAGCCAAAGAATGTAGCTTTAATGCGTGGGAG